>JAYKKT010000092.1:6037500-6590000 GCA_036023115.1 Brasenia schreberi | reverse complement strand
AATGGGTCTCTGACGCGTGAATTTTAAAGGTGGTTATGATAATGACTGAACGATGCTGATTCATTTTCTATTTGATTCACATGTGTGTGTGTGTGTGTGTGAGAGAGAGAGAGAGCATTAGCACTTCGTCCCTGAGACCAGATCTCATAGTCTTATTTTGGGTTGCTCCTTCCACTCGAAAGACTTTTCTGAGTTACAAGTCAAAAGCCAAAAATCTTATATTTTCTTCGGCAGTTAGCAGTCAATCTTCAGTTCAGCTTCATGCATTCTACGTAGTATAATGCAGAGCTTAGTGTCACCAACTTGAGACGCCTTCATTATTATCATTCAGGCATCATCTCCTTGTGATTGCTTATGTAGATAGCATGTAAAACTCGCAATATCTAGTCATTGATGATGAATGGTGCAAAGAGCTGTTTTAAGAAGCAATTTGGATTGCAGGTACTTTCTCAATGTTATATTCAACATTCTGAACAAGAAGATCTACAATTACTTCCCTTTCCCCTAGTAAGTGAAGCTTATTTCTGACATAACATTTCTCTTAGTTTCTGAAACCTTGAGGGTATTGGTTCTCGAATCTCTGAAAGGTATTTCATGAACATTTCAGTTTTGTCTCGGTGGTGCATTTGGCAGTAGGCGTTGTCTACTGTTTAGTAAGCTGGGTTTTTGGCCTCCCCAAACGTGCTGTAAGTTCCTTAAGCTTGGTTTGCCATGAAGCTATGTTACATGTATGCTTCTGTTTGGTGAATTATCCCGTCAAATACGGGTTGGACATGAGTGTTGGTTTTAGATACAGTATCGCAATCTGCACCTAGCAAATTTTCTGCTCTTTTTACTTCTTATGCATTGTTAAAACTCATCAACTATCACTCTGTCTATAAATAATAGCTTGTAATAACAACGTACTTCTGAAGTTCTATCAAATATTATAGATCATATATAATGTTACACAGATTTTCTTGTGTCCCTACATTCAAGATTTTTCGAGTTACTTTTTTTTTTGCTTTTGCCCTTTCATACAGCTTAATGCATGCACCCATGTAACATTGTCATGAAGTACACAAGCCAATGAATCCAAGCTTGGTAATGAATTCTATGTGAACTGTGCAGCCTCTGGACAACAACCTCTTCAAACTGCTGGTTCCTGTTGCGATCTGCCATGCAATTGGTCATGTTACTAGCAATGTGTCATTTGCAGCAGTAGCAGTTTCTTTTACTCATACCATCAAAGGTATATCTTTGTCATCTTCGTGTTAAGGAATGAAACTGAATCATTCATGAGGATAGATTTACAGATATAAACTGCTTTTAAAAATGTATGACTAAGAGAATGACATTTTGAGCAGCTCTTGAGCCCTTCTTCAATGCTGCTGCTTCTCAATTCATTCTTGGGCAACAGATTCCGCTGACTTTGTGGCTATCTCTTGCACCGGTTGTTATTGGTAAGCATCGTTTTCTTCAATATGAGCAAATCATTACATATCAATATCTGAATACAGATAACGATAGCAGGTTGAATCTTTTGCTGCTCTCTATAATAGCTGAATTTAGCTGATAAAATTTGGAACGTTTCAGGTGTATCCGTGGCATCATTGACTGAGCTATCCTTCAATTGGATTGGGTTTATCAGTGCAATGATTTCCAATATCTCATTTACATACAGAAGCATCTATTCGAAGAAAGCCATGGTCTGTGTGTGTGTGTTCCCACCCTGTAGGTGCATTTTTAACCGTTTCTTTTGTGGCAACTGCAGACAGATATGGACAGCACCAATGTGTATGCCTACATTTCAATCATTGCCTTGTTTGTCTGCATTCCTCCAGCTGTCGTCGTAAGTGTTGCTTCTAGTTCAAACGTATTAGCATATTCATCTGAGTTAATCTGAATTTTGTTAAATGTGTTACCTTTTCACAGGTTGAGGGGCCTCAGCTGCTACAATCTGGTTTCAAAGACGCCATTGCCAAAGTTGGTCTAACCAAGTTTATATCTGATCTCTTTTGGGTCGGGATGTTTTACCATCTTTACAACCAGGTATATAGTTCATGCTGAGATGCTTTCAAAAGGATGATATGCTCGCATCATAACCGATCATGTAGTGCATCTACACGACTACACACAAAAAACACATGCACACTCAACAATGGAGAGATATTCATAAAATGCCCCTGCTACTCCAACGGCTGAGAGGATGGTTCTATGAGTGGGGCCCTTTTTGTTGCTAAGTTCATAGTGCTCTATATAAGTACATGTCAAAAAAAGATCAGGAGATTCACGCTAGAAATTTGTAGCAGAAGTTTGAGTCTCTCCTATCAATCCTACAGTTTAACATATACTCAAAAGAAGAGAACTGTGTTCTTTCTTAAGAGCAACACGAGCTTTAGTTGCTATTGATCCCTAGGTGAACACAATCAAGGTCTGGAAGCGCAAATATGACCTTATCCACTCCCCAAGTCATTGTCCCTGCATGAACTCTCATCTGCTTAAATTCCTCTACGCTTTGGTATATATATGCATCAAATGACACAAGAAGGGGGGGGAAACTACTATGCACATCCAAGGAAGATGTTGCATTTATATGATCTTTATCAGCATCAGTTGGAGCATTAAAGCTTATTCTCATTCATTTAGAAATGCAGCATGTTGAGACCGTTTTTGCTGATCAAGCACTCACGACTTCTCTAGGGAAGTCTTTCGCATTCTGTAGCCATGACATAAGCTAAACGGACACTGTAACTGCAAGCCACATCTTTAATCTGACATTAGTAAATTTGATCATTTGTTTTGATTGAACGTTCTCAGCTAGCAACGAATACACTGGAACGTGTGGCTCCCCTTACACATGCAGTTGGAAATGTGTTGAAGCGTGTATTCGTCATCGGGTTCTCAATTATTGTTTTTGGTATTTACTGGCATTCTTCTCATTTATCAACTATCTCCAATCTCCATGTTCCTCTTCTCCAGGTAGGCTTGGTCATCTTCATCTTTATGATGTAATTGCAGGAAACAAGATCAGTATGCAAACAGGCATTGGAACAGTTATTGCCATTGCTGGAGTGGCACTGTATTCTTTCATCAAAGCCAAAATGGAGGAAGAGAAAAGGGTATGACACAAGAAGCACAACTCCATAAAACTGTTATTAAGAATCCGAAGGGTGACTAGTTGACTAATAAAGTTCCCAACTAATAAAAGATGAACTGATTCACTTATGAGCAGCTTTAGCTGCTCAAAGTGAATAACGTTATGTGTTTCGCATCTTTGCTAATCTAATTGTGGTAAGCTGCAATGAACTTTTTGCTAAATTTGCTTTCTTCATGCAATGTGCAGCAGCAGAAACTTGCATGAGATGCATCAGAGTTCAAAAAGGCTTTCCAGACGAAACTTGGGGTGGCTCAAGTCTGAATCTCATGCAACGGAGCAATGATTTTCTAGAATGAATCTGTTGTGTTTGGAGTTCTAATTTCCATTTTCTTAAGGTGTGATGTGAAGTGATTTGCAAGAACACCATTGTGATTTGTGTGGATTTGTTTTCTGAAATTGATTAAGCGTGTGCCACGAAGTGAATAAAGAGGCTTTGATACATGAGGTACAGTTTGAGAGATATAGCGTTGGTGATCAAGTGAGGGAAAATGTATCACATTGAGAAAGGATAGAGATTATCCATGATGGTCATGGCCCGACTTGATGAAGAGCCTAAGTCTCATTGTGTCCCGGTGCGGGTTTTAAGTGGTGGTGCATGCAAAGCACCGGGGCTGAGCATGTCTTGGCTGCAGGTTAACCTTTGATGAGGGTTCGTCGAATCAACAAGAAAAAAAATATTGGTCGCTGGAGGTGGCTTAGAACTAACAAAAAGATACACCTTCGTTATATTTCAGGTCTCTGGTTCAAGTCCATGATGGCCCAATTGGTCTGATCCAAGCCCAACTACACCCTGCTGGGTAGACATGTCCGGTTCCAGCTGGACCACCTCAAGGGTGTTTTGGAACTGCTGGTTTCGGGATGATTCCGGTTTCAGTTCTCAAACCGCCCCGAAACTGATTAAATTTTTAAAAAATAGCTAATGACTGCAGCAGGAGTCAAAACCATGCCTGGCCCAACGGTTAATCAATACCTACAGCTGAGCCAGGCCTCAACTTGTGTTAAAATAGCTGTAAATATATATTTTATTAATAGACGGTTTAAAACAATCAGTTTCAGTTCAGGATCGGTTCCTGAAAACTATGAACCGTAACTGAACCAAAAGGTTTTGGGTCTGGTTATGGTTCCGAAGCCGGTTCCAGTTACCGGCCGTTCCGAACTGGCCATGTCTGCTGCTGGGAGACTGGAAAACTGACTAAAAACACGAAAAGAGAGACACAATAGAGTGTATTCAGAAAACAAGAAGTCCATACATGCCCATATGCCTTTACCTATGGGATATGGTTAGCATTCTATCAGCATACTACTTATTGATCATTCAAAGTGAAGGATGTCACCTGTTCTACCCTAATTAACAAAAGATAGAACGTGGGAGTCAACAGGTGCCCGGTGCACTGTCGAGCATGAGCACCATAAGGATTTGTGGACGATTATAAATGGGGAGTTGCCGCGACAAAATTCTGATCGATGTTGTCATAGTCGGTTTTTGAACGAAACCAATTTTCAGAACAATTCAGAGAATCTGATTACTCCTAACAGGCGAAATTTAAAATGAAAGAATCAAGATACTTTGAAACTCTTGAGAACTAAAAATAATCTATCGACGAGGATAAAGCAGGCTCAATAGGTTCATCCAAAAAGTAGATTTTACAACAATTTGATTGAAATCAATTGATTCAACTCCATTATGATGACACTAGTTCTATGCTTTCTTTCCTACAAGGCTTTTGAGAATTTCTTCATACTCTGTACTTAAAGCTGATTAATCATTTATTTGGGCATTTCAACATTCTCCAAAGTAAATTCGCCGTGTCACAAGAGCGATAGCTCGCCTGGCCGGGCGGTGGACTCACAAGTTGAAGAAGCTCATGAGTTGTGCATCTGGCTTCAGCCTCCTCGTTGTAAAAAAGAAAAAAAATCCAAAATTCGCCCAGAAGACTCATAAAATTAGCATCGGTAGTATCAGCCACATCAGTAAGTGGATGTACAAGATGAACAGAAGTAATGGAAAAATCAAGAAAACATCCCCATGGGGTTAAATGAGCGACATGGTACTCTAAGACTCAGTAGACCAAGAGTTGCTTCATCAGAATGGCAAGAGCGCTGCCGATCGAAATGTTTATAATGTTGATGACGTCATTGGTAAGCTGCAAAACAGGAAAAAGAAAAGATTCTTGAGGAATTCTTTTGACAACCAAACAACAATTCATACCAGAAGGTCAACAGAAAACTATTGGAGAAGGAAGAAGCAACCAACTCCAAGACCCCCAACCAGTTGGCATCGCTGACCATGATATTAACTAGAGAGGTCTCTGACTCTGGCCAGGCTCATTCATCCCACAAGCCACACAAAACGATTAGTAGCTTGGGGTCAAATCTACCATACTTTTCAATGCAATAGAGCTTGAGATCACCGTGGTGTCAAGCACAATCCAAAGACAACCCAGCACTACCATCCAAAATTGCTAACTTCAAAGAACATGAACAATGTAAAACTGGAAACAAATGTGACCACTGCCATGGCATCTAGAGTGGATTATATACTAATACCTGGCCTAACCAAAACCTGAAGAATGAAAAACTACTACATGGCAACCGACAAGGTTTTTGCACAGTTGTCTAGGTTGAAGTGAGAGAATCGAAGCTTTACACATTAAGTCTTGAAAATTTACATGCATATAGTCCATCAATTTTTCAAATCTCTTAGGGAAACATGCTGGCATGTTAATTAGACCCTATGAAAATTGATCCTTCATAACACAATGTAGATTCATCTAAAAGAAATATTCCAAGAAAGATTGAGGGAAACGGAAATGAAATAAGACCATCCACATCATCCTGCCGTTAGGAGGAACAGATTGGCATGCATATATAGATTTGTCCGTGTGTGTGTGTGCATGTGCATCCTTCTGTGTATGTGGAAGTGCTTATCTATATGTAGAACAGTTACACATCATTAGAACAACTTGGTCAAAGATAAGATAATGAAGTCAATGCTAAAGAAAGCCTGAAGATGAGTCGCAGACGCCGTTCTGCTTGTTGCCTAGCGTGACGAACTTAAGGAAGCAGACGATCGTTGGGCACCTTGTGCTCGGAGCAGTCGCCGACTGTGGCTTCGTCAACTGCATCAGCATTTCAGGAAGTCGAGATGTTTCAAAGCGTGAAAGATCTCGAGGCTATCCCGCAACTGCAGCCTCGTCTGCATCGTTGCGCAACCCAACCCATTGCTCGGTTTTACAACAAAATCTAGATATCTCTGTATCTAAGCGAGAGGGATCAAACGAGAGAGAGGAAGAGAGTGTGGATTTTTGGCTCGATGAGTCGGCAAGCATGTCGCTCCAAGTTTTAGACGCTCGTGAAAGTTTCATGAGAGAGAGAAAGAGAGAGGCAACTTTCAGGAAGGTTCAGTTGAGACTCCCGCTTATAGAAAGAGAAGGACCAACTTTTAGGAAGGTTAGAGAGATGGCAAATGCTTCCCGCTCTTTAATTTGAAAGCGCCACAAACTGACATTGGGGTAAAACTTTGTGCTGTAAGTTTTGAAACCGATGACAGAGATTTTTAATGGAGGGTATATTAGTCTGTGATCACCAAATTAAAATGATCCAAACTACATTGGGGTTAAATAAAGGTTTTGCCAACACAGATTTTTAATTTTATATATATATATATAATTTTTTAATAGTGGCATACTCGTACCTTAGTTTTTTTATAAAATTACATATCTCGTACCCGTACCGATGCTGGGTACCGGTACCATACCCGTATCCATGCAACATAGCTATAAAGCAATTATTCGCTGTGTCAATCACATGCTTGATTACATAAATTAAGTGCTCTCATCCGTCCTTCATTTACAAGTCAAGTGAACAACAATATGTGATTACCTAAGAAATTTTCATTCTTGAATGCAAATAAAAATGAGAATTTGCACGAGTTATAGCATAATGGAGAAGGAAATGGCAGAGTAGTAAACTGCATTATTTCTTACCCATATAAACCCATCCTTCCCTTGGAATGAAGCGCCAATAAAACTCTCTCCAAAATTTGCAACTTGAGATGCAACGACACAGAAAAGCTTCAATCGAGTCAATCTTTTAAAATAAAAATTATGTTGTCATCATATTTAAGCATTTTAGCAGAAAAAACAAAAGAAAGTTTCACAGAAAGAATATTGAAAAGCACCCACATTATAAAAAATAGCTATGCTGTGTACAAATCCTGTCATTGTAAGTCAATTTGTCCACCATATATTGAAGCATAATTGCAAATCAAAGCGATGCAATGTTATTAAACATCAATTCAAAATGGTCATAGAGCAGTTTATTATCTTATGCAGATTTAGAAACATGAGAAACAACCCATAACATGCTCCCATAAGAACGAACGTGCACCTACCTCAAAGTATCTTGAAACCCAGCTCCTAACCTTGGTTTAAATTTTAGACACTAAAATATTAATCTAGTTCATCAATACTTCAAACAAGCTCAATTATGAAGAGAAATAGAAAGAAGGATGTGTACTTTCTTCCAGAGTTCAAAACTAGGAGTCTATGTTCACATGTTTCCTCTTTTCTATTCAACTTCCGAGTGAATCTCTAAATCAGTACTATTCAGATGAACATCGTGGACATAGGTAAACATTACTTCAGCTTGTTAGCATTGCTCCAACTCAGGCTGATCGTTTTAGTCTGTAGATCCTGTATGAGAATTTCTACAACCACTATATATGGCTATCGTTGTACACACTCTTTAACAAATGGAAGATGAATTTACGGGAAGAAAATCAACAAGCCAAAAGCATGACAACAAATCACAAAGTTCCAAGTGTTTGTGTGGCAACAAACTCATGATCAAGCAAAAAACAGGTTTAATACTCTAGAGCCTTTTAGAAAGACCACATGAAAAATTAATGTTTTCCTATAGGATGCCTCTTGTATCATTTGTGCAATGCTGCAAGCACAAAATATTAATCCTTATCAAAGGTTTCAATGAAAGAAGCAAAAGCAAAAAAACATGGGAGCAAAGGCCCATTTAAATTGGATGCCATCACCTAGAAAAATCTGACAGGTTAATCGGATGGAGGTGAAGAGCCTTGGTATTGGAAGAGATAATGTGAAATGCATTAAATGCAGAAAGAAATAGATTAGTGATAAAAGAAATCAATATGAACAGAGCAAAGTAATTGAAGACATACCAAACCCATAGAACTGCTGATACCAGCAAGGATGGCTGAAGCTAAAAGCCCAGCAATGGTCCCTTCGACACTCACAGCTCCTTCTGTACCCCTAGGGACTACTTTAAACGTAGTTACAAGATACCTGTTATGAGGGGAAGCGCTGAACAAGTTAAGCTTCGATATGGCATACAAATGCTGCATAAAAATTGTTGCATCCTAAACCTCTAGACTATTTGTTTGCTAATTGCAGATAAGATTTAAACCTCATCTTGAGGAAAGAATGTCTGCATAGTTCTGAACCACATTGATTTCAGCAACTGAAGTCTGAAACACAACCATAAAAACCAATGGAAGTGTCAAAAGCACTCAAACTTTCATTCAGTTTCAATGAACCAATAAATACGCCAACAGCTCTCCAACAAAGCATAAACATAAGAAGAAGGCAGTACATATACGGGACAATAAATCAGAGTCATGTATAAAATGCCAAAAGCACTCAAAGCCTCAAACTTTTATTGAATTGCAACGAACCAATACAACCATATATACAAAGAGAATTAACACACGTTTTGAACATGTCAAACACCTTTGGAATGCTTTGTGATCTTACAATGATTGACTTACTAAAGCATAAAATAGTAAGAAAGCAGAAATGTAGGTTCCAGTATACACATAATAACTAGTTCTAAGGTGCTTGAGAGTTGAAGAACTTACGTAGTTTTACCATATGCCTTGCCAATCTCGCTGGAAACTGTATCGCTCAATTTTGTACAGTAGCTTGCCACAAACCCAAGTTGCCATAATCCCGCAAACGCTTTTCCACCTACCTGCCAGATCGCTAGAAATGCGCAAACACATCCAGCAGCACTAGACCCAATAACACTCCCTGGTCCTCTTCTTCCTCTGCGCTTTTCCTCAATGCCTTGTGCTTCCTTTTGTGCAATCTTAACCTTTGTTGCGGCAGTACCCTGTTTACATCCGTATTACAAACAGTTTCAAGCCAAAGCTAACCGCACTTGCAAGAAACATCTTTGACATGTAAAGCATCACGCCATACTCAAAAATGGTGCCAACCAAAAAAAAAAATCTGATGCCCGTAGATTAGAGACGCATATTTCCTGATAAATATAAAGCTTGCAACCTAATAATCAGCGACTAATGATGGCAATTGCTTTCATTACAAAAACGTGTATGAGAATATCGAAGTTGAATAAAGGCATGAATGGTGATCAATGCGATCAAATCAAAGTGATTAATTGTTCTTCAACAACTTAGAGCTTAAGGTGCTGAAAAAGGCTGCTAGTAATCAGGCTTTGAGCCGATTACCGTGAGTGGAACTTCTGTACTTTCCTCGCAATATTTCCATGCACAACAGTTCAGTTGCGCTTTTGAAAGAAATCACAAGGCTTTAGGATCAATTAGAGATTAGTCTTGCACGGCATTAGATGATCAAAACAAGTATCAGGATTGAATTATAAATGTGAACGAGTCAAACAACTGAAGTTTCAATCTTGTTCGATAAAAATCGTTAAACAACAACAACTAACTACATGAATTCTTTGTTTGCACAGACCCCTATGATAAATTGTAGAATCCATGATAAATAAGTCCGACAAAGTTTTACTCCTAACGCACCCTCCACTTTTATCCAGGCTTAGGACCGGGGTGAGGGATAAACAGTAGAAGAAAAAAGCCCACACGAGAGGTACCAAAAAAGAACTCGCTGAACACAATGGAAAACCAGAGGAATAAACTATCGCGGAGGAAAAACCACAACATCCAAATCAAAATCCCGGTAGCCCGCGTGATTTTCCGACGAGCTGTGTCCGTCGTCCAGCTGCTACTACAACACCGATGTTTTACAGGCAGAGATTGGCGTTCGTTGGTTGGTGCTCGGGGTCTACTACAACACCGATTGTTTTGAAATCTTAGCCGTCCAAATCGAAGATGGAGAGATGATGTTTGTATAGGAAATGCGTGTAGGATTCTTTTCCAGCATATCCCTCCCTCTCTAGCTATTTTTCAAGAGCATCATCCATTCAGACTAATCCAAAAACGATCCTACTTCTTCAAACCGCTCTTTTCATTCAAATCCACTAGCTTTTTCTTTTTTACAAAAGGAGGCCAAAGCCTACCACACGCGCCCACACATACACCCTCCTCTAATCAAACTCTCCACCAGTAGTAATGGCGCTAAAGCGCCCAGTAGTTGAGCTAACATTCTTAGTGCAATCCACTTGCTTTACCAACGTATTATCATGTAGAGAACGGCTTACCTATTTGAATGAATTTCTTTTACAATAAGAGGATGAAGCCATATACATGCACCATGTATTGAACTCATGACCTTCAACTTTTAAGTTAACCGCTCATCAAGGTGAGTTATTATTCATTGGGTACCTATTTCAATAATTTCAAGAAAAAGTTGGTGTTATACTATCTATATAAAAGATGAAGAGCAAAGAGAGATTTTTGATAATTGAAGAAGTAACAAAATATGCACCAACAAGAAGGTGTGATACATTAAAGGGTGAATACTCACCGAAGGAGAGAAAATATTTGAAGAGAAGATATTCATTTAGTGTGTTTCCTCTTAAAGAGAGATACTCTTTATCAAAACCTTACTAAGAATAGTAAAGAAACCGACTTCTCGTCGATCTTTTCTTTTTTTTCCCCAAGATGTTGAACTCACAACCTTCAACTTGTAAGTTGCTACCTAACCAGGTGAGTTATTGCTCTTTGTGCTCTTATACACCAGTTCCGTTCAGCTCGTTCCGACCTCATGCATGTTTTTTTTAACCTTCAATGACTTGGGCATGAATAGTCTGTGCTCAGCTCATGAAGCAAACCAAAAGGACTAATTCGTGATGAACTCATCATAAACTTGTGTAAACTCAAATTCTAGTGCACATATAAACACTCACAAGTACCTTCTAAAGAGCATAGACTAAACACATAAAACCATCAAATCTTTCAAATATAAATAAGTTTTATATTAAACATTGTAAAGTTGAATTGGGCTTGCAAGCTACTCAAGCCTACTACTGGCGAGCTTGAGCTCGAAAAAAACACATTGAGTTCAAGTTTTTCGGTGCCAATGGCTCGTGAGCATCTCCGCTCACTTGCACCCCTAGACAACATACTCAAAGTTGCATTTTTCTTCTAACAATAAGGTGTCACCGGAGCACGGAAAGTTGGGAGCCTTTTCGAGATTAGACAAAATATGAGGACTGATACGGGAAGCAGATAAAAAGAAACGGACAGAATTTACAGCTCGAACCAAAAAGAACTGTGGCCGTCCATCTTTAGCATACACGGTTATGATCTATGGGTCACCATTTTGACGGCTGTGATGTTAAGATTACATTCAGGCCAGAATCGTTTCGTCGACCGCATCCACCCCTCTGACGATAAATGCGTGTGTGTGAGTGTGAGAGAGAGAGAGAGAGAGAGAGAGAGAGAGAGAGATGGTGGTCTTGCAGATGAGGGCGTCGACGTTTCCTAATCCTTCGGCTGGCCTTCTGGCTTCCGTCAGGTCGATTTCATCCGAATTCCAAGCCCTCCGTTTCCCGCTGCTCCGTTCAGCCCGATTCCCAACGGCAACGACGACGATGACGGTCATCAGAATGGGCGGCGGTCCGCGGACGTACCCGGGCGGGGTATCAAAATGGCAGTGGAAGCGGATGCAGCAGAAGAAGTCGAAGCAGCTCCTCAAGGCTCGCCTGTGCCGCGAGCGGCAGCTCTACGAGATGCGCAAACGCACCGAGCTCAAGGCAGCCGTAGGCGAGCTGGAGAAGCCTTGGGAGGATGCCGGTAATCGGAAAAGAGCGCCCGTACTCTTCTCCGTCACCGCCGATGAGCAGGTCAAGACCCTCGCCGATCGCTTCCAGAAACCCGGCGGCTACGACCTCTGGTCTCCGAACGACGGCCCACAGCTCTTCCATACCCCCGACGGACTCCCGTCCGCTAGGTTCTTCCCCAAGGGCGTTGTGCACAGCATAAAACCCTACACGAGGGACACGACGCCACCGCGGAATCTCGACGGCCAGTTCGGTTCCGATCAAGAGCATCGGGGTCTCAATTCCGACTCAAGGTCGAGCTGGAGGAGAAAATCAGATTCATCAGTCGCCAGGATGCTTCGAAATAATGTTAGTTCTACGGCTTCAACCAACTTCAGTTCAAGTCGGAACTGCGACTCAGAGGGCGAAGGAGAAGAGCATATTGACGGAGGGATAGACGAGGAGGAAGATAAAGTCGTTGGATTCGTCAGAAGCACAGCGCCGGTCACCAAGATGCTGCGAAATATTGATTTGAATTCTGTGGATGAGACCAACTTCAGTTCGCTTAAGAATTATGATTCCGATTTCGTCAAGCAGGAAGAGTTCACTGGTGCTGAGGTAAACGAAGAGAAAGAGGAAAGTGCTGATTTCGTCGGAAACACTACAAGCATCGCAAGGATGCTGCGGAATAATGATGTGAATTATGTGAATGCATCCAAGTTCGATTCGGTGCCGGAACTTGATTCTGATACCGAAGGATGGGAAGAGTTTGGTGATGGTAAAGCGGATGAAGAGGAAGAACAAGGTGTTGGTTTGGACAGGAATACGAGGCTGGATGTTAACCGGAGGAAGGGTCTCATCGGGCAAAGCAAGATAGTCGTTAACCGGAGAAACGGTTCTTCCGGGAGACTCACGAGGCGAAGCAAGATAGAGAGGGAGTATGAGGAAGTGTTTGCAGATGGGAGAACAGGGCAGGTTAGTAAGCCAACTAAGGTGAAACCGCGAAATAGAATCTATAGACAGCGGTGAGATTTCACTCTAATTGAAGAGAAAATTGTGAATGAAGATTTGATCGAATTGCAAAACATTAGGACGGATGTCAACCGGAGAAAAGCTTCTTCAGATTCATGAGGCGAAGCAAGGTATACAGGGATGAGTACTAGCTGATGATGGCATTATCAGTTTCCCGATTATGCTTTAGAGTGAATGGTGAGTTTTGCATGATTGTAGCTCATGGTACAAATAGCTGGGTGGTGATCTCTATTCTCGCATGTCACTGGAGCAAAACTCTTTTGGCACTGTCTCTTGTTTATGTTATAGATATGCAGATAGCAAAAGGTTAGATGTTTATGAAATTGAGTGTTCTTTTCATTGTTGTTTCCTTGTACTGCTGTTAGCTGCTGCTGTGCTGCTGTGTATGGTCTGCAGATTGCATTTTATATGAAACGAGCATTTCCTAGTGTGTAGCCATCGCAAGAATGGAACTTCTACTTGTGAATAACAATTTTTTTATCTATCATAGCGTTGACATGTGCGATAATAAGATCATGTGTTCTTTTATTGTGTTTTGCTGCTAAAAAGCATGTCACGTTTATGTTGTGATACTATTATGATGATATACCAGCGCCAGAGAACTACTGCTGCCAATGCTGGCTGGAGATTCATATTTTCTTGGTAGATGTATTTTCAGAACTTCTTTAGTTCTAATTGGATTTGAAGTATAAGAAACTTCAATAGGAGACGCTTATGTTTATAAATGGCATCAAGCACTGAACCTGTAGTTGTGAACATGAACCATATTTCTTGATATTTATTTCATCAATTTTACATGCTACGCATGTATGCTTTCACGCAAAAAAAAGGTTGGAAATGAATAAGATTGAGGGAAGCTATCTACTTTATATGATTAGATAAATGGACCTGACTTAATTGAGATGCTGAAAACAAGAGAGCAGTCACGCATTACATCATCTAATAGCAGGCTAATGAACTTTCTCCTGCGTTCATTGTGCACTTTATAATTTTTGTTGGTAATTAGTTATAACATGTGAATGTCTTCGTATTAAAGGAAATCATTTATCTGGGACGTATTGATTTATTTTGCGTAGAGAAGTTTAACAAGAAAAGGATGAAGCCAATATGATGAAATTTGTTGAATTTGTCATGAGCTTGCATAACAAGAAAAGCTTTTATACCCTGGATTACACAAATTATGAGCATTGCCTTGGGTCGTTCCCATCTAGCGACACGCCACAAAGCCCGAATGCTGTGTTAAGTAAGGATCACTACATTTTCGCCCGAATGTAATGAATCAATTGCAGAGAGGGTTGTCAATTCATAGACGGGTGTGAGTAAAGAAGTTAGTCCCACTACATTGCCGCCTGAATGTAGTGAATAATTTATAGAGAGGGTCTTCATATTTTCAATATGGACGGATGCGGGGAGGTAAGGAAGCTAGTACTAGATAATAAGATTCGTATTGGTTTTTTGAATATCGGAACATTATCCGATAAGCTAATGGAGGTGGTAGATACTATGATTTGGAGAAAGGTTCATATTCTATGTTTACAAGAGACAAAGTGGGTTGTAGAAAAAACAAAGGAGATAGAGGATATATATTTAAAATTATGATACTCAGGTAAGGAAAAGGCTTGAAACGGAGTTGGTATTATCATAAATAAAGATCTAAAGAATAGTGTGTTGACATACAACGATGAAGTTTTGAATATAGTTTGTGCTTACGCACCCCAAGTAGGAGTAGAAGATAGGATAAAGATAGTTTTTTGGGAAGAGTTAGATAAGGTGATTTAAAGGATTCCACAAAGGGAGATGATTTGTTTAGGAGGAGAATTAAATGGACATGTCGGTAAAGAGGCATTTGGATATCAAGGTATTCATGAAAACTTGAGTTTTGGGAATATAAATAAGGAAGGTACGAAGATTTTAAATTTTGCTATGGCATTTGATCTCTTTATAGTCAATAGAATCTTCAAAAAACGAGATGAACATTTAATTACTTATAAGAGTGGCTTATCACAAACACAAATTGATTACATTATTTGTAGAAAAAAGATAGAGCGTGTTGTAAAGATTGCAACATAATTCCAGGAGAAAGCTTAACCACCCAACATCGACTTTTAGTTATGAATTTACAAATAAAAAAAATAGACAAAGAAGAAAAGAGTGCATCGAGCTATTCGGATTAAATGGTGGAACCTCAAAAGCAAAAAAGAAGATATATTTAAACAAAATTGGAATTATGTTAGTACACCCTGTGATATATGGAACAATATGACTATACATATTAGAAAAGTGGCGAAAGATGTGTTAGGTGTATCTAAGGTTGTTGTACCGGCACAAAAAGAAGCTTGTGGTGGAGTGAAGTAGTGCAAAATAAAATCAAGGTAAAGAGGACATGTTACAAATTACATTATGATAAGAAAACTAGTGAAACTTTAGAGGCTTATAAGAAAGCAAAGAAGGAAGCGAAAAAGGAGTAAGTGAAACAAAAGCTAAAATTTGGAATGATTTATATAAAAAAACTCAACTCAAAAGACGGTGAAAGAGATATATTTAGGATAGGTAGGGCTAGAGATAAGAAAACTAATTATCTTAATTATGTTAGATGCATAAAAAACGATAATGAAAAAATTCTAGTGGCAAATGATGATATAAGAAATAGATGGAAAATTTATTTTTATAAGCTTTTTAATGAAAATAAAGATGTTTGTATTAGCTTAGGAGAGTTAGCCAGAAAAGTATATAAACCGTAATTTCTATCGACGTATTCAAAAGAATGAAGTCAAAGAGGCTCTTAAACATGTGAAGAGTGGTAAATCGGTAGGACTAGACAATATTCCTATAGAAGTTTGGAAAATACTAGAAGAAATAGGAATCACTTGGCTCACAATACTATTTAATGAAATATGGAGAAACCAAAAGATTTATGAGAAATGGAGAGTGAGTACACTTATACCCATATATAAGAACAAGGGAGACATTCAGAATTGTGCGAATTATCGAGGTATCAAGTTAATGAGCCATACTATTAAATTGTGGGAAAGAATTATCGAATGTAGGTTAAGACAAGTATCAAGTACAACAGAGAACCAATTTGGATTCTTGCGAGACAGATCTATTATTGAAGTGATTCACTTTTTGAGACGTCTTATGGAACATTTTAGAGAAAAAAAGAAACACGTTTAAATGATATTTATTACAACAACAATTAAGCCTTTTCCCATACTAGACGAGGTTGGCTATTCAAATGATATTTATTGATCTAGAAAAAACTTACAATAGGGTATTGAATGAGGTTTTTTGGATAACTTTGGAAAAAAAGAGGTATCCCATTTACATACATTAACATTATAAGAGACATGTACAATGGTGTAAAAGCATGTGTGAGGACTCGTGAAGGAATGACAGACTTCTTTGAAGTTAATATTGGGTTACATCAAGGATCAACTTTAAGTTCATACTTATTTATAATGGTAATTGATGAGTTAAC
Source organism: Brasenia schreberi (assembly GCA_036023115.1). Taxonomy (NCBI): domain Eukaryota; kingdom Viridiplantae; phylum Streptophyta; class Magnoliopsida; order Nymphaeales; family Cabombaceae; genus Brasenia; species Brasenia schreberi. The sequence continues at coordinate 6,573,399 of JAYKKT010000092.1, read as the reverse complement.
AAAACATATTCAAGATGAAGTACCTTGGTGTATGTTATTTGTAGATGACATTGTGTTAGTGGAGGAGTTTAAGGAAAAAGTTAATAGAAAATTGGAACTATAGAGAGAAACATTAGAAAGCAAAGGCCTCCGACTTAGTAGAACAAAGACAAAATATATGGAATGTAAGTTTGATCATTTGATTACTTCAAAGGACATAGAAATTAAAATTGGCATATATTACATCCCTCCAAAGGAAAGTTTTAAATACTTAGGGTCAAATTTTCAAAGTGATGAAAGAATTGATGGAGATGTTACACATAGAATTAATTATGGTTGGTTAAAATGGAGAGGAGCATCACATATTCTTTGTGATAAGAAGATCTCATTAAAGTTAAAAGGTAAATATTATAGAGCAGTATGGTTTCGAGTGTTGGGTAGTAAATGATCAACATTTACAAAAGATGTTCGTGACAGAAATGAAGATGTTGAGATGGATGAGTGCTCATACAAGAAAAGACCGTATACATAATGAGGTTATTAGAAACAAATTAGGAGTGACACCAATAGAGGATAAAATGAGAGAATAACATTTAAGATGGTTTGGACATATAAAAAGAAGATCAAAAGAATAACCTATAAGAAGGTTGGAAAGTATTAAAAGAGGTAGAGGACGATTATAAAAGTGTTGAAAGAAACAATAAAGAATGATCTAGCTTATTGTGAGTTAAGTGCTAACATGGCACGTGATAGGGCTATGTGGAAACAAAGACACTCAATGGCACATGATAGGGCTATGTGGAAAGAAAGAATCCATGTAGCCGACCCCGTCTAGTATGAGAAAAAGGCTTAGTTGTTGTTTGTCACCAGTTTGCATAAGATACTTCTTTTTATTGAAGTATTCCTGATCTCTTGGTCAAATGTTTCTCTCTGACTCAGAAATTTTGTTTACACGGCTTGGGTGATCGGGTGGTGCATTAGAAATAACATGCATGGATATAGTCTGTGTGTGTGTGCTTGTGCGCGTTCGTGCTACACAACTTTCTATGAGGTATAGATATCAGTGGAGATTGTCTGCAAGTCACTGTTTGCAAGGGATGTTGGGATCCCTGCTTCCCGCGGGGTCTCGTCCAAACAGGCGGATTCAGGGAGTGGAAACGAGACGGGAGAGGGAGAGCAAGGAAATCCACGACGGAAATCAAGGAAGAGATGAGACTTATGAGGACTGGGCTTTTCCCGACAGGTCACCCACATAGAATATGTCAGAAGTACAGAATCCGGTCTTTTCCCGACAAGTTTTTTATTTGGACATGACGCTAACCAATTCTGTAAGTGCCAAAAGTTGAACTATGCTGGTTAGGTAGGGGTCAAAATTTTAGCCCTATTGTAGGGTCTTACTCAGACCCGATTCATTTCATATGGGAACTCACTTTTTTGATGTTTCATTACTTATATATTACTTATGTGGAGTTAGATATGGCCAGTTTTGGGTAAACTGAAATCGACGGTTTCAAGTTAGTTTCATCGAAACCTGAAATTATAATCAGTAAAAATTATTAAAACAATAAATAAATTTTTTTTTAAAGTATCAGAACTAGTAGTTTGAAAGCACTGTTTTGGTTTCACGAAAGGTGAAACTGGAACCAGACTGGGAGGGCCTATTCTGGTTCCATTTCAGTTGGGTCCTGACTCGGTTCAATTTTAGTTGGAACAAATGAGCCAATTTGAAATGGGCTATGTCTATGTGGAGTAACATTAAGCTCATTGATAAAGCTATTTATGGGGAAGTAAGGTGGTTGCCTCATCCAAAATATAAAAAAAAAAGTCCAAAAAGGAATATTGGTACTGACTTTTTTCAAGAACTTATAAAACGGAACCAAGGGGTTTGATGTATGAATTCTTCTCATGGCTATAGAGTTTGAACCTATGCTGTATTAGCATTTAACCCTGCAAAAAGGAATGATGCTTTATTATTTTCTTAAAGATTCTAGAGACTTTCTTTCTTTCTTTCAAAATATTCACCTATCTATTTAGCTTCATTTGGTCATCTTTCTCTCTATGTTTAAACCGCCTTAGTTTATATAAATGATTTTAAAATGAAATTAGCTTCACCCCGAAAATATTCTTGTTCCCTCATTGGTCAAGCTCGTAGTCCGAACCACAGAGAACACTGAGAGTTGCATCCAACCTTAATACTATCAAACTCAAACCTGCCCACATAAACTTATCATCTCATTATCTTTTCTTGATTGTTATAGTTTCTTCATCTAACCTGAAGAAAGGTCTTGATCTTCCTGTTGATTTTCTCCGGCGAGGCCGAACCCTTCCTTGTGCTCTCGGCCTTCCCCTTCCGGCTATATTTTTGAGGAAAAGGTTTCTATCATTAGCCATCGCCTAAATTCGGCTTTCACATTTGAGTTTCTTGTTCTTGGCCTGCTGGGGCCTGATTTGGATTCTTATTTATGCGCTATGTTCACTATCTGGTCCTGAATGGGTATATAATTTCTCATGAACTTCAACTTGTGACTCAAATCCCCCAGCCAGGTGAGCTATTGCACTCTGTGCAGGTATATGAATTTTAATCTACCTAAACTCTAATTAACCTTTATATCATGGATTGGGTTTGGATTTGAAACCAGAGATATAAAATCGGGCAGTTAATACCAATCCAAACCCCACCCAATTACACCCCTAATGAAAGGTACATAAAAGCTTTGAGATTCTAACTGTATGACCCGACACAAATAGAGCTCTTGGGGATATGAGTTCCGGGTCAGACTCAAGCATCTAATTCGATACAGACCCGGATGGTGAGACAAACTTAAGGATCATCAAAGATGTGGGTTCGAATTCTAACCCGAGATTTGCACCGAATGATCCAAATCCAAACTCCATCACGGAAACGGCGCCATCCTTATTATGCCACCTTATCTTCCCAAGCAAAGGGGGTGACCCATTGTTTGCTGCTGCAAATTTCTAAGAAAATAAGGCGACCCAAAACAAGAGGCAGTGCGAGCGATTTATCAAGCTGGAAGACGAAGTTGGTATCGTTCAGATTTAACTATTTTTTATTTATAATGATGTAAAAATGGCCGCTCTCCCTTCCCTCACCAATGCACTCCATTGCTCTTCCATCTTCCCGGTGAGCCTCCTCTTCCGATTTTGTTAGTCCTTTCTCTCATTTGCCTTCATTTGTGACATTGGATGAAATCATTATGCTCCTTATCTAAATCGGTTTCTGCCTCGCACAAGGTCTCCATAAGCGCAAAAGCTGACGCTGGGTTTCAAAATGGCAAATTCTCTTCTTCCCGCATTCTTTGTGTCTCTGCCAAGGTATCAATGTCTGGAAAATCCGATACGTATTCCTTATTTTTCTTCTTTTTATGGTTTGTTTTCAATGATTTCGATGGGTTTGCAAAGAAGTGTCAAGAACTGTAATGTTTTTGCACATTCAGCGGAGTGATGACCAGTCATCATCATCTGGGGATCATGGAAAACGTAGCTCTCGAAGAATCTGGAGGAGGAGAAAATTGGTACCAACCAACCGTTTTGCATCCAATATCTATTTAAACAAAAATAATTGTTCAATTTTGCTTCATCTTTGGACACGCATTGCATATGGCTTTCTTGATTTAGTGGTTTCTCTTCCTTTCGCTTCTTTGTTATGGATGATTCTTTGTTACCCAGAGAAACAATCATAGAAATGAAAACCCTGTATGCAGAAGATTTCATATCCAAAGATACTGTTTCTTAAGAAAAGTGCGAAAACCTGGGCAGCATTTGTCTTTAATCAAAGTGCAGTTATCTTTTTATGGTTTGTGTATCAAGCTACAATAGGATGATGATTCTTCATGCTTGTCTTTGCAAGAGATAGGCATAACACAAAACTGCAATAGGCATCAATGTTATCAAGTATCAAGATAAGATGAAAGATGATAAAAAGGATAGAGATCAACATTGAATGGAAAGTGAAAACCAAAAATACGGAGGAAGGAAGGCCTAAAACAAAACTGAAAAGGAAAAGGTGTCTTATAGATAAGGTACTTTGGTACAACAACAACAACAACTAAGTCTTTTCTCATACTACATGGGATTGGCTAGATGGACTCTTTGTTTTCATAGAGCTTGATCTTGTGCCATGCTAACAGTTGACTAACTCAACATAAATTAGATCATTCTTTATTGTTTCCTTCCAAATTCCAACACTTTTGTGGATTTCCTCATCCTCTTTTAACATTTTCACAATTTAGTTTTTCATAACTTCTTACCGGAGCTTCCTTTGGTCATCTTTCTAAATGTTCAAAATATTTTAAATGGTTTTTCCTTGTTTTGTCATCGATTGGTAGTAACCTTATTATGTATGCAGTCTTTCCTTGTATGACCACTCGTCTTCATTTCAGCCATGGCCATAATTAACAAGCCAACACTCATAACCATAAAGCATAAACTTTAATGGCATCTTCTTATCAAATAAAATACTTGATGCGCCTCTCCATTTTAATCAATCTGCATTAATTCTATGTGTAATATCACCATTAATTTTTTCATCTAAAGTAGCCGGATGATTGAAACTTGCATTTTATATATTCTATCTTTGTTCTATTAAGTTGAAAGGTTTTACTTTCTAATGTTTCTCTCCATAGTTTCAATTTCCTGTTAATTTTTTTCTTAGACTCATTTATTAACACAATGTCATCCGTGAATAACATATAAAGGCACTTCATTTTGAATATATTTTGTTAACTTATCAATGATCAATATAAATAAATATGGACTTAAAGTTGATCCTTAATGTAATAGATAAGGTACTTTGGTATATAAAAAAAAATACATGAGAACTTTGGCATATTATAAGTCCTTGAAACAATTCTCATTGACTCTGGTAGAATGTTAGGCTTGAAGGAAACAGATAGAGAGAAGCATATCCAGAAAATAATAGGTTTGAGATTCTACCTGTTTACCCTTACTAGGGTAATATGCTGTAAATTGATGTTGATGATCGAAGGTTGATACTCATGATGTAACTTCAACAAATCGCCAAGATTCCAAGTCACCCGAGTATGGGTGTTAAACTCAAATATAGCAATCAAGAGAGTGGAAGCAAGAAAGCAAAAGTTGTACAATGACAACATGTATTATTCATAGTGTGTTAGAGTATTTATAGAGTTTACAAAATGTACATTAGAGGCCAAATGAAGAACACATGCAACTAGTGCTTGCCGGCCAATACTAGCCGTTGGGATTCCAACGGCTATGGCCAGGGCCCTAGTGGCCCTGGTACATATCCAAATGGTGCACGGGTCCTAATGGCCCATGCCACCCTATTACATTAACACCCTCCTCAAACTGACGGTGTATATACTGATAGTTTATCTAATAAAAACTGAAAATGAGTGGCCGAGAGAGATTTGGTGAAGAAATCAGCTAGTTGCATCTCTGATGTAACATAACACAGTATTATCTTCTTGTTCATACATTCTTCACGAATAAAATGATAGTTCATTTCAATGTGCTTCGTCCTTTCGTAAAAGGTATTGTTGGATGCAATATACATGACGTTTTTGTTGTCGCAATATATAGTTGCAGGATATTGCAAAGTAACTCCCATGTCCCCTAGAATAGTTGTAATCCAGGAAATCTCCATCGTAGCAGTAACCATGGCTCGATATTCAGCTTCAGTGGATGAGAGTGACACTTTCAATTGCTTGTTACACTTCCAGGACATAAGGGATTCACCTAGAAAAACACAAAAACCAGTCGTAGAGTATCTATTATTGACATCTCTACTCCAATCAGCATCTGTATATACAGATAAATCAAAAGACGAAGAGGAAGTTAAGAGAACCCCTTTGTTAAAAGTATTTCTAACATATCGAATGATGCGTAAAACAACACTCATATGAATAGAAGTTGGTGCCTACTAAAATTGACTTGCTGTATGAACTGCATGAGAAATATCTGGTCTGGTAATAGTGAGATAGGTAAGAGCACCTATGAGTTGTCTGTACGGGGTGGGATCAGCTAATTTTTCACCATCAGTGGATCTTAACTTAATACCTAGTACCTCTAGTGTGTCTACTATTTTGTTATCTGTGAGACTAAACCTTTCAATGATATCATTTGCAAATTTTGTCTGAGACATAAAATACCTACAATTGTTTTTAGTAATTTCAATGCCCAAAAAATAATTAAGAAGGCCTAAGTCTTTCATGTCAAATTCTTGATAAAGATTACGTTTAACCTCTGTAATCCCTGCTTTATCACTCCCAGTGATGATCATATCATCCACATACAATAGTAGAATAACAATACCTGATTTAGTTTTGCGTACAAACAAGGTAGTGTCAGTATAACAAGTTGTAAAATTATGCAAATGGAAGAATTTTTCAAATCGATCAAACCAAGTCTTAGGAGCTTCTTTCAAACCATACAAGGCTTTTTGCAATTTAAGAGCATGACCATGAGAATTATTAAAACAAGGAGGAGGAGTCATATAAACTTCTTCAGTCAAATAACCATTCAGAAAAGCATTTTTAACATCAAGTTTATATATATCCCATTTCCTAATGGCACTAAGGGTTATGAGAATTCTAATTGTGGTCATCCTAGCAATCGGGGCAAATGTTTCATCATAATCAATTCCATATTCTCGGGCATAACCCTTTGCAACCAGTTTGACTTTATATCTCTCAATATGACCATTGTTATGGGTTTTGATTTTGTAGACCCATCGACATCCAATAACCTTCTTATCCTTTGGTATGGGAACAACTATCCATGTTTGAGCTTTGTTTATGGCGTTGAGTTTATCTCTCATAGCATCTTCCCATTCTGGAATACCTTTAGCTTGATGATAAAACTTAGGTTCTTTAACTTGATGAAGAGTTGTAATCAAGTTTTTGCATTGGGGTTCAAAAGATTCATAGAAAACAAAATGTTGGGGACGTTTTGAGACCCTAGGTTCTAGACACGTGTCATCAGGTTATCTATGACGTCGTGTATAATGTAATGGAAAGGGTTCAACAAAGGATTGGGAATCAACAGTTATATTCGAAACATCACTACTCTAAAGAGAATTATCCAGATGATCTACAGAGTCACAATCATCGTCTTCTTCTAGGTCAAAGAAATCTTGAGATATGGAAGATTCAGAATTTTCTAAGGGTTTAGACTTATAGTAGGCATCATTCTCAAAAAAATTTACATCCTTAGAAACATATAATTTGTCATCAATAGGATCAAAACACCTATAACCCTTCTTGTCTATCCCATAACCAAGAAATACGCATTCAATAGCCTTAGGTTTATCATTTTTATCTATATACACAAAACATCTACATCCAAGTCTTTCATAATAGGGAGAAATATTATATAATTTTTCAAAAGGTGAAATATTTTCAAGATTGGATGAAGGCATTTTATTTATAAGATAAACTGCAGTAAGAGTATCTTCTGCCCATAAAAATTTAGGAACATTACTGGCAATTAACATAGTTCGACATGCTTCTATAATATGTCTATGTTTCCTTTCAATCAAGCCATTTTGTTAAGGTGTTTTAATACATGACTTTTGATGAAAAATTCCATTTGATTCAATAATTTTTTTGAATTTATTTGACATGTATTCCCCTCCTGAATCCGATCTAAAAATCTTAATGGTAGCTCCAAATTGATTTTTGATCATGTTGCAAAAGATTATAAATTTCTCAAACACTTTTGATTTATGTTTCAAGAGATATATCAAGGTAAAGCGAGTAAAGTCGTCTACAAATATCACATAATATTGAACTCCTCCCTTAGAAACAACGGGCGCGGGGCCCCGAACATCCGAATGTATTAAATCAAAAGCTTTGTTCGGTACATAGTTTCTTTCTTCAAAAAGAAGATGATGCATTTTCCCAAGAATACACTCTTTACATTCAAACTTTTGTTATCTAATCTTTTTAATCAAGTGAATGTTACATAATTTTTGTAAATCCAAATGCTCAAGTCTTTTATGCCAAAGAGTAGCATCTTAGGCTACATTACAAGACTCAAAATTTGGCATAACAAGATAATTTATTTTGTATAGTCCACTTTCTCTATGGCCTTAACCAATTACCTTCCTCGATAGGTGATCCTGCACCACACAATGTTTGGATAAGAAAGTAACTATACGATCATTATCACAGATTTGAGCAACCGAAAGTAAGTTCAAGTTAAGTTTAGGTATAAAGCTTCCATTTTGGATTTTAAAATTTTCTTTTTCAAAATTCTCTATTTTCTTAATTTGAAGTTTTCCCCATCGGCCGTAAACACATGCTTTTCAATAGTTTCACGAGATTCAATCAAGGAATTTTCACAATGTGTCATATGAAAAGAGGCACCCGAATCTAAAAACCAAGACATAGGTGGATAGAGCATTTTCGGAGATGCTTGCTTTTTTCTTGAGCATTTCTTCTATGTATGCCTTAATATTATTGTGCAAGACTCCTCCTTCTTTTTCTTCCATGACTCCCATGTTTCTAAACTTTTTTTGGAGAAGAGGACAAGTGGTTTTGATATGCCCACTTTTCTTGCAATAGTGACAAATGGTGTCCTTGGTAGGCCACGGACCCATGGGCTTCTTTGATGTTCTTTCGGCATTTTTCGTATATGGAAGCTTGTAAGTCTTCAAGTTTGCTCCCGGTTTGGATGCGGCAAGAACGGCTTCTTTGGCAACATTCATATTTTTCAACCTTGTTTCTTCTGTAACAAAGTTGGCAAAAAACGAGTCTCCTCTAGGTCTAGGTTTTGTATGTATTAAATTTGATCTAATGTTTTCAAATTCATCTCTTAAACCACGCATAAACAAAAAGAAATATTGATTGTCTAAAAACTCTTGAAATTCGTCTAATTTATGAAGATTCCCAAATTTATCAAAGCTCTTTAGTTGAGTCCATAATTCTGAAAACTCATTGTGATGTTCTCTAATGCTTAAATTTTCTTGTTTAAGCATTATCATTCTTTCCATCAAATCAATTTGAAAACAAAATCATCTTTAGAATGAAGTTTCTTTAAATATTCATAAGTTTCAAATGTATTTTCGAAAGCACTAATTCTATTTCTAAGTTTGTCATCTACATTTTGACAAATAATCGAAGTAATTTTTGCATTCATTTTTTTTCATACTTTTAAGTCTTGCTTATATTTTTCATGAGCTTTAATAATCTCATCATCATTCAAACCATCAATATTTAAAATTGGTTCTTTTATGGTTTCATCAATGAAATTCCAAAAATCTTTTGACAAATTTTTTTTTTTCATGGTCCTAACCCAACTTTGATAACATTTTGGGTCAAGGATACATCTAAACATCTCATTTTTGCTTTCCATTTCATGCAAAATCAAAAGATTTAGACTAACCTCAAGTTTGATATGTTTTCTCGAAATTTGCACTCGTGACACGCTTCTCAATTCACTCAATTTCTTCAATCTGAGGCTCTGATACCATGTAAATTGATGTTGATGCTCACAATGCAACTTCGACAAATCGCCAAGATTCCAAGTCACCCGAGTATGGGTGTCAAACTCAAATATAGCAATCAAGAGAGCGGAAGCAAGCCAAACACAAAGCAAAAGTTGTACGATGACAGCATGTATTATTCATAGTGTGTTAGAGTACTTATAGAGTTTAGAAGATATACATTGGAGGCCAAATGAAGAACACATGCAACTAGTGCTGGCCGGCCAGCACTAGCCGTTGGAGTCCAACGGCTAGAGCCGTTGGGATTCCAACGGCTATGACCAGGGCCCTAGTGACCCTGGTCCATATCCAAATGGTGCACGTGCCCTAATGGCCCATGCCATCCTATTACATTAACATATGCTACTTATAACTTTGACTAAAGCAAATTTGTTACTGCATACTACAATATATATGACGAAATGACTTATATAGTGGAAATAAGTGACTCCAAATAACAGCATATCCAATTCATAACATTATTGAAGGTATCCAAAATTCCAAATGATGTTTAAGCAGCACCCAAACTGGTCCCCACTGCAAAACCCAGGAGAAAAGCTAGGACCTCAAGTTAAACAAGAAACTTCTACTTAAACATTTGATACACGCTATGGTTGTTTCAAAGGTAAGCAATAGATGGATCACTGGATCAAAATATTTCCTACTCTTTAGGTATCTTTCTTGATCTTCCATTTCATAATCCAAACTAAAAACATTCCTCAAGAATGGCTCATAATTCCAGTAAAATGGGGCTCCATTGATTGATATATTTCCTAATGCCCCACAGGGCTTTGAAATGTGTCTGAACATCAACACTTGCCTGAAACGCCAAATTGAGCATGTTGAGAGAAACACTTTGCAGACTCTTCGGTACCATGAATAAAGAAATAAAGAGCTTGCATATGCCAAAACATGTACTCTTGAAAAATAACAAGAAATGAGTACATGACTGTTACCATTGTACAAAAGAAGGTTGAGACTGAAGCCTGTCATTAATGTAATATCATAACGAAACGATAAATATGAACCAAACTTTCTAGTAAATATGGACCATGTGCTGGTGTGTAATATTAAGCAATTGAAAGTTGACCTTAAAATTAAGAATAACCATTCATGCTCAAGCAAGGTTATACTGCGTTCTATTTGCTCATGTCTAATATGATACAGAAGCAATTCAGCCTAAAAATGGAAATACCTTTTCATGCTCATGTGGTGCTAAAATGCATCAGAACCTCATCCATTTTGGGTTTCTTGTAAAACCACCAACTTCTGCTCTGAGATCCAGAGCTGATTCTGTTTTACCGTCACACCTCCTCACCAAACGTTCTGTTCTGTTGTATTAGGAGCCTTACTTATACAATTTTTTGCATTCTTTATTTGTTCTCCCTCTTCTCAATAGACTTGACTTTCCCTCAAAGGAGCTTCTCAATAGACATGGCTTTTACTGGAGAATTGGACATGAAATGTAGTTCTCCCTGCGTTTCATGCTGCATGACAGAAATATTGCTAATACCCAAAGAGTTTCTCTTCATGAAAATATTGTTAGGGAGATGTTCTTTCAATATATTCTCACACACCCTAGAGGAAAAGAAAGTGTTTTCTTATGATAGTTTGCCTCATGGATTGTTGTGACAAGAAGATTTGTCGAGTCTAGGGCATCAACGCTTGATTGTGAGTGTATTGGCCATGTTGGTACGACTAATGGCATCTGAACAAGTGATTCAAAAGAAATAGCAATAGATTCCATGCATGTTTGAACGTGTATAGCTACTCTCTTTTGATTCATAATAAGAAACAAGAAAATTTTGCATGTAGAAGCAGTTGTCTGATAAGATGTCGTGCTCATTATGTGCTTATAGACAAAGAAAGATGACATGAGCTACAAGATGGACCGTATTCCTTTTCTGGAAGAGCAAGTGAGAAAGATCAGGGACACTGGGAAGCTAATGACATTGGATATAGAGAAGCTGATGCTCCGAGAAGAGAACAGATTTGATTTCGTGAATGAGGTAGCCGAGGAAGCAAAGATGTATGTGGAGAGGAACCGCGACGAATATGGTGCGAAGAAGCCTATTTTGCATGTTTTGAGCAACCGCATGAATGAGGCCGGCTTTTACAGGCCAGAGGCCTACATGGAGACCGACCCTTTCAAGCCTGGACCCACTTATCTGAAGGAAGAAGACGTCTGAAAGGGGATCGTGTGACTGTTCTTTAGTGAAGTTGTCTGTTGACTTCCATCACTTGCACATCCATGGCAGTGATGTGTGTTCAGATTCTTTAGGGTTTAAACGCCCCGGTAACATGTCTGCATGCACGCAAGTACGTTCATTTGGCTTCTTTCTGCAGTTTGTTCTGCTTCTTGACCTTGAGTCAGTTCAGTTGAAGTGGTTTTGGGTTCCAAAGAATACTGTATTTCACAAATTCTTGATTATTAAAATCCCCTGTTTTAGATTTTCATGGCCAGAGATTGGCTTCCATACGGAGCCTTGGTGGACTTCAATCCAAGCTGCAGTGTAATGAAAACTTAAACAGGCCATGTTTGCTGCCCTACACTACATGGAATGCATCTCTCTCTCTCTCTCTCTCTCTCTCTCTCTCTCTCTCTCTCATATACACACCACGCAGATAACGGGCAAACACGAATGGTTTTACAAAGGCCTATTTCGCCGGTTGTACTTGTTGAAATCTTCCTACGATAAAATCACGGGGTCTCACGGAAGTGGCCCACGGTTTAAACCGTTGACTATGATTATATCCCACGGTTGGCAGGATAGCTTTTATGTTTACAATTTGGGTGAGTAGCACGATTGATCTCTCCTTAATCTAGATGCGTTACTTGGCCCTTGTGACAATGGGTTCTACATCCCCACCAGTATGACAAAATGTGAACTTATCCCATGCAGGGCACTAAGTGAGGCGTTCTGTTCATTTCTTTCTACTCTCTCACAAGAAAAGATTTCTCAAGTTCGTTTGGTGCAAAAGATGGATCCAACTGAGAACTACTCACGTCAGACTCCCATTTTCCATAGTGAAGGAATTAAGCCCGACGTCGCCAAATTTTCCAATGCAAGTGATGCCTGGCATCAGCCATAGCAGCGAGGGTCCTAGTCTCGGGGTTTTATGCAGCCGGCATTGTGATGAAGTCTCACATTGTCCGGTGCCGGTGCCGGAGAAAATATGTCCAAAAATGATAAGATAGTCAAAACATTCACAAAATTATACATTTTATGTGTGCTCGTTAAATCCGGCAACTTCATCAGGCCGTTTCCTTGATGAATTCGGGCTCAACCATATCTTTCAGAGAAATAAAGGAGAGCATATTTGACAATCCTTGTTTGTATATTTTGATTATCCATCTACAATTTGGCTTTCATGAGGAAACTTTTCCGAGGTAAAGCTGGAGATAAACCACGACCACATTAGGGGGCTGGTTAACCGAGCCAAGTGGAGCTCAAGTACAATCAAGCTCGACTGGACTCCTTAAGAAAATGCTTGGCTCGAGCTGAAGTTATGTTCGAACAACTCGGGCTCAGCTCTCTAGGCTCATTTCAGCTCCATACCACCAAGATTGACTCGTTTAAGCTCGACTGAGTTTGTGAATCAGCTCGAACTTTCCAGAATATACTGTTATATATATATATATATATATATATATATATATATATATAGAGAGAGAGAGAGAGAGAGAGAGAGAGAGAGAGAGAGAGAGATTCATTTTCTGAAAGTGAACGGCCATTGTAGCATGAGGGTGTGTGCTTGTAGTGAGAAAAGTCAATGGAGGCGGTCGGTGGAGCCATGGTGTGTTTTCACAAGGCACGCCATGCAAACCCTCCTCAACAAGCAAACCATCCAAACCATGACTGAGACAGATAAGGACTGAGAAAATCCCTTCCACTAAAAAGACGAAGGAAAACTTTCACAGGAATAATCTTAGAAACCTCACGAACACCCAAATCGGCATCCACAAAAAATTCTCACCATCTTTCATCTTAGTAACAGTATTTCCTCACATAAAGATGAGAATTGCTATCAATTCATGTGGAGAGTTATCAAGAAAACCTCACAATGATCATTCATATTGAACAATTTGAAAAGAATATTGGATCCTGGTATTTGGATTCATTTCTATGTATATTGGGTCTCGCACAGTTTGCGAAACTGGTGAAGGCAGTGATGGATCTACATTGAACCAAGGTGGGGTGTCCACCCTAAACTGTTCCATGATCTATTTGCCCCATCCTACAAGAATTTCTAGATCCACCACTGGGTGAAGGCCGGAAACTTTCAGAGGACTAAAGCGGTTGATTTAGTCCCTTTACCCATGAGCGACCTCTGGTTAATAACCATAAATCAGTGTTGTTTGTAAAGTATAGAAGCCTTAAGTTGATAGTTAATTGAGACGGATGATGGAGGAGATTAACTAATCACGAACCGAACCATGACTGGTTAAGACCATCACTAGGTGAGCTAGGAAATCGGCCCCTCGGAGACTCCAGAAGCACCCTTCCTGCACCTGGGTCGACTACAAATTCGGGTTTCGAATCGAGAGTTTCATTTTTCTCTAGAAAAAGAAATGGATTAATCGTTTATGGGAACTCTTTCTGGTCCTCACAAAACCTGAATCATTTGGGATTGTAAGGTGGGGATCAAGGATGATGAGAGAGAGATGCAGGTCTGATTCGCTTAAGACTGAAGTACCCCAATTGCCTTATAGCCATAGAGCTATAATCCTTGCAGTTGGTCCACTACTGAAGTTCCCAGCCATCGAATATCTACTGAAGGATGAGAAGACTCCAGTGCCATCAAACCACATCAACCTTCCATTTCCGGAGCATTTCTTTGAGTTCCGCGCGGGCCCATGCTCTCCCCAAGCCCCGCGTGTTACATTGGAATTGCTTGGGACATGAATTTCTTTGGACAAAGGAACCTCGGCAGAGTCTACGGCTCCAAAACTAAAGACTAAATTTGACATCGACTCTGTGATGATTGAAAAGCTAGCTGCACATCCTTTTCATGTAGTGACATGAACGGATACCATGAGAAGAGGGCAGGCTAGTGCCTTTCGCTAGTTACCCTTCTGGTTCCAATTCATCACAGTACTCCTATCTTTACAGAATATGATTTAATTGAAATATAAATAAATAAATAAATATATATATATATATATATATATATATATATATATATATATATATATATATATATATATATATATAATATATATATATATATAAAGAGAGGATGTAGTTCATACGGGATCCTTAATCGGACTCCACATGATTCCATCATTTCAATCACGAGCCAATCTTCCGTCACTTTTGATTACTCGTCAATGACTTATTTTGCATGATTTTACTGTTTCAACTATCAGTCACCACTTATAATCACCTATCTCCTCCACTGATATAGACCGTCTTTCACCAATCAAAATTGTTGTTTCCATCATCAAAATTACTTAAAAGAAACTTAAATATATAAGTGGTTTTGTGGCTTTATTTAGGTTTTTACGGTGATTTTGATGGTGACATGATGATTTTAATAGTAAAGAAGTAGTGAAAGTTATTTTAGGTGGTTTTGATGGTAGCGACGGCGGTTTTTATTAGTGAAAGACCATTTTGAATAGTAGAAGAGTAGTGGAAGGTGATATTGATTGAAACGATAAATCATAAAAGATGGATGATTGAGTACAATTTATTATGAACTACATTCTCTCTATATATATATGTGAGGAATTCAACTCAAGGTGTTGGCGATGCATAACTCTGATACTTCCCCGGCCATAACTACGTTATTAGGAACTCAATCTCCAAAATCCCGTCTTACTTTGGATATAAGCTAAGTCAAGAGTTTGATGAGATTCACAATTAAACTGTTTTGATCTCTTTTGAAGTGAATTGTTACTTATTCTCATCTAATGTTCAACATCTAATTCTCATCTACCTTTCAATTTATGTGCCTATTCAAGTATCAAACCACTTTATGAGTCTAGCTTGAAATTGGTTTTTACAACCGTCAGTCTTTCTTCTGTTTTTATATTGTGTACTTATGACCTAAAGGCTTCATTCGTGAACTTTAATCTTTCCCCTTAGAATGGGGAGGCCGAGTTCTATGATGAAATTTTATATGAATGAAACGCAACCACATTTAAGGATGAATTGAATAATACGACTGTTTGAGAAAAGAAGTTCCAAATGATAGGGGGCGTCCCTTCTCTCTGCAAGCAACCATCAATCAATGAACTCTGTGAGGGCAAGAAAGCCATTTGTGGGAACGGGACAGGGAATTTAGAGCCGATCGCCAATCATGAATTGATGGCGAAGAAGCGATTCGCCTCGTTTGAGCTTGGGCATGGGACAATGAAGAACACTTATTAACCTCTCTCTCTCTCAGAATAGATACGAGGGCACTCTCGCTTCCTTGGTAGGCACTCTCGCTTCCTTGGTAACCACTCTCTCTGATCATCAAAAGAGATACGAGGGCACTCTCTCTCTCTCTCTCTCTCTCTCTCTCTCTCATACACACATTTTGTACGTTTCCTGAACACCAACAAGGCCAAATCTGGTTATGGCGATCCCTGTGTCAAGAATCACCTCCTCCTTTTCTTGCGGACGCCAATTCTGCCCTCCTCCACGTTCTTCTTCTTCTTCTTCTTTGATTCAATACACTCTCCGAGTGTCGATTATGCCCGGCCTCATAATTCGAAACAAGCGAGGAAAACCCCTCAGACATGAGCCAATCGTCGTGAATTCGAAGCTTTTCTCAAAGCCCTCGGACGCTGAGGGTTCCGTCTCGCCGGAAGATCCCGGTGGAAACGAGGTATACGGCTTGCCGCCGGCACCGGAGCCCCGTCGTGGGGTGCCCGTCTTCGTCACTCTGCCGCTCGATTCGGTCAGCTCCGACGGGAGGATGACGCGGCCAAAGACGATGGCGGCGAGCCTCCATGCATTGAAGGCTGCGGGCGTTCAGGGGATCGTTGTCGACGTTTGGTGGGGAATCGTCGAACGAGAGGGTCCTGGTGTGTACGATTGGAAGGGTTATGTCGAAATCGTAGATGCTGCTGTTAAGTTCGGATTGAAGGTCCGGGCGATCATGTCGTTTCATCAATGCGGCCGCTTCCCTGGCGATTCATGGTGGTAGGTGCAAAACTCAGTGATCTTGCTTCCCATGAGTTTCAAGTTCGCTTCTTATTTCACATTTAGTGTTTGTATTCAATATTGGTGTTTGAATTACGTGCTCGTCGCTTCTTTCGTGTACTTTTTACTGAAAATTAAAGAATTCGAATCATTGATGACCTGCATTTACAGATGGTGGGGTTCATTCATGAGGACTCCCCTTGAAGAATAACGTTTTCATTCCCGTTCCTAAGTTTTCTACTATTGGTTGCATAGTGGTGCAGCTGGTTCTTAATCTCCCTTCCTTTATTCTCTTTTTCTTCGTGAACATAAATCATAAGCATCTCATTTGATCGACTGTGTCTATACTCCGGTCATTAATGTTTAGGTGGCTGGTTCTTGTAAGAAGCTAATAACTACGGTCACCGGTCAAAAAATAGAAAATGAAGCAGAACAATGAATGCCAATTTGGTTCTTATTCTGCCATTAATGTCCCAGAAATTAGTGTTTCATGTGAAATGATTTTCCATGTTGTCGGGAGGTGGAGTGGATTCCTCAAGGATGTCGCTGTAACCATCTAGTCCTTAGCTTCCTGTTGGTTGCTGACGTCATTATCTTCTTTTGTAATTTTACAGTGTGATTTGACTTGGTTGTGCTGTAGGTTTGGTGGCCCCTGACCATATACATTATTTTTTTTACTTTTCTTTTAATATCAATGTAGGCTTCTTTGTGTTATTGAGTTAATTGTTTCAGTTGTACTAAGTGATTCATGTGGTCTTTTTCCTTCTCCAGAAGGGTTTTTGGTTTTCTACATGTTGCAGTTTTATGTTTGGAGAATCTAACTTGTCTATGGGCGCCATCCGCATTCTTTCATACAAGTAGATGCTGGAGTTGACTCTTGTTCTAATTTCCCCTGTTAGATTATGAAGATTTATCATTGATATTTCGTCATCACTGGGTGTCTGAATGTTTCTGTAATTCTTTTTATGAGCATTTCTCTTATTTTCTTGTTAATCAGCTTATTATGCTGCTATGTCTCTATTCGGAAACCATAAATGTCTCCAAAGTATTTGCTCAAAAGTATTAGTAATGGACTGTCTAGTTGTGTCCATCGTTTGTTTCTAATAGTTGTATTTCTAGAAGCATTCTTCTTTTTATGGATTAACGCTTGCCTATGTCTGCACAATTTATTGGCAGTAAGCATGTTCAAATTATGGATTGCAATGCAGAAGGTCGTTTGTTAGGAGCTACTTGTTAGAAAGGCCCATGATCAGATCTGAGCCATTCGACTACTATACTCAAGATCCCCAGTTTAGTGAGGCTCCATACTCTGGTAGGGTATTCAAGGATATCAGACCCAGCTCTGACTGATCCAGCTAGGGATTTGAATTCCTTGTTAAAAAAGTTTAAGGGATCTTAGATAAAAGGTACTGTAGCATGTTAGTCTTTCAGATGTTCTATAGTTTTCTTTTTCTCGTTTAATCATGTTCAGATGACATGGACCTTAGCCCATCACTAATATGTCATCGTCTTTTCTAGTGTGACCTGTGGGCGAGGGTGGTGCCAATGAACTATAATTCTCTTAGACTTTCAACTTGCGGATTAGAAATTTCATGTTTATGTAGACCTTGTTTATCCTAATGTTACTGAGGCATCTTTGACCTTCCTTACGATTTCAAATTCTTAAGGGTACCACTACCTAGATGGGTGCTGGAAGAAATGGAGAAAGATCCAGATCTCTCATATACTGACAGAATGGGAAGGAAGAACAGAGAATGTCTGTCTTTAGGCTGTGATATGCTTCCTGTCTTACGAGGCCGATCCCCAATCCAAGCATATTCTGATTTTATGAGGGATTTCAGGAACACCTTCAGGAAGTACCTGGGAGTCGTGATCACGGTGAGTCGAAAGATTTCTGTTTAGTTGAGCTATAAAAGTATTGCAACTGGTTTGCTTTTAGATGATTTCATGTTGTATGGAATCATGGGTCATTGATGAAATTGTAACCATCATCAGGCAATTCAGATTGGCATGGGACCCGGGGGTGATCTCAGATATCCTTCATTTCCTTCTGACACTTTGATGTGGAGTTCCAAAAAAACTGGCGAGTTCCAGTGCTATGACAAGGTATATAGGTGAAGATTAGGAGTTTTAACCTTTATTTGTACTGAATGCGCTTGCAATAATGTTCTCCTCCATATGGCAAGTTTCATAGAACATTTTGATAACCATGATTATGGATTTTTATGGGGATTCTCTTTTCTTCCCTCTCGTCTTCTTTCTCTAATGGTTCTTCATTTTCTTGACTTCAGTTCATGGTTGGATCGCTGAAGTCTTCTGCAAGAGAGATTGGGATGCCTGACTGGGGAGAAGCCGGTCCTTCGCATGAAACAAACTTTGAACCTGATGATCCAAGTGAAACTAATTTCTTTAGAAATAACGGCCCGTGGGATACACCTTATGGGCGTTTTTTTCTTGGGTGGTATTCTAACATGCTCCTTGACCATGGTGAAAGATTATGCATGGAAGCTGAGGCCGTATTTTATGGGGCAGGCATCAACCTTTATGGTAAAGTTGCAGGGATACATTGGCATTATCGTTCCGAATCTCATCCTGCAGAGCTTACTGCTGGTTACTATAATACCTCAACGAGGAATGGCTATCTTCCCATTGCGCAAATGTTTGGTAGGCATGGGGTGACTCTATGCTGTGCGTGCTTTGATCTTCGTGATGCAATAGAGAGGAAGAATAACATAAACAGCAGCCCAGAAGGATTTCTTAAGCAAATCATTTATGCCGCTTTTTTATCAGATGTACCCGTATCAGGTGAAAATTCCTTGCCCTATCTGGATGATGCTTCCTCCAGACAGATCATAAAGGCCTCCAAGATATGCCCAGATGGCTATCAGAAAAGATCTTTCTCTTTCAACTTTGTGAGGATGAGTAAAAACATGTTTGGCGGCGAAAATTGGCGGCGATTTATGCAGTTGGTGAAGGAATTGTCAAAGGATGGAAGAAATATAAATGGCCGTTTAGATTCGAAACTGACTAGATCGCACCTTTCTTACAATTCATCAGCTGAGAGGCTTGGTAGCTTTAGCATGCTATTAACTTGCTGATGCATGTCCAAGCCATGTAACATCTGCATATTTGTATATCTCCTTACACATCCCTCGATCATTTCAATCAGGTTCGAATGCATGTTTGCCAACCGTTCGAGAACTGATTCTTGTCATTGTTACTTGGACTTCTTACTGTTTTATATGTATGTCCATATTGATTTTTTTTGGGTATGATTCATCTTCATCCAGGGTTACATCCATGTTATTTTAAATTGATGTCTATTAATGCTGGCACTGAGATAAACGCTTTGATGCTTGCAGTTGATTTTCTTTTTCTTTTTCCGGTCACAATGGGGAGGTCGAACTAAAGTGTGCATGCCCTGGGAATCGAACCCACAGTCTGCATCTTGCGAGTCAGTGCCCGGACAGGTGTGCTAATGCTCTCAGTACGATGTTTACAGTTGATGGATGCTGGTGCTAATATACATTAATTACAAATCAACTGCATACCAGCAAGAGAGAGAAAGAGAGAAGGCGTTGTTAATATAGGTCAATGACGACTAAGAATCTGTGCGGCCAATATCACTTGGTGTGGGAAAGGCTTGGCTTTGGTTTCGGTAGAAAGAATAGTTGAAGTTCTGTGCCTCTGTAATAGTTGATATCCTTCGTGTTTTTTAACATATCTTGTTCATGTTAACTCTGACAGAATTTTCCATAGCTCCCGAGAAATTAGATGCTGATAAATTGCCGTTGTAAACCTTTGTCAATATGGTAGTTAACCAAGGTTTCGTATATACATCAGAAAATTAAACTCTACCAAAAAAATTGTCAATTGGGCAGACGTCAAACAAAGCCCATCTGTGTGGGCATTTACAGCAAAAGCAACTATAATTCTTTCCTATGGTCAAGAGGGTTGCGGCTCACCGGGAGTGTCATCTTCTTGCTCAACTGCAAATAAGAGGAGAGAAGCAATTGGGGAGTGAAACAAGCGAATCAAACATAACCATCCAGCTGCATAGAGAAATGAATACTAGCTCAATGACCAAGGGGGTTCGCTTTCTGAAGGTCAGGAGTTCAATACCCAAATGTGC
Organism: Brasenia schreberi; assembly: GCA_036023115.1. NCBI lineage: Eukaryota > Viridiplantae > Streptophyta > Magnoliopsida > Nymphaeales > Cabombaceae > Brasenia > Brasenia schreberi. The sequence continues at coordinate 6,552,671 of JAYKKT010000092.1, read as the reverse complement.
ATCTTATAGGGGTCTCTGGTTAACCCTAGGTAGCCTTTCAAAAAAAAAAAAGAATGGCAAACTTGGGAATACTCACTGCTTAATATGAAACCTTGCAGAAGATTCTGAGCTTTCTCGGCCTGTTCAGGATTACCAGATATCTTGATCATGTTTTCTATCAATCCAGAGATATTTGGTACATGCTCAACTTTTGCACCGGATATCTGCAATTAGAATGCATGTGATAACATATTACTGTTACAATTTATTGTTAGATAAATAAGATCTGAATTGTAGGGATACAACCTCGCTAATTTGCATCAGCTTGTTTTTCGATCTCGTCAAGGCAGTGACGGCATGTTCAGAGATGGCAACTTCCACAGTTGTTCGGGTGACTATTCCCATAGAAAATCTAGAGTTGCAGGAAAAGAATATGAGATTGATGGCATCACTGTGTGACGCAAACATTGACTGATACGTGGCAAACAAAAGGAATATGAGGGATAAGAGAGTACGAGGAACATTAAGGTAAATATACCTTTCGAGTGCACTTGGCACTGCACTTGGAATATCTTCATGAACACTGCTTTCTTCTGGATCCAATGTTCGACAAGCATTCCCTTTTACATCCTACATTGCACCAAGTCAATTTCTCAAGACAGTTTTAGGATTGAAAATTGATGGAAATAATCTAATTATCCTTCCATGTTCACAATGTCTGTTATCAAGTACCATGAAACATGAATTAGGTAAGTTGAATGTGTAAAACCGCCAAAAGATCCACTGAACAATTCATAGACAATAATTATACAAAAAGGAGCCAAGCCAAACCAATTAATTAGCTCCAAATCCCAGATCTATCTCAGATTTGATATCTGCTCCCGGAGATGGACTAAGCCCAAGCATTTAGATTTGTAAAGGCTCTACCATTGTTTTGTACTCTTGAGGGCAAGTCAAGAAATGCAAAGGTTGCATCTTCATGGTCGAGATGACGTCTTGAAACCATGCCATGATACATTGGCAGCATGTTGTAGTTTTAGAATGTTAGTTCTGTGAGATGAAATCACAAGCTTATTGGGGAAAATAATACAACTTTTTTGAGGATGACAAAAGCGGGAACCAACTTTGTTTGCAAAGAGAGTTCATGGACGAGCTGTTGAAGACATAATTCCTATATTTACTACCTGAGCTTAATGAGGAACTCACAAAAAAAACAGCCAATGCAGCAATACTAGATGCTACTAATGAAAGAACCATGTGCACTTGCGTGAAACTGAGAAGAAAATCCATCAGTTTTAAGGTCCTGTTAGAAAGAAACCTCACGGTAAAGGAGGATATGCAACCAAATATCAACCACAAGGATAAAACGAATGAACTGGGAGAAAATGGTCACCAAAGAAGCATGGACATGATCACGAAAATTAATTAAAAGAACCTGGAATGGGAAAATCTTAATGTGACTTTTGTTCCTCACAAATTATAAATTTCAGTGTTCTATATTCTAGAACACGAGGTGATGTAATAGGAAAATATACCACGGATGTGAATACACTTTATACTAAGACTGAAAGGTGATCAGAATCAGGATATTCTCATTACACCTCAGTAATAATTGGTTCTGGGTTGATCTCTTTGCCTCTTAGTTCCTCTCTGTGGGTGTACGAAAAACAACAAAGAGCAAATTCTAGTTTGAGAATGTTAAGCATCATTTCCATTTAGACATTAAATAACAAACATAGAGCAAGATCTAGTTTAGGTACTTTCAAAGCATCACATCCGTTGTGCTAAATTGCTTCCACTGTAACCCACAAAGGGTTCAATATTTATTATAGGTGTTCGGACTTCCACAGTAACCCATATAAATTGCACCTAAGACTACTTTCCCTAAAACAATCACAGCTTACATCTTGTTTAAGTTTTCAAAAATGCCTCATTAGTGTTAGAAATTAATCAGCAACATAAACTTCTTTATTGACGAAAGCCGAATACAAGAAAAAGACATTGAGGTATTGGTCGGCCAATCCTTGCCGCCACCCTCTAATTCTCGTTGAAACCTAATGGCAGTCCTAATGACTACTTATATGGCCGATCTAACTTGAAAGACTATAATACTCCTAGTAAGTGACTACTGGATTACGGTTCCTAATGGATCTGATCCATTAAGACCCATATACATTTATAACTAAATTATAACACTAATTAATCAAGATTTAACTTGATCTTCAACACGCCACCTCAAGTTGTAATTCTCAACTGATGGAGGGCTTTCTCAAATCCTCTGACTGAAGCAGGTTTTGTGAAAATATCCGTGAATCAGATTGAAGATGCCTTGTGTAATCTTTTCTCAGATGAAGTGACAATCTATCTCAATATGCTTCGTTCGTTCATGAAAAACAAGATTTAAGGCAATCTAGAGAGCTGCTCTACTATCAGTGTAAAAGGTAACCGGAGTATCCACTTTGAAGCCAAGTTCTGTTAAGTAGATGTTTTAATCATATAAGTTCACATGTTGTAAGAGCCATAGCCCTATATTAACATACGCATGATCTTGCAACAACACTACTGCTTCTTACTTTTCCAAGAGATCAAATTTCCAAGGAAACACACAATACCTAAAAATTGGATTTCGATTCACAGACACCTAGCCCGGCCCCGCATCGGAATAACCTTCTAACCCCGTACTGTCCATTATCTTTTACAAAAGAATCCCACGACCTCAAATATTCCCTTTCAAATATCTCAAGATATGTAATACCGCATCCCAATGAGATTGTCGAGAGATGACATAAATTGACCGACTACACTTACCGGGAGATATCCTGACGTGTCACAACAAGGTAGTTAAGCTTGCCCACCACCCCCGTACCTCTCTGTGATCTACCGCAGTTCTCCACGTGATTGAAGCTCACATTTGGAACTATCGAGTATCACAAGGTTTGTTCCCAACATGCCAACATCGATAAGAAGTCAAGGACATATTCGTCGCGAGAGAAAATGCCCTTTCTCGCTTCGCTTACCTTAATTCCTGTGAAATATTTGTGAGGACCAAGATCCTTTCTGGCTTGAAATTTAGTTTCAAGGAAGCGCCGAGTTCGAGACGCTGCAGTATCACTGCCCCGTATATCACCAAGTATCATCAACATACACCAACCATGAACTATGCACTCTCCCTCAAGAAGACTTTTGTAGAAATACTGCAGGTGATCCCCTAGGCTACTCTTTGTACCCTATACCGAATATTGATAACAATCGGCTTAACCTTCCCAACCAAGCCGCTCCGGGGGGGATCGCTTCAGGTCCATATAAGGCTTTTTTAACTTACACACAAGATAGCATGCAAATTTCTCCTATATCCTAGTGGGACCTCCATGTAGACTTCTTCGAGATCTCCATGTAAGAAAGCATTTTGATATCAAACTATTATAAATCCTAACCATAATTAGTCATTAATGTCAATAATACCGAATCGCTGCTCATTCGCAACTGGAGAAAATGTCTCTGTGTAGAAAATGTCTCTGTGTAATCTATGCTGTAGGATTGACTATATCCTTTTGCAACTAATCGTGCCTTATATCTTCCTATATTCTCATCTGCCGTATATTTGACTGAGAATACCCACTTACATCCTCCGGTCTTACTTTCTAATGGTAGATTTGTCAATTCTCAGGTATCATTTCGTACTAAAGTTGAAATTTCATATTTCATGGCCCGCTTTCCATTCTGGATGTACTTTAGCCTCTTCATAGGTCCTTGGTACAAAAGTATTCTCTGTATTCATCACAAATAGCTGATATTCACTAGGATAATGAGAGAATGATATCATTTTATCCAATGCATATTTTGCACCTACACGCTTTCCTTTTCTAATTGCAATAGGTAAATCATCCATTTCGATATCCGAATTATGAGAGGTTATCTGAAGAGGAGGTGAATCTGATTCACTTTGGAAATTTTGATCTCGGGTGACAGTCTGATTTGGAAAGACAATCCCTCGGTTTTCTCTGTTATATACTTGCCATTCACCTGCATTTTCATGAGTAGATGTAATTTCAGCCGGAGGAAGTGGCATCACTAGTAGATTGTATTTCTGATGAAGGTTCTTCCTGCACTCCATAAAATGGAATGTCTTATGAAAGGTGACATCCATTGTAATATAAAACCTCTTTTTGGAATGATCATAACACTTATAACCTCTTTGAGTAGTCGAATATCCCAAGAAGATGCACTTGATTGATCTTGCAACAAGTTTATCTCTAACACCTTGATAAAATGAACAAAACATGTACAACCAAAGATTCTTGGTAATAAATGGAATTGTTTCTTAGAAGGACAAAGGGAATGAAATGGAGTATTACCATTGAGCACCTTGCTTGCATACGATTTATAAGAAAAACTGATGGTAAGACTACTTCACCCCAATAATATTGTGGTGCATTGCATCCAATTAAGAGAGTCCTTGCAACTTCTAAAATATGTCGATTCTTTCTTTCAGCTACATCATTCTGTTGAAAAGAGTGAGAACATGAGGTCTGGTGTAAGATGTCATGCTGTAGAAAATACGAATGAAGGGATCGTGACATTAATTCTCCACCATTATCACTGCGAAAGATCTTAATGGTACTCTAAAATTGCGTCCATACAAACTAACAGTATATAGGAAGAATTTTCTTCACTTCGTCTTTAGTCTTCATAAGGTAAATTATAGTAAACCTAGTGCATTCATCAATAAATGATACAAAATACTTATATCCCTGCATAGAAGTTGTCGAACTAGGGCCCCAAATATCAGAATGCACAATATCAAAAGGAATGAAAGATCTTTTTTCATTTAAAGGAAAAGAAATACGATGGTGTTTTGCCTTCAAGAAGAATTTATATTACCCTGAGTTAGAAATGAGAAAGGATAGGCAATAGATGCTTGTGATTCACTGTGAGAGGATGAAGAAGGTTGTTGTAGATCAGTCAAACGTGCCTTCAACAATTCAATTTCCTTTCTCATATCAGCTAAAGAAGGTACACTTTCCTCAATCTTCTGTTTTTCATTCTGATCACTACTAAAGTATGCTCTGTTGTTTCTATTCGAAAAATAGGTAGGTTTTCCAACTAACTCTCAGCAAGTTTCCATGGTGTGTCGTGGTTTTCCACAATGAGAGCAGCTGATCTTATCTTTCTTTCAGGTGTCTGTCCAGATCTACCTCTGCCTCTGTCATAACGTCCTCTTCCTCTACCGAAAGGAGGAATATAAGTATTTTTCCATGCAAATGCTGAGGTCTCAGAATTAATTTTGGTTTCTTTTTCAAAAAGCTTCATATCTTCTTCTCTAAGGAGGAGTGACTGTACTCAAAGATGGAAGTTCTTCCCTGTTGAGGATGTTATTCTTTACAGATTCATATTCTGATTATATACCCCATAGAAGATCAAACACTTTACGCTCTTCAAACTCCTCATTCCGTTCTAGTGTGGAAGTCTGATATTTAGTCTTAGAGTACAGATGTAGTTCTTCCCATACACCTTTGAGCTCTGCATAATACTCACTAACTGACCTTCCTCCTTGTCTGCATTTTTGAATCTTCTCTATAAGATCATATTTCTTCGTAATATTTTTTCTTTGGGCATAAGCTTCAAGAACTACCAGCCAGATATCATTAGCAGTGTCCAAAAACATAAAAGTATTACCGATAGAGGGAGTCATGGATTGTATTAGCCAAGCACTTGGCATTTTCTCTACACCACCGAGAATAGGAAGGATCTGAAATTAGGGGTTGAGGAAGATCACCTGTCAAATAATCTCATCGCCCCCTTGCCATAATAGTCAGCTCAATAGATCTGGCCCATTGTAAATAATTCTTGTCATCAAGTTTCAAATTTGTGATTTGAAAACCTTCATTTTTGTCTGACGAGAGTTCATTACTTTCTACCATCTTTGCTCTTTTCATATTTGGATTGATATCTCACTGAAGGAATACCTTTAAATCTGCCACAATCGGTTGACCACTGAAAAATCGAATTTTTAAATGAAACAACTATCTCACTTTCTCTTGGACATTTCATCGAACAGTTGTAGTGCATCACTTGTAGATTATGAAAGCAGATGTTCACGGTGAGAGGTAATGAATCTAACAACGATTTTATAATGAAATCACTCAAATACCAATTTCAAAGAACAAGAAAGAGAAAAACTTGTTGTCCCGTAGGTTCTTCACTGTGCCCATGACTTTTTTTTTGTTGATTTCCTTCGATGCTTGATGCTAAACAACCACAAGAGGCTATGATACCATGTTGAAATTAATCAGCAACATAAACTTCTTTATTGATGAAAGCCGAATACAAGAAGAAGACACTGAGTTCCTGGTCGGCCAATCCATGCCACCATCCTCTAATTCTCGTTGAAACCTAATGGCAGCCCTAATGACTACTTATAGCTAATCTAACTTGAAAGACTATAATACCCCTAGTAAGTGACTACTGGATTACGGTTCCTAATGGATCAAAATCTGATCCATTAGGACCCGTATTACAAAATACCATAATATACATGACTTAAGACTTACCTATGACTCTATGTATACATTTATAACTAAATAGTAACACTAATTAATCAAGATTTAACTTGATCTTCAACAATTAGATCACCAAGTTCATAAGGGACTCGACTTCCATGAAGATCCATATAAGTTTTTCTGCAGATCATGTTGAGGTTTTGTGCCTTGGAACAGTCACAGCTTACATCTTGCTGATATTTTTCAGAATGAATATTAGAACATGCCTTTAAAGCGTTGACATAGTCATCATGGCATACTAGATACCATTAGAGCCTGCTTCATATTAAAGCAGAACTATGAAAACTAGCTTGCAGCAATAGCTCCAAACAAAATGTGCAACCAGTTATATAAAAGAACCATTTTAAAGTTTGGGTTGTTACATGTGATGGATGGAAACCCTTTTTGACAGAAAGAGACATGCCTCCAAAAAGGGCCTGATAGATTGTCGCTCATAAGAAACCTCACCCCCATGCAGGAACACTTGAACTGGATCGCAGGTGATGGAAATGCACGACCTCAAGTGCCAGACTAAAGTTTCATTGCCACACCCACTAGTTTGTTCACTCATTTAGGGTGCCAAGATCCACCTAAGGTCGTAAAATTTTGCACCAATTCACATGAAATACTAGCTTTTTCCTTCCCACCTCTCAAAGCAAAGCACAGAGCAACGCCAAAACCAGAATAAGTGAGAAGTACTTAGATGCAAGATAGGATAAATCTAGTCACGAGGAGATCCCCTGTTCAGCGATCCCTATGGAAATAGCAAAAGGAGAATGGATCCACAGGAAAAGTCAGCATAAAGTTACCCCAAGCATACTTCAGATGTCAGGAATTTAGAGCCTTTTTTCACCAAGGTCAGGAACTAAACAACATTGTAGTCTTCACAAGTAACAACAACTAAGCCTTTTCCCACACTAGATGGGGTCGGCTAAATGAATTCTTTATTTTCACAGAGCTCTATCATAATTTGTAGAATTCATGGTAAATAAGTCCAACGTTGTCGGAAGCCTAACGCAACCCTCCTTCTTTATCCGGGCTTGGGACCGGCCATGCAAAAGTGATCTCTTACATGGGTGGAGTTTGTACTTTTCACAAGTAATATCCAAGAATAATATTGTTACCTTTGGTGCCCATGGAATTGTTGCAGCCTGCAAGCTCTGAACAGGCATTGGTGGAGGATCAGTTTCCTCATTACCATCACCAGGCAATGAGCTTCGAATCGGAGAATTAGGCTCCATTCCACCCATGTTACCAACATGGCCATCTACAGGTACGCATGAAGGCTCTCTTGAGGACAAATTATCGCCAAAGAAGTAAGTTCGCAGCCTGTCTGTCAGCTGAAGAAGAGCTTGACGGGCTGCCCTTATCTCACCTACAATCTGAAATATATATATATATATATATATATGATTTTGTCTTCAACGATCCAGCTTAGGTCACAAAAAACATGAGTAGCAGGTATGGAAAGGAGAAAACACTAACCTGAACAAGCTCATCAGAACTGGACATAAATAATGGTTGTCTATCTGTAGGTAAAAGTCGTATCTCAGCATTACTTGAACGACACATTTCAGCAAGGAAAACATCCCTTTCACCTAAATGTTTGATTTCAATAGATGGAATAAGCAACCTTGTCTTCACAATATTTTCCTCATCAGGGACAAGATCAACAATGTGGGTCTGTATGTGTAACAAAGCTTCCTGAGCTGGGAAAAGGACGTCATCTTGATCCTGTTAAATCCAAGAAAACGTGAATGAACAACACATTAAGTAATAGCAAGCATTTAAAGTTACTATCTCATGTAGAATCATACACCAACTGTCTTCAAGATGCACGTGCAAAGAATGCAATTGAAAGAACTCATAGCTCTATATTGATGGCCACTTATTTGTTGTACAAAAAGAAAAAGGGCCACTTAATTTAGGACAGATGATTCCGGCAAATATGTCTGCAATTTGTTCACAGGTTTCTGCCACAAAATCTATCCAGTTCTATAATTTGGCGGAGAAACTTAGTAAACTATGGACTTACTGTTTTCTGAGGTAAAACCCAAAGCCGCCCACAAAACGGTAAGTGCTTACTATAGACTGCAGTAAATGTTTAAATAGCTACTCATCAGTTATATGGAAGCACATTCATTGAATAAGAAACTCTGCACATTTTATGCATATGTGTCATAAACGTCCAGTTCTTCATTCATTTTTCCCAATTTTCAACATATAGTGATGATAAATAAGATCACATAAATTTCAAATCCTTTTAACGCTCAGTAGCTGGCTCTTTGTTTCAAATGAACATGTGAAGTAGCTATTAGTAGTCAACTTCAAGCGCCTGGGGCTGGCAAGGACAAGAACTGTCGTCATGATGAAGCTATTTCATTAGCAATTCTAATTTCAGCAAAAGCAGAACCATCATCTGAAGGGGTAAGTGGAACCCAGAGCAACAATACTCATGAGAAGCTATAACATTAGCAATGCTTGAAATTCAGCAAAAGTCAAACCATCTGAAGACATTATTCAATTAAAGTCAAGGCATAGACTTCAAAGAAAATTCAGGGAATCGTGCACAAAGCTGAACCAAGCAAACAAGGGAAATTACCCAGCTAAAATATTTTCTCGCAGATATTTAATGCAACCTCGCATATGCAATTTTCTTAGAGAGAGTGGATACATCCTGCCGTTTTTATAGATATATGGTAATATCAGGTACTTCCCCATCTAGTATGGGAAATGGTTTTGTTGTTGTTGTTGTTGTTATGGTAATATCAGGTACTTCCCCATCTAGTATGGGAAATAGCTTTGTTGTTGTTGTTGTTGTTGTTGTTGTTGTTGTTGTTATGGTAATATCAGGTACTTCCCCATCTAGTATGGGAAATGGTTTTGTTGTTGTTGTTGTTGTTATGGTAATATCAGGTACTTCCCCATCTAGTATGGGAAATAGCTTTGTTGTTGTTGTTGTTGTTGTTGTTATGGTAATATCAGGTACTTCCCCATCTAGTATGGGAAATAGCTTTGTTGTTGTTGTGGTTGTTGTTGCTATGGTAATATCAGGTACTTCTAGAGCACTTTGAGATAGAAAGTAGTCACCAAGAATACTTTTAGACGAAAATCTCAACATGTAAATCCTTTTAAGTGTATCCGAGAAGAAAAACAAGAAATATGTCGTATTATCTCTGCTTTCCTATGGTGCAGGCTGGATATTCTACCTACTACCTATTTTGGATCTATGACCCAGTACTCATACTAACCGTCTTATTATGCTTTATTGCAAATGCACAATTAACAGTCATTATCCATCATTGATATCTGAGAGCTCATTACACAGAAGTTATTTTACAAACTGAACTCGGAGGAGATTATCACTCTTCCTAAACTCTCAGTTGCTGCCACAACCACTACTAAGTCAAGATGATAATAGAATAAGCAAAATACCTAAGAACTGTTGAAAACTAAAAGCGTTGTTTTTCCATGATGTGAAGTAGCAAACACAAACTTGTAACGGAAGAAGATCTCCCCAATTCCAACTGCCTCCTAACAAGCATCCTCTTACGGGTCCTTGTCATCCTGCTTATTTCATGCATATTGAGAGTGTCTTGGCCTAGCTTGGCATCTTATTCTCCAAAAGATCAGCATTTACGTGAATAATTTTGAAACACATATCACCATGGATATGGTGGTTCTGTGTTTTAAAGTTTTGAAACTCTGACTTAGCTCCTAAAGTATTTCACAGTTTGTTCCTTTCTAGTTAGTTCTTCGAAAACATAACCAAAACTCACCACGTCATTGAAAGCCCACATCACAACAAAACCAAAATAAGAAGTCAAGCATTACCCATACCAAGTCAGGTGGCTACATGGATTCTGCATCATTAGGCTCTCTCGCGTTATATTAGCCTTTAACTCAAACAGAAACATAGTTTACTGTTCCTTTCCAGCACTTTTGAGGCCCACAGTGCAAGTAAAAGCACATACAGACAAAAGTGGAAGGTTACACTTACGGCAGTGTATAATTAACAGCAGAGGGAAAAGGCAACTAATCACCATCAACTACTTATTTTCTATCAGAAGTAATAAGTTTAACCTTAACAAATGAGACAGGGATAATGTCACTTCACCTTTCCTTCAAATTCAAGAATGACTTCCAAAATTACCCAAAGAATGTGTGCATAGAAAGACAGGCATGCAAATATGCCAATGGATAATTACCAATTGAATAATTCTACTGATGTATAGTTTTTTACTCTAAATATCAGCATAATTAGGTTTTAAATGATGCTAACCTAGATTACAAATCATTTCCTGCTCTCATGAGATTTAAATAACTCCATAGGATATTTTTCCACAACTTGTTCCAGTAAATTGCAACACACCAAATTATATAAACGATGGAACTTCTTGTACGGTTGATAGGACCAAAGTCACATGGTGAAACAAACAGACGAGTCTGAACAACAGTTCACGCATTGGAACATACAGATACAGTACCTCTTCTGATGAAATGGTGATTATCCGCTCATCACATCCTTGTACCGGATCAGCAACCTTGACATTCACACCAACCTCATCACGAAGCAAAGCAAGTAGACCATGTTCCTCTCCAATAACCCTATCAACTCTGTCACATGGACATAATATTCGGAAAGTTATCTCTTCACTGAAAAATGGTTCCAAGTGATCAGATATATGATTGGCATCAGTGTCATATTTTCCATATCCAGATGACCGTACAGAATATCCAGAATTTCTCATTCCTGCAGCAAGCCCATCTTGTGGTCCTCGTATTGAACCAGAATTCAAGTAGGATGTGAAATCATCTTCAGGAAAGAGTTGCTGTTCAGGTGAATGCAATCTACCATGAAATGCACCACGATCACGGAAAGGATTCTCTTTCAAGCGCGATGAAATGATTGCAATAGCTTTCTTTACAGCATTTGTATCACCTGCTACCTGCGTATAAAATGTGATGATGGCATGGAAAGTTTATGATGTACAAGCTTGAGCGAATGCAATCAAATTACTAATTTGTCTAAAGCACTATGGGTGAAGAGAATACAGAGACCTCTGAGCTGCCGATTTTGAGGGTTAAGAAAAAATCCATGACATGGAAAAGGTAAGAAAAATCATTGTCGACAAATAACCACGACCAACAAAAGGATGTTTTCTGAAAGCATCGCCACAGAATCACTATAGACTTTCTCGAACCAGAAAATATTTTCAAGCTAATATTACTATCATCAGCGAAGTGTTTATCACGGTCACTATTCAATCAGAGATTGAAATAGGTATATCCATAAAGATATCACATATAAGTAGACTAAACAACATTTTAGACAATAAGTTGGCAAAATGACTCCAGAAACAAGACATTAGTAAGTGTTCTAGCTACCAAAGAACTTCAATAGGTAAGAATGATCCTGAAGCATGGCAATAAATCGGTAATATGGATGCTCATAATTCTCATAGTTCATTGCTCGTGAGTTAACGGGACTCATTCAAACATGAATGCATAGTGGAACAAAACCCAGGAAACAGCAAATTCTCTCTTTTCTCGATAACGTATTTCACCATAGAACTGGAAATCGGAAATTCCAAGCGAAAATCGGAAATATACGCGTCTGCCAAGAATGCAAAGCTGAAACAAGATTAAGATGCAAAGAAACGAAATTGGATTGGAGAGATGGAAACGAGTACCTGAACGAGCTCGTCTGAAGCCGAGACGCATCGAGGAAGATGATGATCTCTGGGAAGAATTCGTATTTGAGTATTCGTCTCCTGTCGCATCTGCTCGATAATCTTCCCTGCTTTTCCGAGGAGGCACCCGACGTGGCTTCGAGGAACGATGAGGCGCGTCAGAATCCGGCCGCTGGCTCCGGCTGCCGAATCGTCGTCCCAACTGAGGATCCGCTCGTGGATTACGAGAAGCGCCTCCTGCGCCGGCGAGTACGGCGAGATTCCGCCGTCAGGTTCACGGCCGCGGACGTCGGTGATCTCGATGACTCGCTCGTCGTCGCCGGGGACGAGCTGGTGGACGGCGATCCACGTGCCGGTCTCCTGCCGGAGCGCCTTGAGGACGGCGCCGCCCTTCCCGGCGACGCCCGCCATCCTGGCTTCAGGGCAGAGGATGCGGAAGCATGTATTGACGGGCTGGCCAGAGTCAACGACCGGGGGCGGCCGAGAGCGGCCGTGGTGGCTCCCACCGTTGAAGGGTCGCTTCGGGCGGTCATAGTAAGGAGGGTAGTTGTTGTTGGCGCCGCTAATAGTCGTGTTGCTGCTGCTGTATGACCTCTTCGCCCTCGATCTCTCCATCGATTCCTGCTAGTTCCTCGATTCCCCTTCTCTGCTTCTGTCTTCCTCCTTTATCTTTTCAGTTTAGGTACAATGAAAGTGGTCAATGGGGACGATGGTGTGATTATGGGCATTGGTGTAGATCGAATCAAAACCTGTTTCTGCCTCATGGCTTTCAAATGTCACTACGATGAACTCACGCACAGAGAGAGAGAGAGAGTTATAGTTTTTGTGTTCGAAGGCTTCTCAGATGGTGTGTGCGTGTGTGAGAAGGGGAGATTAGTTCTGTTAAGAAGAGCAAAGAGAAGATTGGATTTCAATTGTTCCAAGCACAACACGACGATGAGGGATAGAAGATTGGTTCTCCTAAAAAAAAGCAAATTGAAATGTAACAAAAAAGCAAAGAGAAGATTGGACTTGAATTGTACCAAGAACACGAACACGAGAGAGAGGAACAAATAAAGAGGAGAGTGGACTTCGATAAGTGTGTCCTCTTAATGTGTCTATACCTATATATATTAATTTCAATTATTCTAAAAATGTTAAAAATTTGAAAATAAGAATTAAAAAACTTAGAAAAGTAAAAAAACCAAAAACTATAAAAACAAACTTTTAACAATTTCTTTTGATGCTTAGTCGTGTCTCTTTGTGTCTACATTACTTCATTTGTTCTTATTCATATTACTTCTATATCACAACACATTTACCTCCCTTCACCATTCCATACACAACCCTTTTCATCCCAGATATCATCTCTCTCCTTATCATTTACAATTGCAAAGTAAGAGAGAACCCGAGCATTGATGATACTACGTGTCCCAGTCTAAATAGGACAATGATAAGATAGTTGCTCTTTTCGAATTTGGTCAAGCCTTAGAACATAAAAAAAAAATCATCTAATATGTTTGGGTTAGACTAAATGTCGTCAAATATCGTCTCATCTTTGACTCTACTATCAAACCGGTTAGGTAAAAACTTGGGAAGATTCATCTTCAGATCGAACTTCAAAGATTTTATTCACAATAGAGTATTGATTGGTTGTACAATATTCTCATGGCCAAGAAGTCTATAATAAAGAATAGAATATGCACAGACTTTAAGAACCTAAACAAAACACTCTTAAGGACGACTTTCTCCTACCAAGCATCAACTTGTATGGCACACCATGAAATGTTCTCCTTTATAGATGGTTACTCTATATACAACAAGGTCAAGTTGCATCCAAAAGACCATTATAAGACCGCGTTCACGATTCCTTAGAGAACCTACTGGTACATAGTGATGCCTTTCGGACTCAAGAATGTTTGAACGAAACATCAACAAGCTATAATGACAATCTTTCATGATCAACCTTATAAGCTCATGGAGGTCTACATAGATGACATCATAGTAAAATCTATAAAAAAGAGCCTAGATAGTCATTATCTCATGTGTTTGACAAGTTGCATCAATACAACCAAAAGTTGAACTCCTAAAGTGTTTCTTCAGTGTCAAATTAAGAAATTTTTTAAGTTTCATGGTCAGTCAAAGGAACATAGAAGTTTACCCCTCTAAGATCTAAGTCATCATCGACATGTCCCTCCAATGTGTCGCAACTTAGGAGCTTTCAAGGTCGCTTACAATCATACAAAGGTTTATCTCTAATTTAACTACAAAATGTGAATATTTAATAGATTACTTTATTCACTTTGAGTGGGACTATGAGTGTTAGAGATCCTTCGATCAGATAAAAGAGTATTTGTCAAGTTTTCCTATCCTTCGACCCCTTCTGTTTGGATGACTCCTACTCCGTTACTTATCTATTTATAAGTCAATCTTAGTAACGCTCCTCGCAAGTTTGGGTTGGGTCTTGAAATAGGTTTTGAGTCAGAAATAGAACATGTGTCATTATTTGCAGGTTCTTTGTTGACATAATGATATAGACTACCTATTGTATCGCTTAGTTTAGATCAGATACGGATTCAGGTATCAGTTCGAATCTAGGATAGTTTAAATAAATTCAGATTGATTTTTTGGGTGATTTTAAGGTCATTTGAGATCCGATTTAGATATGGTTTGTTGCGTTCGATTCTTAGTTAAATAAATTTTAATATTTAAATTATTTGTAATTATTTAAAAATTAAAATTAGAGAATTTGACAGTGATAAGAGTGGACCAACAGTTTGGGGATTAGATCTTAGCCCTCCTTGAAGTAGGAGATTATGCATTCTTTTACATAACACTACTAGAAGTGATTTTCTTGTTTTAGATATATTTAAATGTGCATTATTGATAAATATTTTATTGATACTTATGAAATGTTGTTCGTAATTATGGGTTATTTGATATGTATTTGAAATAGAATGTATTTATCACATTAGTTGATAAAGGGCATGTTTTGATATGTATGTGTTGTATGAATATGATATTTAAATGTTCTATAGTTATGGATTTTGATTTGGATAGTTGTGAATTCAAACATGATTTATGAATGTGATGAATTAGAAATTGTTTTGAAATGTAATGATGTTTGAATTTATGAGTCATACTTATGGGTTGTGTGAGGTCTCTAGAGACTTAGAGGTCTCTCGGGTGATCTCGCTTGGGGTGAATAGAGGGTGTATTTTCAGGCACTCTGTCGTGAGAGTCAGTGTACTTATTGTCGTGCATGAGATTACCGAGGTCATGTTAGGGAGATTTGGATGACTCTCGTGGCCTTTGAGACAGACATAGTATGGGTTATAATTATCATAACAAATGATGTATATGAGTGTGTGTGAATGTATGAGTATGAATTTGAGAATATTATTTAAAGATAAAATTGTGATTTGTTATGAAATGATTGTAAAATTATATATGCTTTTAGTATGAATTCTATTTAAAGATGTTTAACCCAATGTTGTCTGACGCGTATCGTATCACGTATCCTTGAGTTCCACAATACGGGCATATCATAGCATAGTGTAGTGTCATATCATACTTTAAAATTAAAAAAATAGAAAAAATATTTTAAAAATCAGAAAAAATAGTAAAAATCCAAAAAAAAAAATCAAGAAAAATCACGTAATTTCTTTGAATTCATATAATGCAAAGTTTAGTACATATTGAGCACTCAACATTGAACAATTGCATCCAAATTTACATATTTTGAAGCATAAAATGAAATACATTTACATTTACATATTGTAATGAGGATCATCAACTAAATAATCTTCATCTTCTCCTTACTAAAGATCCTCATCATCATCACCGCCTTCTACTTGAAAATCAAAATCTTCATCTCCTTGATATTGTTGTTACGCTCATTCTAAATTAATTCATTCAATGTCTTCTTCAGATAGGAGGGCATTTTCTTCACTATCTTTTATAATCTAGTCTTCTAATATATCAAAATTATCCAAACTTATTGGATCAAATTAGCTTTCTTCTATATTTACTTTTTTCAATTGCCTATAAGAAAGAAAGATAAGTAATTAGTAAATAATATTAACAATTGAAGTCAAAACAATATATTGAATTGAATATTTAAGTACTAACTAATACAAGATTACCTTTCGCAAAGCCGCATGTTACAACGAATGAAAACTAAGTCATTTAGCCGCTTATGTTCCAACTTGTTGCGCTTTTTTGTATGGTTGTGTTGAAAGACACTCCAATTCCTTTTACAACCCGTTCCACTACAAGTTTGGCTCAAAACTCTTACTGCAAAATTCTTAAGGTTTGGGCAATCACTTCCAAACCTATTCCACCAAACATCTGTAGAAAAAGGCAAACATTAGGGACATAATCCATAATAATATAAGATTTATTGATTTAAGAAACTTAAATACGAAGATAAACAATTTACCTGGATGCATAGTAGTGCGGTTGCAAATTGCTAAAGGCAAACCTATCAAGTGAAGAGCATTATCATAGATCTCCATCTCTCGATGTATAATATCTGTTGTACTCTCATTAGGGACTAATTTGTCTATACAATCAATGATGCATTGATTAACCTCACCATCCTTTTTGAAGCTTGCTGAGTACCTAAATGATGGGTTTAGATAATATATTGTTACATAAATAGGCTAATACAATTGTTTGTTCCATCTATTATCTATAATTTTTCACACGGATACATAATCTCTCTTTTTTCTATTACAATTATTTCTAATGACTTCTTTTGCTCTATCCATGGCTTCATAAAGGTAGCCCATAAATGGTTTTTTTTCACTATCAGCTAATCTCAAAACCTTCAGTAGATACCATGTAATGCTCAATAATCTAACACATGCATTCCAAAATATACTCCTGAATATTGTCTCTCAAATCTCATTCAACTTTTTATTTCTTCTATTTTGAGGAAACTCTGCAAATTGTTGTCACTCATCTGAGAAGAACATTCTCTTCAATGCTTGCTTTTGTCTCACAATACTCCGTACAAATAAGAACTTAGTTACAAATCGAATTACAGTTGTACGAAGAAGCTCTGCACCATCTGTATATTTTCTTATCATTTTATTTTCTTTCTGTCATCTCAATTGAGCACTTTAATTCAATAAAAAACCTGAAAATAAAAGCATTTCGTAAATCCCTAATCTTCACATAACACTCAAATAGAGTGTCTCCCAGTTCATGAATGCAATACAAATCATATCCACACACTTAATAACTTCATATTTTGTCATTCAAAAAAAGAAAAATACAAATAACACAAAAAAGTTAACAAATACAAAGAAAAAAATGAAGAAAAACACTAAAAATATACTACAATTCGAGTTATGAGGCTTGCACGGACATTGTAGAGCATGTTTTTTGGACTCTTGAACCCCAAGGAGGAGGAGAACCAGGGAAAGGAAGTGTGGGGAGATCTAAAAAAAAAACAGAAACCTGCAAAAATACAGGTTTATGTTCGGTCAGGGACCCTTTATATGGGTCCCTGGGCATATCACCCGTATTGCTCGTATTATACAATACGGGCAATATGACCCGTATCACACGATACGACACGATAATTTGGTTTTTGCGATACAGTTACCTGTATCGTATTATGGTCCCATGATACGATAGGTATCGCATATGGTGCAATACGAATAACACTGGTTTAACCTCTCTACTAAGCTATGTGTAGGAGCTCACCCTATTATTTTATAGTTCGTCCTAAATCTAACACTTTCAAGATGCATGGAGCAGAGCAGGAGTTGGATAGAGCTGTCTTTTTATTTTATATGGTATGGTAAGTATTAAATAATTAAAAAAAAATTATTCGGGGTTATTATCAGGTGAACCCCATACCATTTTGAGCGTATTGTTCAGAACTTTGATATGAATATTTATTTGTTAGATATTTCATTGAGTTGAATTAAATTAGCATTGTATTTGGCTATTGCTCACTATCACGCATACGCAAGAAGTGACCCCGTGGCATTTGCTCGGGCCGGGTTGTGGTCGCAACCCGAGCAGGTGTGACATAGTGTTTGTTCGAACAAGAAAACGTGCCTTTCGAAATGCAAACGCAGAAGACAATGACAGGTATTCACATTTCTATCTAATGTGGTGTGTGCATGTTTTTGTAGGGTTGACTATAATTATCATCAGTTGATGCTTCCCACCTATGTATTAACTTGGGAGGTTTTGAACTTTTTAACTGTTAAATCTTGGCTGCCATTGTTTATGTGGTTGATGCTTTGCTTTGCCAGTGCTATGAACTGATACGTTTAATGCTAATTTGGTGGAAAACTTTCCACTGTAGTATGTTTTCAATGCTGGGATGAGTTCCTAGAGCCAAGAATAAAAGTGTGAGCTGTAAAACTTTATGGGAGAAGGTTCTAGATTTCTTTTGGATTATATCTAGTACTTGAGAAATTCATTGTGTTTACAAGCTTTAAGCATAATCTGATCTGTAGTTGTATTCATCACGATTTATTTACCTAGATGAAATTACTTTAAACCTTTAACCCGAGTTTGTACAACGTGATCATGCACAACCATGTACTAGCGGCACTAATCTATGCTACATTCTATGCATGATTATCCTCTATCTGAAGTTTGACTTTATGGCTTCATAACAAAAAGTTTAAAGCTTACCAAAACGAGTTATCTGTCACCTGATAAAGCATAATGTGGAAATATATGACCAACAGTGAATCTTTCATCTTGATCATTGAGCAGATCGCATGCTGGATCAGATGAGGCATGTCATGTTCGATTCTAAGCTGACTTGAGCACTAACCGATGATATACTGTCCATTTACTCAATATCCGTTTAATCCAAAATTCTGGATATCTAAAAAAACTAGGAATCAACCAATATTTTCTCTTTGATGTGCAGATTGAGCTTTATGTACTTTTATCGAGTGATAAGATTTCATAATCCTAAAATGTCAAGATTTTTGTTTTTGACAAGTCCTTATAAAGTTCAGTGTATTAGCTTATATAATAAATATGTGTAAATAGTAAAATGCTAGATGTTTGGTGGCTGCCAGTAAGCATAAAACTTTGTCGGATCTCAAAGGGTGTGAGTTTTCTAGCATGAATGCACTGGATCAATCAGAACGACGAAGTTAAGCATGCTCAGGGGCAAGAATGGTACCAGCATGTGTGCATGTACGGACACGCACGAGGATTCTGTATTGTATTTGTATCATATTGCCTATACCCAATATGCTCGCATGACGGGTCAAAATTGGTAGCATTGCTGTATGTGTTGTATTGCCTTGGCACTGCTGTAGCGAAAGTCAGGTTCTGACTCTTCTTTTGATAAACAGGAAGCCCAAAGAGCGATTTTGTAAATTCAATGCGTTTGCACCTTGGAGCACGAATTGTACAAAGACCCTACTCCCTAAATATTGATCTCATATTTTCTCTGTTCTGTATTTCTTGTTTCTCCTCTTTGTGACCCTTTTAGTGATATGGTGAATGTATTGTCAAATATTTGCCTTCGCTATCCTGCTTAATCATAACAAGATTTGATTGGTTCGGTAGATTCCCTTCTTCGGTTAACTAGTCAAAATGTTCGTCAGGACAGCGATCCTAGCGATAGAGTTCTATACTGGATTCTTCCAACCTCGCGAAAGGCAGGTTCCCCAAGTTATCAATCCCTGTGCTGAAAAGTAGCTTCAAGTGATGCAACTTTCAAGGAGGGTAATAAAATGATGATGGTATGTCAGAATGCGATGACGATGATAAACCAATTTCGGATTTGATCAAGATAGTTTAACTGTATGAGTAGGACTGGAACTGACTTGAATCTGTTTGGGACTCTCATTACTCATCTGAGTGGAACTGCCCATGAACTTGTACAAACTATGCTCCAAAGTCCAAACAACCAGAATATGAGCTCTGTCTATTCATATACTGAGTTCACCAGAATACGAGTTGTGAAGAATAGACCCAACTGAACTAGTATACAATTCTATACTAGCTCAGCCTAGTTGAAAGCCCACGTTTTCGTACCTTCGTCATCTACCCATGCTGGATCTAGAGGCATCCTGGTGAATCGAAAACACAAGCAACTCGTCTCTATAACCAGCCTGAGCAATTAATGACAATGAACCAAAAACGAACTTGTTCAAAGTTCTGTTCACACACACACACAGTCATTACCAGGTCATACTATGTTGGGGTGGCAATTCGTGTTTTGGGTTGTGTTCCCGTTATTTAATGTTTGTATCATAACTATGTCTATTAGAACACGGCACAATCTTTTCATGCTACTTTGGATGGATGCAAGTACAGACTTCTTGTGTTATGACCATGCTGCGTTTTCATGGACGTCACATTGCGAATCATTTAGTCTTTAGGGTTACCATTTGTCATGTAATGTTCGTTTCGACCCCAAAATAGACTGATTTCTTTTTAATAAACAGAAACTTTCTAGGTGGTGTTCATGTCAGGTTTTGATGTTATGTCTACCTTGATGATGAAAGGCATCAAAATAAAGGTAAACCAAATTTGATCCTTACTCTATTCATAATTTTCAAATGAACAACCAAGAACTCATTTGGAGAAAGAATGAACAAAACGAACTTCGATTTGATTAAATTGTATCTCTACAAGAACAAATGACAGAGATATATAGCACAAACTCACCGCCTAATCACGTAAGAACAACTCTTGGCAGCATAATAGGAAATCAAATTCAGCAATCCATTTTTCAATTTAATAACAACCTTTCTGAGTCGTTGATCTGACACGATTCTTTTGCCCAATTTGATCCGATCAAGCCTAATTGAATTCCCAAATCGAAAGCAACCCATTTATTCTTCTTAGTCTTCTTCTTTTGATGTTAATTTCAAGAAATGGATGGATCAGCGGCGGCCTCGGCCATGACGGACGCGAACTCCGGGAAGCTGATGACGCCATCGCCGTCGGTATCGGCCTGCCGGATCATCTCCGTGAGTTCGCGCATAGTGAGCCTTTGGCCCATCCTTGCCATCGATTTCGCGAGCTCGGCGGCTGTGATGTAGCCGTTGCCATCCTGGTCCATCGCCCGGAACAGCCGGAGGACCTCCACATCCTTCCCTCCAGCGGAAGGCAAAAGCGTCTCCGGCGCGATCGCGTCTACCACCTGTCGGAAATCCACGTGATCGCCAGCTCCCGGACGCAGGAGGTGGTGGTGGTCGACATCGTCGTCCTTGACGCCGATGCAGCGGAGGAAAGCGGCGAGCTCGCCGGCGGTTAGCTGGCCGTCGGAATCCGAATCGAAGCGATCGAAGATTTCCTTCAGCTCGCTCACCCGATCCATTCTCCCTCTCTCTCTCTCTCTCTGCGCGAAAGCTATGCGATTGGTCTTCGTCGTGATATAACGGGAAATAGGATGGACCAGCCATTCTATATCAAAGCATAGCCGTCCAGATGCATCAAATGAACGGCCAGAATCCGATGTCATCTATCCATATCATAAGTCAGAGGAGGGAGAATACTTCTTTCTACAAGACTGCGCCATGCTGTGTTTACTCAGGGAAAAAGTAATTTACAGAACGATGGTCGAGTGGTTCTGCATTTATACATGGCCCCTCTACTATTTTGAATTATTGCATTTAAGTTTTTAAGTTTTAGGTTTGCGCATTGCAAATCGTCAGGATAAACTTCTGTGTCACCATTGCATGATCCAAAAACCAATCAGGTTCGACCCGGTTTAGGTTGGATGTCCCTGGGGCCTTTATGCCCATAATTCGAGTTGTGCCATGACAATTTATTGCAAACAGGCCCAGGTATGAGCCATTTTCTCACTTGGGTTGGGCTGGGTTGGGGTTCCTTTGGCCTAGTCAAGCTCAGGACCTTTGGGGTCATGTATACAAAGTACACTAGGTGCTGGAATCGATGCCTAACCTAGTGTTTGTTAGAGTGCATTATCTTACTGGGCGGAGCTGATCCTGTTCGTGTGTCGATGAGCGAAGTCCCAACACTCCTCCCGATATTGAACTCCTAACCTACAATCGACCACCTAATCGAGTAACCCTTGCCCGGTTCAGGCATTAGAAGCAACAGTTTGAGAAGGCCTTTCTAACTATTTAGAAACAATCAATTTCTCTGTCACAGAAATGCAAAAATGTTTGATTTTGAATACATAATGTGTTTTTGTAATACAAGGTTATCAAAAAGTTATTTGCAAATATTGAAACTTCGGGAGGTATTTCAAGAAACTGATAAATTAAGTTCCTTGCGCTGCAGAAGGTCGACTAACGGAGAAATGTTTGATTTTGAGGACATAACGTGTTATTGTAATGCAAGGTTATGAAAAAGCTATTTGCAAATATTGAAACTTCCGGAGGTATTTCAAGAAACTGATAAATTAAGTTCCTTGTGCTGCAGAAGGTCGACTAACAGAGAAATGTTTGATTTTGAAGACATAATGTGTTTTTGTAATACAAGGTTATGAAAAAGCTATTTGCAAATATTGAAACTTCTGGAGGTATTTCAAGAACCTGATAAATTAAGTTCCTTGTGCTGCAGAAGGTCGACTAACAGAGAAAGGTCCGCCACTATTGTTGATCTCATCACGTCTTAGAATGGTCAGATGGACTCATATGAAATGGCCTTCGCCAAATGGTTTATGCAATGACTCCCGAGCCGCAAGTCTTGCTTGGGCTCTATCATATGTTCACTGTGGGCGTAGGCCTTGATATGCCTGTTCATTTTATCAGAGCTGAAATTTCAATCATGGATGCATGCAAATGACTCCATACCCTTCGAGCCTATATATATATATATAAAGAGATAATAATAAATATAATCTTACATAAACATTTTCACCATATTAAAGATAAAGATTTGAATTAAAAAAATAAATAAAATATTGTTATATTTTGCATTAAATGCTTTTTGTTTTATCAACTTTGCCGTTCATTTCAAAAATCGAATAATAAAGAGTGGTTTATGAAAAATTACACACAAAAACATTATATTTGCCACTACCCCTCTCTCTATATATAGAGGGAGAGATAATGTACCTATTTTCGTGTTTACTCAGTGTAAACCACCCGCTTTTACCAATTTCCTTGCTTAAGTTGCCCTTAACCACCTTTTTTTCTCCTTCCCAACTCCATCGCCGTTCAAAATGATGACAATCACCACTACCTCTCTCTCTCTATATATAATTATATTATTTATGGTGTATATACTTATAGAGAGAAGCACATTGTGTGTGTACTGCACTTGTGCAAATTGCCACCTCCCCCACTATCGCCTCTCTATCTCCTTTTCCATCTCTGCTGCCTTTTCTTGACACCGTGCTGTTGTCGTCACCACCAACACCGGCTCTTTAGACAGATAATGGTGACAGAAAAGGCAACAGAGATGGAAAAGAAGATAAAGGGCCATTCTAGTGGGGGAGGTAGCAATTTGCACAAGTGCACACTGTGCTTCTCTCTATAAGTATATACACCATACGTACTTACGTACAAGCATATACACACACACACACACAGGGGAAGAGAGAGAGAGAGAGAGAGAGAGAGAGAGAGAGAGAGAGAGAGAGAGAGAGAGAGAGAGAGAGAGAGAGATTGTAATTACATCGAAGGAAAATGAAGTACGATGTCAAATTTCCGTCTACTGGAGTTTCAAAGAACATCCAAACATTTAGATTGAAATTGTACGAGATTAACTATACATAAATATGAAAGGTACGTAAGTCCTTGTCTTGCATCTGTCTACTATATTATGCCAAATCTGAGCCCAGTTACATAGCTAATCGGATTGAAAGAGCAATTTTAAATTGGGACCAATAAAATCTGAATCTGGAACTTCTAAGCATAATGTACACAGCACAACTAACAAGTTTGCATCTTAGAACTATGCGAAACCCTCAGAATTTACAAGCCTAGTACTCTGTAGGCTGTGACAGGTCCATGATACCATGAAGATACCTGGTCTAAATAGAACCCATATTCTCCTGATATTTGTGTTCCACATTTGTGCCTCGGGTGAAACTGGCACCGCGTTAAAGTTTCACGAAGTAAATAGGTCCTAGAAATGTTAAAACAGCTATGAGCCTGTATTTTTCTTCTATAGGGAAGTAGGTAACAAGACAAAACCTGCTCTATCATGCAGGCGTACTTACCACCATGATTGATCCTGAGGACACAAAGCAATGTCTCAATTCTCATGCAGATGGTGGCCGCTCATGACTACCTTGGGCCTTGCCTTGGCCGCTGCCACCAGCAGCCACCTCCACCACCTTCGCTACGGGCACTTCATCTGTTGTGGAGCCGCTGCCACGTTCCTCATCCATGCCTCCTTGGATGCAAGATCTGCATCTGATCTCCATCCACCGCACACAATCATACCTGCCCTCTGCCCCGTATAGTCCACTGGCAAAAACTCGACCAAAAAGACATGCCAAGGCTGTCAACACTGTTATGACTGCAATGACGGCAAAGAATGGCCCGAGGGATCCTGATCCATGCCGAACACCAGTGTAAACAGCCTGCCTGTACAGACCCGATGAAGTCGGATACGACACCGGTTGTATTGTGGACATTTTCAGTTGCCCATCAGTAAGCAGTGGAGGAAGAGAGAGATATAGGCTGTGTTCAAAGAAACAATGTAATGGATGCTTTAGCTTTAGTGGGTGTAAAAGGAACGTTAAAGTGTTGTACAAAATATTATTCAACAATAGGATGCATCAGACAGATGCATAGAAAAGAAAAGGATGGTCGGGCTGTGGACCTTTAACAATTATAAGATTCACATGGTGTTTTTTTAACAAGCTTTGCAGAAAGATAGAAAAGCGATAATAATGCAGCCTCTTTTTCTAAAGTTCTACAAAGGTAAATGATACAGAACAGGAAAAAACAACTCCTTGCCTGAACCATCACCGCTGTGCCGCTGCAATTGGAGTTCTTAGGATACAAAAAAAGAGTTGGTAACATGATGGAAGACTTAAGTAAAAAATTCTCCACAGGCAATTGGCCTGGCCGGAGCTACACTGATTGGTCAACCCAGCTGAGGGTTCAGCTCCTGCAGGTGTCATGTATATACAAGCGGAACCCAGTATATGCCCTACGTGAAAGGGTCTCACACAATGGAGTTTTCCGCGGGTGATGCAACTCACCTTTCATGCGAGAACCACCATTAGTACAAACCACTTACCATACAAATTGTACATTCATGTATTGTGTATACCTGCCAATACATGAAGAGCTGTATAAAATTACGTTGCGACCTGGAAATGCTCAGAAAAGGTACCTCAACATGTGCAATATCAAAAAACAAAAGAAAACTTAGAATGGAACAAGACGCAGAAAACCAACGAGAAAAGTGCAACAATGAAAAGAAAGCCAAGGTCAATCTCTGCATTTGAACTTAAGATGCTGAGGGTTGTGGTGATTGACTCCACCCAAAGGCAAGCTTCGTCCAAGTATTTCCTGACAATCAAGCAGTCCCCGTAAATTGTAAAACCTTGACAAAAAATCAAGTATATGCGTTCAAATATGAGTAATAACAAACTAAATCAAATGCATAACCATAGTTACTTGCAAGTTAAGGAAAGAACAGATATCACAAAAACACATGACAAAAACTTGCATGTACACATGTATGGACACACAAAATTGGAGAAAGCTCATGTAAGGGATCACCCTTACATGGCCGGTCCCAAGCCCCGATAAAGGAGGAGGGTTACGTTAGGTTTCCAACAGCAAGCGTAAAACTTTGTTGGACTTATTTATAATGGATTCTACAAATTTGTGGAAACAAAGAATCTATGTAGCCGACCCCATCTACTATATGATAAAATGCTTTGTTGTTGTTGTAGATGATGTCCTATGACACATCACATTCAAAATCTATGTTTTCTGACATTCTAATAATAATTGTTCCATCTTATGGTTGATTAACATATTTAAATATCGTTTGCTTAAATAATGGCCACTGTTGATAAGAAAACAAAACACTCGAAAGTAGTGATCACTGTAAATAACATAAAAACTGAGAAGAGCAAAAGGATTGCTAACAAGGCAGAACAACAACAACTAAGCCTTTTTCCATACTAGACGGGGTTGGCTACATGGATTCTTTGTTTCTCCGTAGTCCTTATCATGTGTCATAATATTAGCAGTTAACTCAACATAAGCTAGATAATTCTTTATTGTTTCTTTTCAATACTTTTGTGGTCATCCTCTACCTCTTTTAATACTTTCAAAATCTAGTTTTCCATTCCTTCTTACATACGCTTCTTTTGGTCTTTTTCTATATGTCCAAACCATCTTATCATGTGCCATATAAGGAGCTATTTTACTAACATTTAAGATGAGATTGTGATGGAACAAAAATAAGAGAGTAAAGGAGGTAGACAAAATCCTTGGTAGAAACCACAGATTCAAACCATACTTGCACTGCTTGCAAATTCCATGCCCTAGGTTTATGTATAAAGCAAAACAAACAGAACAGTGGAACATTCAGATCCAAGTGATCAAAGAGCAATGCGAAAAGTTTATGTATATAATTCAGAGAATAATTGGCCTTCAGATGTCTTCTTTAATGAATACCCTGCTGTACTACACCAATCTTCACGCAGCCCTTCTCTTTGCAGATGCTGTACTTCAACGGACATTAAGTATTGGATCTGTCACTGATACCATGTTTGATAATTCAAACTTTATTCATATATCAGAATCAATCTACTGTACAGAGACACGCACAGGGAGATCGACAATGAAGTCTTATGGCTCCCTTTCTTTTCCTCTGTTTTTCCTTAGGGTTTCTTAACCATACTGCGGTTCTTATTCAAGTCTCTGATAACTCAAAGGACTAAATATCCCTTACACTAATAACATATAATAAGCCATGGTAAATCGAGATGCCAATGATCCATATCCAAGATCCAAATCTGGACACGTCTTCTTAACAGAGTGAACAGAAAACTCATTTAAAACATATAAGTCAGGAAAGAAGACATACGTGACAGAAATTAAAATAAAACACTTATGAACAATACCCATGAAATTGTAAATCCAACACCAGTTCATTTAGTAAATTGGTGTAGACATTGTTCAATATTCATAACTCACACCACTTAAAGTTCTCAGTTACAAATTAGTAGAAATCCATGTTGCTTCTGAGGATTTTTCATACTTCTATAAGAATATTGTTTGACTCTAACAATTTACCAACCTTAATATATTTAAGAGTCTCTTTGACTTCATTCTTTTAAATATGTCGATATAAATTGTAGTGTATATACTTTTCTGGTTTAGCTTACCCTCCTAAGCTAATACTAACATTTGTATTTTCATTAAAAAAACTTATAGAAATAATTTTTTGATTTATTTTTGATATCATCATTTGCCACTAGAATCTTTTCATCCTTACCTTTAATGTATCTAACAAAAGTAAGATCTTTAGTTTCTTATCTCTACCCTTAGATATCTTAAAAATATCCTTTTCACCTTTTTAGTTAAACTTTTTATATAAATTCTCTTAAATTTTAGTTTTTTGCTTTACTAAAGATTATTTTCGTTTCTATTTTTTATTTTTTATAAGTCTCTCAAGTTTCACTAGTCTTATTGGCATAATGTAATTTGTAACATATTTTGTTTTCCTTATTTTATCTTACACCACTTCACTCCACCACAAGTTCTTTTGTGTCGGTATGCCTCTCTTAGTTTAGTCCAACACATCTTTAGTTACTTCTCTAATATGTATAATATTGTTTCACATATTAGAAGGTATACCTTTATTCTTCTTTGTTCACTTTTTTACCTTCAAATCCATTACTACAAATCGATGTTTAGTAGTTAAGCTTTTTCCTATAATTACTTTACAACACGATCTATATTTTTTCTTACAAATAAAATAATCAATTTTTGTTTGTGACAAGCCACTTTTATAAGTAATTAAAAGTTATATCGCTTTTTTAAATGTGTATTGGTTATAAAGAGATTAAAAGTTATAACAAAATTTAAAATCTCCCTACCCTCTTCATTTGCATCCTCAAAACCATAGTTTTCATTAATATCTTAATATCCTAATACCTCTTTACCGACATATCCATTTAAGTCTTTTCCCAAACAAATCATCTCCCTTTATAAAATTCTTTGAATTATCTTATCTAACTCCTCCCAAAAAGCTTTATTTATATTATCTTTTAATCCTATTTTGGATGTATAAACACAAATTATATTTAAAGCTTCTACTCTTAATACTAATTTTGCCATCATAATTCGGTCACTAGATCGTTATATGTATACTACATTATCCTTTAAATCTTTATTTATAATAATATCAACTCCATTTTGAGTCTTTTTTTACCATAGTACCATAATTTAAAATCTTTATTCTCAATTATAAATATAAAATTTGTATTTTCTTTGAATCATAGTATATACTACCTTCATTAACTTGTCGGTTCAATGTTATGATATTCTAAATACCAATACTAATCTTATTATCTAGTACATGATGAAAATATATACATGATGAAAATACGGAGACTCTCGTTGTAACTTATTAATTACATTCGAACAATGTAATGAAATGAAAATGGCCAGTGGGTAGGTGGTTGCTGCAGAAACGTGGGCAGGTGTGTTTAGAAATGTGGTATAAGGGCTAAACCTTTGTTGAAATATGGGACATAGGTAAATAGTTGTGAAATCAGATCATGAACTCCAGTGCAAATTCTCAGTTAAAAGTGGAAGTTATACCAGAACAAGCTCGTTACAGAAACAGATTCGTTTACTACTGGACATGGAGGGTGTCTAGTTAGAGTTCAGTACCAGCTAAGTAAGAGAAGGAAATCAGTGTGCTGATCGCTTGACCAATGAAGGTTTACATCTAATTCTTAATGTGTAGGTGTAAATATAGGAGAAATGGGATATGCGCGACATGCAATGGGATACCTCGCCAACTACCACCACCCGAATTGGCTCCCTCTGCCCTCCACCACCTTCAGCTTCATGGTATCTGAACCTCCTGTTGCTCCTTTTCCCTTACAAGAGAAATTTGTACTGACATCAAGATATAGTCGGGCAAAGTAGGCTCCGTTCAAGATCCCCGAAACAAGGAAACAACATTTCGGCTTTCAAAAGAAGCTTCTGTAATTTGAAATGGAATAGTATTTCAACAGTTTCCTTACAAGCGCTTCCCTTGCAGACTCAAATCCTTGTTTCGACAAGAAGTACCTCTCACTGATGATATTAGGCACACTTCTCATCACCAAAGCCATCCCATGCACTGCATCTGAGTTCGCCGTACTTCTACGCTTGTAATAAGTTCCTCTTATACACAACCGATGGAGTATCTGTTTTTGAAGCCTTAAAAGCGCAGTTATATACTGAGCCTCTTTCAGCACCACACATATCTCATTCAATAACAACAACAACAACTAAGCCTTTTCCCATACTAAACGGGGTCGGCTACATGGATTCTTTGTTTCCACATAGCCCTATCATGTGCCATGTTAGCAGTTAACTCACAATAAGCTAGATAATTCTTTATTGTTTCTTTCCAACACTTTTGTAGTCGTCCTCTACCTCTTTTAATACTTTCCAAATTTAGTTTTTCATACCTTCTTACATGTTCTTCTTTTGATATTCTTTCTATATGTCCAAACCATCTTAAACGATATCCTCTCCATAGTTCCAATTTTCTATTAACTTTTTCCTTAGACTCCTTCACTAACACAATGTCATCAGCAAATAACATACACAAGGTCTTTCATCTTGAATATGTTTTGTTAACTCATCAATTACTATTATAAATAAGTATGGACTTAAAGTTGATCCTTGATGTAACCCAATATTAACTTCATAGAAGTCTATCATTTCTTCATAAGTCCTCACACATGTTTTTGCATTGAATCAAAATCATCCCATTGAATCAAAATCATAATTTATTTGAAATGTAAAAAAAATATTAAAATTATAATCTGGGGGATTGCTGCTCCCCTGCTGGATAAACGTATAACCCATTCAAAAGGGTGCCCAAAAATATAATGAATCAACATCATTAAAAATATACACTAGCTTGTGCCTCATTCCCTCTGTTATATGAAGGGCTAAAGAATGTGCTATATACACCATGAATAGCTAAATCACAAGGCTCGCTGCTCAAGTACGGGTACACTGTACAACAATGTTGCTGTTCAAGAAATCATCTCCTATCATGAACCTTCCTTTGGCGATTGGCCTTTGCTTGTCTTCTGGCACTTAAACCAACAGTATTAACTCTACAAGAACTCATCCTCGCCATCTCACCATATTCCAGATCAACTTTTGCTTCGAGCCTTATCCGCTGAATGAGTTGATGGTACAAGGGGAAGAATTTCCTCTGAATTGATGAATATATGACATATGGGATTAGGCAACAGATCACCACAAACAAGGTGACAAGCCAGAAAGAAGGTGCAGGGCCACAAGCTTCAATGAAGACTTTGTATCCAGTCGTAGATATGGACGGTGCCATCGAACCGTAGATTAGAAGGAAAAGATACCATATTGCAATGCTTCCCCATATAAATACGTGCTGCACCCAAGTGAAATAGCTAACTGAAAGTGCCATTTGACAATTGACAACCCATACTAGGCATGTGTACATGGTCGTGCCAAGCACATCGATGCTCACAACTTCGCCTCCCCTGCGGAAGGCCTGATACCATAATGCGGTTGATGAGAAAAAGAAGATAATTGCGGAACCGTAAACACCATTAAGTATCCAGCCGAGCAGCTGCCACCAACTGAAGAGAATGTTTTGGACACCTTGTTGATATAACAGAGGAAACTGCATCAGAGATGACAATGTTAGATGAACACAGAAATGGCCATAAACCACTAGAGTAATCAGATTTGAAATGTTTTACAGTAAATGATAACCGATTCACAATGAACTATGGCTCTTTGGCCAAAGAAAATTGCAACTAATATGTAATTCCCAGTTCATTTACATCCTATCTTTCAAGAATCGCAGATATAGATCCATGCTGCACCATTATGGCAATCACATCCACAGAAGAAGCAAAAGGGAAATGTCTCCACGACAGTTCCGGTGCATGGATAAGTGAACCGAATCAGTCAAGCATTAGATCACACTTCACAACCAGACAGTAACAGCACACAATTGGGAGAGGACTGTCACACGGATATGGATGCAGGTGCGGATACAGATATGGGTGTCGGACACGGCAGGTTTGAAAAATTATGGATGAATTTGACTGATGATTTTGGAGTGTCAGACACAGTGTCGGTGTCCATGTCAAGTGCCAGAGTGTCCGACACAGGTGCAGCCCCCTAGTAGGAGTGTTTATATGATATATATATATATATATATATATATATATATATATATATATATATATATATATATATATATATAGAGAGAGAGAGAGAGAGAGAGAGAGAGAGAGGAGAGGAGGAGGAGGCTCGTCATCCATGAATCGCTTGAACAAAAGATTTTTAGAATGACATTTTTCATAAGGTTCAGTTTAACCAATGCATGAGTCATGTGGTTACCTTGAGACATAATCTGTCTGGAACGTCTTGATCGAAAGCACCCAAAGCAACCACAGGCAGCGAGGTGAAGAAGACATTATAAAATGACATGTACCAATCATTGTAGAGAGCTTTACCGGAGAATGACGAATAAGCCTCGTACAGAAACAGTGTGAAACCCAATGCAAGGTTCTTATAAAAGAAGTAGCATATCTGCAAACAAAGATACAATGCATTTTTAAATTGCACCAGGGGATGAAGTTTTAGCAATTTAGTAATTTAGTTCTACAAAAGGATGTACCATTGAAGAAATTCTCCTGTAGCACCAATGTCCATGGACCAGCAGCAGCCGCTCTAGAAAACGGAACTGAGCAATAGCTACATCACTAGCCATCACCGCCTGAAATTTCAAATAGCTTGCCGGATCAAAGAAAGTGAGAAAAGTAGCAACAACAAAGGTATCTAGCTCTAAGAAAAAAAGAAGAGGCTAGTGAGAATACAATGGCTAATGTTGTATCATTATTTAAATCTCGGCCATTTTAGAACATCAGACCTGCACATGAGAATACAATACCATACCTGCATTCCTTCAACACCACTTATTCCAACTCCAATATCTGCCTCTTGGAGCATACCCACGTCATTAGCTCCATCACCAATGGCTAATGTTGTCTTTCCAGTTCCTTCTTTCACCAGCCTCGTTACCTGAATAGTTTCCACGCTCACTTCAAGGTTCTGAATGGCATAAAATTGATATAAAAATCTATTGAAATGAGAAAGACCACTAACCAGTGCTTTCTGTTTGGGGGATGAACGGCAGCAAATAACTGAAGCACAGCCTATTGCCAGGTCCAAAAATTTGGATTTGACATCGTCTTCAAGGGCAAAGGCTAGTGACTTCCCATCAATTATCAAAGCAAACGTATCTGTGCTTTCTGACATTGAAACCAATTGAGATTTTCCTGCACTTATCTGTTGTATTATGCTCTCCTTTGATGCCTGACAAAGTCATCCAAATTGAGATTTAGAAGCTACGGATACCAGCAGTGCCACGGAAAGGAAATTGCATGAATAAATTGCATGAACATTGAAAAGTACTGGAAAGAAACAGGATCCTTGAAAACACTCACGCATTGATACAACCTTTATATCCACAAACAAGTTCACCATGTTAACATCAAATCTAAATTGTGATGAACACTTATAAAAGACTGGTAGTAGTAGTAGTAGTAGAGGTGGAGCAGTTCAACTATTCAACATCAACGGTATCACAGACCATGATCATGACGAGAATCTTTAGTCATTTACCCTTGCAAGAGCAGCTTTGTCTTCCTGCTTTTCTAATGCTTTTATTTCTGGTTTATCCATGGTGATGATTATCTGCTCCATTCCTTGTCTTAGTAGGCTACATGCAAATCTGCAAATGCTCTTCCAGTCAAAACATATTCATGTAATAAAATGAAACCATATCATTGATATATCATAGCAAAACCATTTGCAAATCAAATCATACCCAATGTTAATTGCAGTTTCCATCTTGTCTCCAGTCAAAACCCATATTTTTATTCCTGCTTGTGCTAATTTGTCAATGCATTCAGGAACCTATCATTAAATCAGGTAGAAGTAAGTGCCAAAATGGAAAAATAAAAAGTTTAAAACCAATCTTTAGATGCAATGTGTCCCATTCAGTTACTGACCCCCTTCTGCAGCTTGTCCTCAACAGCTGTTGCACCAAGAAGAATCAAATCCCTCTCCATTTTATCAGCCACTTGATCCATCTTCTCATCTCGATCTGCACTTACCGAATTCTTTGCTGGAAGGAATTCCTCATTGAAATGCTTGTACTGCTCCTCATTGAGTTCACGATATGCAAGTACCAGAGTTCTCAGACCAGCATCAGCATACCCATCAATGTGTTCTCTTGTTTTCTCCCCAAACTCCCATCCTGATTTTGATAGCCTCTCAAACATGACGCTGCAGATGAAGAATAAAGCATATCATTTATGTGAAAGACATGTCGGGATTCAACAAAATGAATGAAATATGACAAGCCAATCAATTTGTTACTAAAACATAATTGTAGTTCATGGGTTTGAATGATGACAAACCTGTCAGCACCCTTGGAAAGCAAAAGTTTCTTGTTTTCATCCGTTCTGACAATCACAGACATACGTTTCCGCATGCTGTTGAACTCTATAAGGTTCAATAGTTCATATGACCTGCAGATACAGAAACACGATCACAACATCGAACAACTTGAAGAGCACTATATACAGATGAGAATGAATCAAATGCACCTCATAAGCAGAACAAATGCAAGTAGCCTGGCGCTGACCTTTCAACTTTGTTTCCAGAGTTTGGATCCAGTTCGTACAGAGATATGCTTGTCTGCGTCCTCTTGAAAAATTCAAAACCCAACTCTCTTGCTGCAATCACAAACGCAGCCTCATCTGGTGATTCAGCTTCATAACTGATCTTGCGAGAATCTTCATCCAGTTCAGGAATAGCAGTTTGGCAGATAGCCAATACACGAAAAAACTTCTGAATGATGTCCGAATGTGGTTCATTGACCCAGCTGCCATTCATAATGCGCTCATCCTTGAAATTGAAGCCTTTAGTTAATACCTTTGCACTAAAATTGTCATCATCCTCAGTTTCTGATGATATTTCTTGGGGAAGAGGTGATCCTTTTCTTTTGGCCATAGCTCTTTCGACCTCTGTCATACCATGGCCATAAGCAACACCAGCTATAGAGCACTCAACTTGGCCAAGTTCTTCATTCAAATTTGACGTTCGAGCATGTGCTGGCTGGTCAGTTTCCTCATAATACATGTGCACGTCCTGGTTAATGAAAATGCTTTGAAGAACTTTCACAATTTCAATGGAGACATACAAAGAAATTGGAATCAAGTAACTATACAACATAAGTGCCGTCAAGAAGTGCAGAATTGCTGTGACTGGTGCTTTCTTTGGATCAAAGTAAATTGTGGTATTATCTGGTCTAAGGTACCATCTCTACGACCACACCGTAGATATAGTCAGTGTTACGCAGCTTTGAATCCCTAAGAAGAATTTGCTGGGGTGAAAGAGGGTATTGCTCATCTCCATATTGCATGCTTCCCACGAAAGTATACAGGTTGGCATTTGGGTCTTCACATTTGACCATAGCCTTGAACTGCTGGAAGTTACTCTCATGGTGTAAACTAGAAGTCACCTCTAGTCCTTGTTTCAACTTCAGATTCGTTTCACCATCAAGATTCATAGTCTCTACATAACAGATTGCATCATCATAACTCGATGACAACAATAACAAGTCAGCAGGAAAGAACTCATCCTTCTCCACTTTCACAACATCTCCGACCTTCAAATTCTTCCATTCAGTATAGTCAAATTTTGCGTCCCCAAGGTGCATTTTGACCTTTCGATTGTTCACCTCAACATCCTGCAATGCAAAGTTTCCCATTAGTTTTCCTCATAGACGCCATGAATGATTGTTCGCCTATGAAATATCTTCAAATTGTAAATACCAAATGCGACACAACCACCGTTGACTGCACATCTCCAGTAATTTAGCCACAGGCTGACGGAACTCCTATATCCTCCTTTATTCGATAATTAACACAACGGAAGGAACATAAAACTCTACCTTCCAATTGAATAGAATGAAAAGGATATTACCAGTCAGACAAAAAATAGCTTTTCAGAAAGAACAGTAGTCGAATGTCAGGTACATATATCTTGAAATTGCATATTTAAAGCTCCTAAATTTTTATGGCTGAAGCAGTTGTGCAGCGTACACCCTATGCCATACATACACCCCTTTTAAATTTCTGGCCTACAGTATAATATAAATCATTGTACTTCCATATTATCCGCCTTCTCTTATTATCTACATCTTTTTTGACAAAGTATACTATCCAAAATATAAATCCTCAAGAGAGAGAGAGAGAGAGAGAGAGAGAGAGAGAGAGGTGTTTAAAGATACTGAAAACGAAGTTGTTCGGAGAGGATCAACCAAAAAAATCAGAAAAGTGAATCCTTTGCCTATGATTCGGGACTGCAAATAAAGGACACGTCCAAAAAAGGCTATGGCAAAAGCAAACGCACCTGGTTGTATCTCCTCCGATCTTCCACAGCTTCCTTTACCATGCTGACCCCAATGACAAAGGTCAGAGGCAATATAGCACTAACACCAGAGTAAGGAGCCAACGGCGTGAAGGCCAAAATCGCAGCCAGAAGAAAGTAAAAGTTCGCCACTCTCCTGAATTGCTCAAAAAGAGATTTTGGTACGAACGTAACCATCGTATACTTGGTGGTAGACACATAATTGCGGAGCCCAGCTTCAAAACAATCAGGTTCATTACAAAACACAACTCGAGAGAATCCTGGGCCTCCAACATCAACCTGCTCGTCTCTCGATGAACTTTTAACGCAAGCATAGCTGTAAATCTTGCTCAATCTCAACTTCTTCCTCCTGTCTCTGCCACCCATCTCTTCAAAACCGAAAAAACTAACTTGCTAATTGCAAAGCTTCCAACAAAGACAGAATCTCACTCTAGTATTCCTTGATAAAATGCAACCGATTCTCCTCGTTATACAACCAACTCCTTCTCAACAAATCATCAAGCTCCAACAAGGAGAAAACGAACAGTCCAGCTTCCTTTGGCTTCTTCCTTCAGCAAGACACAAAACTACCGACTTTCTTGACGGAAAACCAAGAAAAGAAATGTGGATTACGAACCATAAAGGAGAATCAGATGCTGGCTTACAAATAGAAACATAATTCTGTGGATTTTCATGCGCGAGAAAGGAGGCTTGGTGAAGCTATATGGACCAAATAATACATGGTTTTCTCTGACTTTTCTCATGGAAAGGAAAGAGGAGGAAAAGCAAGAAACGGGTAGCAAATACCCAGAAACTATAGCTCATTTAAGAGGAAGGGCGGCAAGTTAGATGAAGAAGATTTCTAGACGGTTGGTCAATGGCATCAGGAGGCACCATATTTACTCCAAATTATGGAAATAGACTAATAGTAAAGTAATTCTTCAGTAGAAAAATAGTAAGTAAAGGAGGAAAGATATTGGATTGTTTGCAATAGGATGTAAAATAAAATTGCCAAAAGACGACAATTTTCACTGATAGGAGAAAGACAATTACTGCAAAACAAGGAATTCAAACGCGCTGGAGGCATTTGTGTAAAAAGAATTCGTTGGTGGATGCAGTGGTATTCCTTCGTTGACGAATAAAGAAAGGAAAATCGTGGAAGGAACGATGTGGACTCCATCTCGGGTGTGTGTGAAGGGGGTGGACGAGCGGGAAGAGAAAGCGGGTCAGTAAAGATGACTCCCCCACGTCTGGTCAATGAAGACGATTAGAGAGAGAGAAAGGTGTGGGCAATTTCGGATATGACACAATAACCACAAAACGGTACGAAAAGTCTATGTCCAGGTCCGCGGATTAGGAAAAAGGCAACCTGCAAAAAGTCAGCCGGAGTTGGTGGACCTGATATCGACGTCACCCGATTGTGCGTGTAAGAGAGAGAGAGAGAGAGAGAGAGAGAGAGAGGAGGGCAATGGCCGTACGTCTGACGCCATTAGCTCGGTAAATCAAAATTAGAGTGAGCTCTGAATCTTGCTTGGGGTGAGAGAGAGAGAGAGAGAGAGAGAGAGGGCGGTATGTCTGACGCCATTAGCTCGGTAAATCAAAATTAGAATGAGCTCTGAATCTTGCTTGGGGTGCTAAGTCACTTGATATCAACTCGGAGAAAGCTCGAACTTGGCTCCCCTTTGTGAAGCTCGTTTTGCTTGCGAATTGAGCTTGGGCACACTAATACTTGGCTCGGAAAACTTGTGAGTAATGATATTAACAATATTACATGCTAGAAAATTCAAATAAATTTTAACTATTCGATTTAAAAGATGAATGGTCAATTTAAATTTAAAAACAAAAATATAATTTTTAAATTAATTAATATTATAAAAAGTAAAAATATACCTTTTGTTTTTAAAATTCAAATATTAAATCATTCATCTTCCAAATTAAATGGTTGAGGTTTGTTTGAATTTATTAGCATATAATGTTATTAGCATATATACCAAGCTTTATATATATACATTCACTAGTTTAGTTGAGAAGACTGAACTCGATTTCTAGTGAAATTGATTGAATCAATCTTTGTTGCTTCGAGTTCAAATGAACGAAGATCGAATTTTCAGACATAACTCGAGCTGGAGCTCATTCGAGCTTAAGCTGAGCATTTTCTTAACAAGTTGAATTGAGCTGGATCGGGCTCGACCTACCCCTATTAAAAGCAATTGTTTGAGAATTATTCATCTTACCGTGAACTCATAAATTCCTGTAAACTTCCTTTGTGTTGATTGGGGTTCTTGAAAGATCACGATCGATACATTTTCAGGTGAAAGTACATGTTCTTATGTACCCAAAAAAAAGCATGTTCTTCATTCAAGGCGATAACGAGATATTATTTGAGTACGAGTAAAAACAACTAAACTGCTAGGTGCACACCCATTTGCCTTTTTTACTATCCGCATATCTTCAACTCTTTTTTATATCCAAATTACCTCTCTCAACGCATGCATACATGCATCTCAAGCTAAACGCACTCCGGTGCATTTACTTTCGAGAAAAAAACAAGAAAAAAGAGTATGTGAATGAGAAGAGTTGATGTAAATATTCTTGCATTCCGGTGCATTTACTTCCGAGAAAAAAAACAAGAAAAAAAGAGAGAAAAAGAGTATGTGAATGAGAAAGTTGATGTAAATATTCTTTTGTATTAGTTAGTTATGCAAAAACAAGCACCAACACAATTTCAAGTAACCCGAAACAACACAATATTCAAACATGGGTTGTTTATGATAAAAACAAACAGTTCATGAGCATGTTCAAACACAACCTGTTCTCATAAATATACAAGAATGAACTAGCTTGTAAAAGAAACAAGTCGAACATAACCCAAGTATGGTTCTTTCAGCTTGTTATTATTCCTATTTTAGTGTGTGAGTCTGAATGTGTGTGTGTGAGAGAGAGAGAGTTTATGAGGGTGGTAATTCTGGTTAACGTGTTGGTTTAGGTAACTTCATGTCTGCTTGTTGAGTTTGAAAATCGAGGAAATGTGATGAGCACTGACGAACTCAAAAAAAAGTTTGAGATGAGGTGTACTTCTCGAGTGAGGTACATTTGTATTTCACATCTACAAAATACTTATATTTCTTTATAAATAATGATGAACTAAAAAAAAATCAAATTCCAACTCAAAAGTGGCGTGGGCTAAAGCTATTCCTCTCTATTCTCTTCAATAGAATGAGAAAAGACAAGAAAAATGGTTGATTGCTGATATTTTATCGGCATGAACTCTGTATCAGCGGAACGATTCGATCACCCCATGCCCCCCCAGAACCTCCTGTTCTTCACGAAATATAACTTAAAATCATCATTGAATTACCCAGATGGAAGGAATATACCCAATCTCTCATTATAAACGAGAAAGAGTAAGCAAGTTCCTTTTTTCCAACTCAAAAGAAAAGGACATTTTTGACTTGTCATTAGGTTGTCAATTTTAGGCCCAACACAATGATCTGGCCGGAACATGACCCAAAAAACCGTGTTGAGTTCAGGGGTCTGTGGTCCAAATCAATCCAACCCTACTCGAGAAATGTCTACACATATATTGTATTTTTATAATATACATTTTCATGTTTATTGTGTATATGTACATACATAACACACACACACACACACACACACACACACACACACACATATATATATATATATATATATATATATATATATATATATATATATATATATATATATATATATAGAGAGAGAGAGAGAGAGAGAGTGATTGGATCCTACCCATCAATGATATTGTTCACCTTCATTTAATAATTTAATAATATTATTTTATATATTCTTAAAAAAAACTTATAAAATTTTTAAATTATACTTATATTATCAAAAAATTTGAAAGACAAAAAAGTAAGATGTTCGTAATGAGTAAAATTCAATTTTCATTATATATATATATTAGAGAAACACAACACTAAGTACTCATGCTAAATCATCTTGAATGATGTGCAGATAAAATAAATAAATAATAGAAAAGTATAAATTTCTCTTTCAATTAAATACTATCATTAATTAAAAAATACAAGTATACTTTTTATCACTTTTTTTTTTTGCTCTTTTCTCAGTATTTTGATTAATGATTGAAATCATTGAGAACGATTGGACAAAAACGATCCTTTTAGTCATGTTCGTGTTGTAGGTTCATGCGCATTATATTGGGAAACCTAAAATGCGGTTTCTCGGAGTCGATAGCGCGTGCATGTCTAATATTCCCTTTATAGAAGGTCCAGGAAGACCGCGAGATTTCTGATATTGACCGTAATCTCCCGGACCCAAGCTACACGTGTATTTGGATACTGCATTGGGCTCTCCGATCCGTGGAAGAGTAGTTTGGATTCTGGAGGGTCAACGTTTCCGAATCCGGGGGGAAAGACCAGTTATGCTCTTTGGATTTCAGATCTACATCAAGATCCAGATTGGGTTGGGTCTCATGGGTTGAAAACTTTAATGAGATTTGAATACGAATTAATGTACATGAATTATGCTCTCTCTCTCTCTACCCAAACCCAAACTTGATGGGCTCGGGTCTCATGGGTTGGGTTGGGTCAATATTGTCAACCCTAATTGGTGTGTGTAAAATGACTACAAGTTAGGAAGCAAAAGTGAATAATTGTCAAATTTCCGTACGAAACAGAAAAATTCTTTTTAACCAAACAAGTTTCCGGGTTTTAATATTGCGTTGCTTTGAGGAAACGACTTTTTTCAAGCCCTAATGAGACTTTTTTGTGTCGTGTTGATATTGGGGTTTTCCATGTCGTGTCTGAAATTGCCACCCTGCTCAATTTGAGTAAAAAAGTGAGCTTCAGCTCCTCTTGTTTGAAGCTTAAGCCCTTTATTAATGGTTTGACATGGATAAGTAGGACCAGATCTTCTTTGTTTCGTTAACTATTTATTTATGATAGTTACCCATTAATTATGGTTTTTAATTTCATTCTAAGCAAGCCTCTATAGTACATGAAATTGTTCGTCGTGTTGATTTCCATTAAGGTGGCATCTTAAAAAAAACTCTGGGTTGAAGAGGATCATCTTCAACCCAGAATATGGTTCAAAACCACAGGTTCTGGTTCCGGTTTATTGAAAGGGGGGAGGTGTTTCCAATTATGGAGACAGATCCGATCCTGTTTTAGCTGGATCCAGCCACTTCAAGTTAGAGGCTCTTTCTCCGATCTAAACGCCTTTTCCTGTGAAAACTTTCGTGCAATTGAGTCAACGACCTCTAGAAGTTAGCTAAGCGTATGAGATGACGATGGTTGAGAGGGAGCTTCTGCATCCTTTTTACTTTTTAATGAGAACGGCTCCCGGCACACGTCGAATAGTTTGGTTTACATCATGTTTTCAGTACATGATGTAAAACAAAACTATTTTAAGTTAATAACGAGTAGACCAAACTATTCGACGTGTGCCGAGAGCCGTTCTCATTAAAAATATTTTTTTTCAAATATTTTAAGTTAATAAGGAGTAGACCGAGAACGGTATATATATGAATATTATAAAAATCCTTTTTTTTCAAATAGTTGCCATTTAGTCTTGGCGAGAGGGATTACTTTCGCACAACGGAGCTACTGACCTCTTACTGTAAGCCTTCAGTCGTGGGAGCGGCGGCTCTATGTGGCGATTGGACTCAAACGCTCGACTGTGGCACAATTAGTTCAAATTCTTCCAGAAGCGAATGCTTTGGAATATTCCATTCCTGTAGCAGCCACCGCTTCGGATCCAGCTCCCCTTCAATTTCTGGCCCCATATTCGTTCTTGAGGACAGGACCTTCACCCCGCTAAGATGTTGAAACCCAGCTTCATTAGAAAGGCACTATTGCAACTCCTTAGTCCTCTTAAACCAGCTCCACCATTCTGTAATGGCTGACTTCCACTCAATCAGGGCAGTCTTCCTCTTCTGGTCATGCCACCAGTGTCTTGGAAGATCCGCATGATGAAAAAAGGCTGATGATGAAATAAGAACAGACACAACAAAGAGAGGCTGACGCCAAAGACTTGTGTCGAGTATCATATCATACGGTACAATATGATTTTATCGTGTATC
This sequence comes from Brasenia schreberi, assembly GCA_036023115.1. Taxonomy (NCBI): domain Eukaryota; kingdom Viridiplantae; phylum Streptophyta; class Magnoliopsida; order Nymphaeales; family Cabombaceae; genus Brasenia; species Brasenia schreberi. The sequence continues at coordinate 6,510,790 of JAYKKT010000092.1, read as the reverse complement.
GTAGTACAATATGATTTTATCGTGTATCGTATGAAGATACGATACGATACAAGGACACGTATCGCGATTTGTTATATCGTACCATATCATACGATACGGAAGTGTATCATACTATATCGTACAATATGTCCTGTATCATACAAGTCGATGTCGAATTTTATGTATTTTGGAAATCCGAAACTTAAGGATTTCATTCGTGCTTCTTCTCAAACCCTTTTTCACGTCATTCTCTTTCTTCCAGATCCTCTTTTTAACTTGTTCTTATTAATTTTGTGGTTTATTCACAAGATTCTAAAGTATTTCATCCAACCCAACTTCCCATCTCTAGAGTTTTTGTCAAATCCGTGTCATACCTATTTTCTTTAGCATTTTTTTTATGAAAATTGTCTCCCTTTTCATGTTGCAAACTCATTTTCTTTTCAAAGTATGGCGGATGCTATTGTCAGTATGGGATCAGGTTATATAATCCCTACTTATCATACTTTGAGGTGCATATTATTACAAAAATTGGTTGATATTGTTAATACATGGAGTTCTGAATTTAGGGAGTCGTGGAAGGATACGAGATGTTCTGTTATAGCTGATGATTGGACAGATGATCAACATAGGTCTTTGATAAACTTCTTAGTCTATTATCTCAAAGGTATATTATTTTTAAAATCATATGACTTGACCCATATTGATAAAACTGCAGATAATTTACTCCATATTTTCGAGGAAGATATTGAGTAAGTAGGTGATTCAAATGTTATTTCACTCATTACTCATAATGCTGTAAATTTTAGAGCAGCTGGTAAGATGCTTGAGGCAAATAATTCATCCTTAATATGGACTTCATGTGTTGCATATTGCATAAATTCAATGTTTGAAGATTTGAGTACAATGAAAGAATTAAGAGGGATTATAGATGCATGCAAAAATATTACAAAGTTTATTCATAATCATTCTTCAGTATTGCATTTGATGAGAATTCATACAGGTAAAAGGGAATTGATTAGGCCTTCGTTGACAAGATTTGCTACAAATGTCATTATTGTGCAAAATCTTGTCATACAAAAAAATGTATTCAAAAAATTATTTGCGTCTGATGAATGAGGCTCTATTAGTTAGTCTAGAAAGTGGGAGGGGATTGTTGTAGTAGATGTTGTTTTCAATGATGTTTTTTGAAAAATTTACAACACATTTTTGAGGATGACTGTACCTTTAGTTAAGGTAATGAGGATGGTGGACACTAAAGATAGACCTACTATGCCTTATATATATGATGATATGGATAAGACCAAATTAGAAATACAAACAAACCTTAACCGTAAGGGATTACTTTTTAAAAAGGTTTGGAAGATAATTTATGCACGTTAGAACCGTTAAATGTATCATGATTTGCATGCTACTGCATATTTCTTTAACCATTCTATTCGATTTTCTCCTAACTTTGAGGAGGAGGAAGAAGTGAAAAGGATATCTTAAATGCAATTGACCTTGTTCAAGATTTATCTACTCGTTGTAATATTCATTTAGAGTTGAGCAAGTATATACATAGTGTTAGAGATTTTGGAAGGCCAATTGCAATCCAACTCCGCTCCCAAGCGCGATCAGGTATTGTGTTTTTATTGATATTCATTTAAGTTATTAATTGATTAACTACATATGTTTCTTATTAATCATTATCGTGTTTTATTTCAGATGAATGATGGAATCGTTTTGGTATAAATGTACCGAATTTGACAAGGTTTGCTCAATGTATATTGAGCCAAACATGTAGTTCGAGTGGGTGCAAGAAGAATTGAAACTTTTTTGAATGCATTTACACGAAAAAGTGAAAGAGACTGTAGCATGCTCGACTATGTGATTTGGTATATGTTGCATATAACATTTAGTTAAGGCAAAGATAATAATTATAAAATATATATTGTTTGTTGTTGTATAGTTCTTGACTGCTTTCTTAATCTTATTAATAATGAATGATTGATGTGGCTATATTGCATTTGATATTCTTTATAATTTGAATATTTTTTCTTTACAAGAAAATGCAAAAGAATGCAAGAAGGGCAAAGAATATATCATATGACCCGTTGAGTTACAAAAATATTGATATTCCTGACGATTGGGTCGAAGAGGCAAAACCCCCTATCATTTAGAGGATGAAAACTGTAAGACACTAGAAGACAAAGCAAAATTTGGAGTTGGAGATGATGAAAACGAAGGTGTTGGATGGACATATCCTATTATGGAGGAAGAAGAGGTAGGAGATGATGATGGTGATGATCCTGACTATGTTGATTATAATGCTTTTGTTGATTATGATCAACGTTGTGGATGATTGTAATTTGTTTTAACTTTTATTTGTAACTTTGTAACGTTCTTATCTTTGATGATTGTAAGTTGTACTTAGTAACTTTATTGTTTATTAAGTTAAACCCCTTATGTATTCACTATTCAGTATTTTGTTCACGTTACCTAATAATTAATACCTAATTGTATGGATTATAGAATATGGATGCTTATAGCCTTGCTCATAACTTCATTAGGAGATGTTTTTGTTATAGTATGGATGCTTCTTCATTGTGTTATACATGTTATGTTCATTAATTTTAATTTTTGCATTTTTTTTATTTTTTGAATTTGTTTAATACAAAAAAATCAACATATCATACTGTACCATACGATACGATATAGTCATATCGATACCCAATGCGATACGGGCATTGATACAGTTTTTACAACATTTGATATATATATATATATACGGTAAATACTCAACTCCGTTTATGCTCAAATCTATTTTATTGTTTCAACCTTTTGATCGTTAAGATTAATTATTGAAGTGATAAAGCAAAAAGTATTAATTAATTAAAAGTATTAATTAATTAAAAGTATTATTACAAAAGTATAATGATATTTTAATTTAAATTTTTGACAAGACTTAAGTGGTTGAGTGTAGCCTTCTACTCTATCGGATGTTGATAGCTCCAATACAAGGTTCACATAGCGTGTGGATTCGGAGTTGAAGCCGCTATGTTTGATTTGAATTTTATTTGTTTCAATCGTTTGGATAGTATATTTGGATTTTGATTCATATTAATGTCATGAAGTTGCATTCTATATGTTTATATTAAGTGTCTTTTTCCATTAATATCGTGCCATTATGTTCATATGATTAGATGTTATTAGTATTGGAGCTCCTAATCTGTATAAGGTTGCCTGGTCTTTATTGTAAGAGTTTTATGTCCTATTCTATAGTACATTTGATATTTGGTATGCCTTTACATTTGATATTTGCTACGCCTTCCTTTGAGTTTTGAGGTAGAGAAGATCAACCGTGAGGAAAATGAGCGTGACTGATGATTTGTGTTTTTTTTAAGCTGCTTGTTTAACGCGTGGTCAATCAACACCATCACGAATCTAGTCGGTGATGCTGTTCGAGATTGCCGGAGCTCGGTTAGTGAGAGCTTTCTAAGAGCCCTGTTGTGGCTGAAAGTAAGCATGCACGAACCAAAATAAGGATCAGTTGTATGATAAAATATGACTAATATAGTAAAGGGAATTGGTATATAATTAAGCATCACAGAGAAAATCCCCACCGTAGAACATCTGTGTAACGGGTATAATACAACAATACCATAGCATACGGTGGTTATAATATTGGGATCTTTTGTTCTTTTAGAAACAGTTAGATTTTTACAATGATGCCCTACATGTTCCGTGTCGTGTTGGGGGACTGCCTTGACCTACCCATACTGCCATGTGCCATAGTTCTTAGGGGGTGTTTGAAATGAATCTGTGATAAACTAAACAGCCATTCAATCTCGTAATCCAGTAAGATGATATAATTTTATACTGAAAAGAGAGTTAACACCATAGTTTCAATTATGTATTCCCAATCAAATACTCCCATGGACCTTAGTCTAAACAAAAGATGACTATGCGAACAAAGATAAGTAAGATCCATTAAGATTCTCCTTCAGTGTCGAAGAGTCATTTGGATTCGGATCCTATGGCTACTGCAATTAAACGAAGCACATTTGTGTTTATGCTTCAGCTTCTCCAGGTTAATGCTTAGCCTCTGGATCTAACTAACTATAGCCATGTCCAACATAATTTCTTCTAAATTAATGGCTTGATTAAAGCCAACAAAAGCACTTGATTAAAAGAAAAGGAAAAAAAAATGAAATCTTGGATTTGCCTGCCCGAGCTTAAGGACATTGTTACTGTTCATCTTTTTGAAATTTTGCAAGAAAAAGAAACTATTTTCGGAATGTCCACTGCATCGATCTCTAGCTTTGACCTTGGGAAAAATCAGATTATTGTTAAATTATTTTGCAGGAAAGATCCAATTATGTGTACTCACAAAATGTTCGACAAAACCATCATCATCCGAAACATATTGTCGTCCAACACCACGTGCCACGACTGCTATACATTGCCACCACTTTCTTCCAATACCAACTAATGCCACACGAGATAACCATTAGCGGCTAGCACCATTTGCTGCTACCTTCACCATATTTTGCTGCCAGGATCACTGCTGTCCATTGCCATTACTACCATCCACCATCCATCACCATCTACCATTACCAGCTTGAGCACCGACACCATTCGCCACCACCCCCCACCACCATCATCAGCCGTCCATGTTATCCACCTTCATCACTGCTGCCCATCGCCATCTCTAAGATCTCTCTCTTAAAAAAGATTTTCCCCCCTCCCTTAACCACGGAAGAAAGATGGGGGTGGAGGCTGTGTATCAGGCTTCGGCCTCCCTTTTAACAAAAAAACAATGTTCTCGAACATGTAATGTATGTTATATATAACCCCACACACAAACACACACATTTATATAAATACAAAAATATGAATATACATTAATCTCGTTCGTGTCAGATCTGGGTCAACCTGGACCTGACAGGGTCAACCTGGACCTGACAGGTTGCTGAGTCAGGTCTAAATTGCCAACCCTAGTTCCTTCTTGCTATAAAGGGTATGAGTAGATTGGAGAAACTTTTTCTTACTTCAGCAAGCAGGTTTTCTTTTTCGTTATCCCAACTGGAGATATAAACAGATTAGATTTGGTTCAGATAGTGATTTATGAAGCAATATCGGGTAGCCCAAGTCAGAATCTGGTTTGAAAGAGCGAAACTTGATCAAACCGGAATCGACTGGTTTTTCTATTTTTTTATTTTGAACCTATTTAATGTTTTTGCCCGTTCCGAGCGGTTTAGGACTCCAACCGAAATCACCCTCATGCTTGACTATTAGCAGCATTAGCAAAAGTTTTTTTAGTATGAAACTAATATTACATTTGATAGATTATTCAAAAATAACATGCAGTAGATTGCTGGTGCTCAGCTAGGTCGTGAGGGCAGAGTGAAAATCTGAGCAGTTTGGACTTCATCCCTATTAAACCAGATAAATAGACCCAGATTTAGGTCCCACCAGTCCACCTGAAGAAACACTATATTCTCGATCCTATATGAAAAACTACAAACCGCATCTGGACCAGACCTGAAAAATGATAATCTTGATATTCTAACATTTAAAACTTCATGGATCTTCATTAGAACTTATGTTGGATGATCGTTTAGTACTAATATCATAACACAACTCTACCTCCATATATTAGTTGGATCTTGTGGGTCTAAACCAAACAAGTACTGTTTTCATGTTTACCAGACCTAACAGTTGGTATCCATTTCGACAGCAAGCCTGCTGAGTCTCCGCTTCAGGGCACATCTATGTGCCACTTTAGAAGGAAAATGCAGGAGAACTGTTTCCATCTCTCGCATAATTCATGTGAGCGATCAAACCATCCTCCTAAACTTTGGTACCGAAAAACCTACCTTCATATTACGATATCAGCACACCACTCGGAGATAATTTTCCACTACTAAATGCATAAACTGGAGATTGATATGGTACATTTAACAGATAAAAGAATCTCCATTCATGAAAAGTACCACCCAAGAAAGAGCGCAATAAGCACAGCCAGCAATAGGTCACCAAGACAGGGGATCGAGTCACAAGCCGAAGATCACAAGTTCGATGCACAGGGGGCCTCCACATTATTACCAAGGAAAAAACAGATAAGAGGACAATAATGACTAAGAATCCATGTAAAACGACTCCACTTGGTGCGGACAACGCTGAGTTTTGGTATTCATGAACGAGCGTTCATAACAGTTCAAGGCTCATCTAGTTCCAGAGGTCTCAATGGAAAAGAATCAAACCAGACTACAGCCTTCATCCTGCCAATCAATCCAATCAATAAAACTGCACAGAAATTCTTGTATATCATCTTCTTTTACTTCACATATCAAGTCTCTCACAAGTAATGCTTGTATACCATTTTGTACTACTACTTTGATATATCAAGTCCCTCACTATGTAATCCTTGTATACCATTTTCTATTACTTCGACGCCTGTAATCTATCACAACAATCTTAAGCATGAAAATGAATAAAGAATAGAATGTTCCCACAGAAGGGGAAAATTGAGCTTCCGCTACCTGCATTACTGCATATGAATATGATGACAATCATCCACCAAAAATCAAGGTTAAGTTTAGAGTTCTACCTTGTAAACAAGCTTTATATCTGCAAGCTTCGTATTTTCTTTTTCTTTGGCGTTTCATGGACCTGGGTTTTGATACCATAAGTCTTCAGCTGAAAATTTTCAAAGGCTTCAGAAACTGCTTCTACCTACAGAAATTACATATCAAAGGAAGAATCAGCGCAATTGGAAAGGAAAAACACGAAACTATGAGAACAAAAAGCTTAAATGTTTGTAACACTAACCAACTCAGGCTTTTTAGAGTACACCCTCACAATCGTTTCTTCACATGATGCCGGCAGTAAGTGGCTAACCTTCTCACTTTCGATAAGGAACTTCTCTGAGCTTTCAAAATCCTGCAAACGTAATCATTTTAAACAGCAAAGAAATATCCTTTTAGGGGAAGCCCTATGTGAATGTTTCATAGAATTTAACTCACATAGAAGTTATTTGTCGATAGCTTTTTAGTGAAAACTCATTGATACAACACAAATATGTTTTTAATGCCCTATTAAAGCCTAATTTCTGTATTCTTAATGCACTAAGACCATCAGATATCATGAATATGGATAAAGGGATCAAAAAATCATGTAACTGAAATTTCTTTCATGTTGTATATATGTTATACTTCAAGATATGAATTATGAAGGTAAAAGTCAAATAGAATATAACAAAGTAGATATATGCATTGATGTAATTTACTAATTATTTACTTTGGAAAGAGATAAGTTTACCTTGAAAAAGTGGATACTGCATGTCCCCGCGAATATATAAATAAAAAATTGTCATTAACATGTAAATGGTAATCACTTGTTAAATACTAGGAAAACGAAAGTAAAGTACATGAAATATTAAACGCATTTACCACTCAAGGGGGTTATGTTTCCCTCGAGTCAAATCAATCTTCACGTTGCTAACCACAACATCTTCTTCTCTTAAAGTTACTCCAGTGTTCTTCTGATGAAAAAGCAAAAATTACCAAAGGAAAATCCTAATGAGCTTCATATCGCAAGGATAGCATCATCAGCTGAAAACTGTAGAAATGACAACACACCTGGGAGCATATAATATCCTGTGGAGTGACATCCTTGAAATGCTCCAGCTTAACTTTTGGGACTGCATACTCATTGCAAAACTGCAGAAAAAGAACTAGTAATGATCAAGCAAGCATTAATAGAAAGCAACAACAACTAAGCCTTTTCCCATACTAGATGGGGTCGGCTACATGGATTCTTTGTTTCCACAGGGACCTATCATGTGTCATGCTAGCAGTTAACTCAATATAACCTAGATCATTCTTTATTGTTTCTTTCCAACACTTTTGTGATCGTCCTCTTCCTCTTTTAACATTTTCACAATCTAGTTTTTCATATCTTTTTTCAGGAGTGTCCTTTTAGAAAATGTACTTTTACTATTTTTGTAAATTTTATTTTCTTGCATTTAAACCATGTAATGTAGGACCCGAGGCACTAGGTCATTCGGGTCCTACTCTCGGGGCCTAGCCCATTGGGCCACTGGCGCAAGGGCCAGTGCCAAGCCCCAACGGTCACCAAGCCCCAACGGCTAGTTTCTCACTATCTAGACATTGGGGGTTGGCTATAACCAGCCCCCTTGGTTGGTTCCTCATATATTTTCTCTTCTTCTTGTTCTCTCCTATAAATATGCCTCCCATGTAATGCCTTTTTGTGGGTAAATACTATCAATTTTCTCTTTATTGTGCCTTTGTTGCATATGCTTTATAGCCTCTTTCTAAGGCTTTGTGATTGACATTTTGAGATGATATTCACCAATCTTCCGTTGCTACATTGAAGTATCGACTTCATTACATGATATCAAAGCCTTGTTTCGAAGAAATTGAGCACATCAGGAAGCATGCCAACTTGAGGAAGTTCACAACTCTATAACTTCGAAAAAATTGTTTATTTTAGAAATTGAAGGAAAAGAATGAAGTTTTTAAGTAAGACAAGTTTTTTTTTAATATTCTTGATGGTAATCATGTTATAAAATTTCTAAAAATCCTTGTATCCCAATTAATTTTGGTTGTTGTTGATAGAGCAACACCATCTTTTTCAAAATAAGCATGCATGATTGCTTAATGTATGTCCTCGGTGATATACAATTTTAGCTATGTTTTAAGCCGTTCTTTTTGCTTAATTCTTGACACTTAGTATCTCCAATTTGTTGTAGTCTTAAAATGTCTAAGTAATACATGTTTTTTCGATTAGATATTTTGAATTTTTAAGGTGTATTTTAAGACTTTATCTTAAAGCTTCAAAACTTAAAGTTTTGTGTAGATGTACATCATACTTTTCTTGGAAAACCTTCATGTTAGACATCCTAGCCTTTGATGTGGTATGATGTTTATAAATTGTATTGAGTTTCTAAGCCAATTTGCGCTCTTAGAAGGATGATCTTCTATAAATCAAGTGATTCTTTTCAACAAGAAGAGTTCCTTATTGCTATTTGACTAGTTCATATTATTTTGTGATAATCCGCACTGATTAATGGCTTATTTCTATTTTGATTATGATATTTAAATCATTCTACAAAATATTATCAGGTGTATAGCCATTTGTATGTATTATTACGTGATAATTGCATCTGTGAGAAGGTCTCCTAGTTTTTAAATTTTTACGACTTAGTTTTCTTATGAAATTAATTCCAAGCGTACATTATCATGCAAGTCATATAGAGTTTTCTTGTGTCAATAAAATATCTTTTTGTTCAAAGAAAAATTGTGATATATATAAATTGTGTGAAACTTCATGTTTATTAATGTGCTTGGGGCTCTATTTTGAGCTCATCATGGAATATTTTGAGATATATACTCACTAGTATTAGTACTATTAATTTTTTATTCCAAGCATAGATTGTGTTTACATAGTATGTGTATTGCTCATATAAATATTTTCGACCATTCGATCAAAGTTGGTTTCGCTTGGTATTCATATTCAAGTTCATTAAGGTGTGTTCTTTCCAACTTATATGCAACCTTAATTGTATCAATTGTTTATTATCATGGTATAAAGAAAAATGTGTTTTGGCAATAAGTTGCAACATTTAAATGATCTTTCAAATGGTTCATTGATAAAAAAAATGTATTAAAATTTGTGGATGACTTCTAAACTTGTTTATTAGATCAAAAGTGTGTTTTAAACAATAAGTTGCATCTCTTGGCATAATTAAGATTCATGTTATTGGTTGTTTGTTGAAGACCTTTGTGATTAAGGTGCTTCACATTATTGGCCTTTTGATAGAACTTAATCATTGTTTGAAGATACACTTATTGTTGTTTGATAACTTATGATCTTTAAACTTATATTTTCATGTGATTAATGTCTATGTATTGTTGGCCTTTTATTGAAGACCTTTGTGATTAATGTACTTCACGTTGTTGGCTATTGGTTGGAGGTTAGTCAATGCTACTATCTTGATAAATGTGTTTTAAAGTATTGCAAGAATTCCTGTTTTATGTAGAAAAAATTCTTTAAATAATGATATTTTAAAACTTTTTCTTGATCATCTGAAAAGATTGTCTTATTCTTGAAATTATGAATTATCGGCCTTTGGTCTTGTTTGATTTGGTTGGGTTCGAGTTTCGTCCTTAAAACTCGGGTTAAAGGTTATCCATAAAGCTTTGGGTTCGAGTTTCATCCTTAAAACTCGTGTTAATGCTTAGCCTTAAAGCTTGTATGGTATACCAAGGCCTTTAGTAATATTGTAGTGATTCATGAAATTATTTGTTATAGATAATCTTACTTAGATGATCGATGGGTTGTTATTTATTTGAAAAAAGTCTTTGCTTCATTAAAGATTTATTTTGCATTAAAAGAATGGAATTGTAATAACGTGGAACTAATGTTGGACTTTTATGTTTTCATAAAAGATGTAAAGCAAGGTTATTGGTTAAAGAAAAGATGTCAAGAAAGAAGCAAAGGGATGTCTTCATGGCTATAAATGATATTACAAACTCATGAAGGTGTTACTTTTCATGATTTATCATAAACCTTATCCCCTTAATTACTTCTACAACAAATAAATGGTGTAACTCCTAGTTAGCAAACTTTTGGTCATGGTTCTGTTGTTCGAGGGGGTGTTAGAAAATATACTTTTACTATTTTTTATAAATTTTATTTTATTGTATTTAAACCATGTAAGGTAGGACCGGAGGCACTAGGTCATTCGGGTCCTACCCTCAGGGCCTGGCCCATTGAGCCACTGGTGCCAGGGCCAGCACCAGGCCCCAACGGCTAGGCCAGCCAACCGTTGGGGCCCAACGGTCACCAAGCCCCCAACGGCTAGTTTCTTACTATCTAAACATTGGGGGTTGGCTATAACCAGCCCCTTTGGTTGGTTCCTCGTATACTTTCTCTTCCTCTTGTTCTCTCCTATAAATATGCCTCTCATTTACATACTTTGTATGCCTTTTTGTGGGTAAATAATATCAATTTTCTCTTTATTGTGCATTTGTTGCATATGCTTTATAGCCTCTTTCTAAGGCTTTATGATTGACATTTTGAGGTGATATTCACCAATCTTCTGCTGCTATATCGAAGCATTGACTTCATTACACGTCCTTGGGTCACCTTGATCTTTTTACATGTCCAAACCATCTTAAGCGATTTTTCCTCATTTTATCCTCTATTGGTGCTACTTCCAATTTGTTTCTAATAACCTCATTATGTATACGGTCTTCACTTGTGTGACCTCTCATCCATCTCAATATCTTCATTTCTGCTAGCACATGTTGAAAACATTTTTAGAATTAAATCATTTAACATCCAATGTTGGTTGTCATAGGAGGAAGAGAATCTCTTTCCAAGGAAGACATTCCTATTTAGATCACTAAAATAAAGAGGACCTGAGAGAGCACATTGAGGAAAAATGTTAATAATATGAGGACCTTAAGACATGTTTGATCAAAATTAGCTGCCTTTGGGTTCAACTCCACCTATTGCCATAGTAACTTACAATCTTAGGGGTTGAATATTAGAGTATTTTTTCCCTGAAAGTTGCAACCAGTGCCATGTGAGTGTTATGAAGCTGAACAGTGATTGTCAGCGAGTCTATACAAGATAAAAAGTGAATCAACTTTACCTGATACAAATCTCTCCTGCGTATTCGAAGGATTAATTCCCTCGACTGCCTGAGCTCGTGACTAGGATCGGTTTCAATCCTTTTCATTATTGTGTCATCTAACTGCAGCATTAATAATTACTATTGCCAAAAAATAAGGTCCAATTCTAAAAGTTGACAATAATCAATGAGCAAAATTAGAACCTTCCAGTATACTGCAGGGTTGTGGATCTTATGAGAAATACCAAGATGCTCATTAGCAAGCAGAAGTGCATCTACAAACATTAGCTCCAATGCCTAGAAATAAATGTACAATCATTTATCTATAAAAGTTTCACTGTACAAGTATGTGCCAGGAAAGAACTAGGTAACTAAAAAGTATACCTTTACTTTTGCATGCGTATATACAGTGCGGAAGAGATCAGCGCGAGTAGAAAATAGCTTCTGAATGGTAAGGTCTGGACAAATTATCTAACAGTCTGAAGAAAGGACAAGTGGGTGCCAAATGGCAACATACACAGCAAGAAATTTGGGAAACAGAAAGGAGATACTACTGACATTCCTTAGCCCGATAGCAAATTTCATCTCCAATGACGCGCATGTTATCCATCAACCTGCAATCAAAAAAAGTAGAGAACTTTAAAGCTTTTCTGACCTCAAAAAGGGAACCATGGTCAATCAGAAATGCAGAAAAATTCACCAATAGGAAGAAATGCCTTCTCAGACTCTACTAGTTACCAATAATCAGCCTTGTTCAACAAAATCAAAAGACAGCATCGTTATAACACACAGGGAGTGGCAATTTTGGACCTGACCTGGACCCTACCCCGAAATTCCTTGTTGAGGTCAGGATTTAAGCATTTTTTAACAAATACGGTTGGCTCAAAGCAACCCTGAAAGAAGTCAGGTCAAGTCTAGGTCAACACAAGCCCGACCAATAGTTGGCCCAAACCCGATTATATATGTATAGTATATACGTGTGTCTGTGTGCATATATGCTACCTAAATAAATAGGTATGATATATAATTATGTATACATGTATACATCATACATATATAAAACATACAAAATGATGTATATATTATACATAGATAATACATATAAGATTATACATGATAATATATGAATATATATAATGTATATAATAGGTATATTGTTTATATATATGGGATTCACAGTCGGGTAAACTCAAATGGGAATTGGGTTGTGTCCGGGTCTAAAGAATATGACCCAAAGAAAAATTAGGTCCGCTTATGGTCAGCTTATTTTTCACCCGAGCATAAAGTAACCTAACCTGATGACCCGATTTGCCACCCTTGCACGCATGTGTTTCTCATTCTCAGATGTTGTCAAATAACAACACTGATGGCTGAACCAGATTAAATTTGAAATGACTGAGCAAGAACTAAGATCAATTAAATGGGCGCTCCATATATTTTTACCCATTCAAACAAAAGAAGCCTCATATCAAATTTCCAGGTTTTCTACTAAAAAACCTAACATCAGGCAAATAGACATAAAACAGCCAAAGCTAAGAAGACCATAAAAATTAATATAAACTTAGATGACAAGATTCTATCAAGTAACTTACCAACTTTTCACCTTCTAATCAAAACTCCACTTTTTACAAGATTATAATTTTTTTAAGCTGGAAAAAGTTTTGGCCATCCCAAGTACGAGATTCAAAAACACTAACAATCAAGAATCTCCTTAACAAACTAAGTAGAACTTTAAAAGAGTGCAATTACACAAGCACGAGAATCATGAGCAGAACTAAACTAAAAACTGAACGGATGAGGCAAGTTGTTACCTCTCGTACTGAAAATTGCAACCAATTCCACAAGCACGGCAATCACGAGCAATATAATCAAACCTGCATATGCATTGGATACGGAATCAGGCAAAGATTAAACCAGTTGTAACATATGATCCACCGAAAGGAAAATTAATACACAAAATTTCCATTCAAACTTCTACTAACTTGTCTACATCTATCCCATTTCGACCATTTGCAACTATGTCATACAAGAACAGCTTCTCTTTAAAACCCTAAATCCAAGAAACGAAAAATCAGTATGAAAAAACATACTAAATAGAAAATTAAACATAATGCAAGAATTAGTCAAGAAAAACTCTCTACGCAGAAGAACACAATGAATTAGATAAGGGTTTATAATAACATACCCCTGTATTCATGTTATTACAACTAGCAAGTATCATTTCCTGCAAAAGAAAGAAAAAGGTATCAACTTGCAAAACAAAAAATCTAAAACTAGGAGAATTAAAAGGCAATCATGCAAATCTAAAAGGAAAGCTGCAAGCCTGCAACCTAGCAAGATGCTCCTATTTTGAATAAAAATTGGAACATCCTAAAAAACAACGAACAGACAGTTACATGCATCATGCCATGTATTTCATCAAGCAACATAAGCCATCTCGCAATCTGCAAACAAGTAGCGCATTGTGAAGATGTTACAAAGGGACAGAAGATACTATTCAATGCTCTTCTGAAGATACCAGTAAGAGTAAGGTTAAATACTCATTTACTATACACATACACTGTAGAAAAGAGTAGATGCGGCTCTCTCTCTCTCACTCACTCTCTCTCTAGATGTAAATCCACACCGATGTACACATGAATACAGTTCAGACATGATGAGACGCTTATAACCAAATTTACATTTTATTTTTACAGTTTTTCTATATTTTATCAAGCACTGACCAATTATTACCCTTTTAATTGATATTAACTTATGAAAACTCAACTACTCTTTCAGCTTTATGGGTCATTATATAGAAAACAATCCGCATTATATAGTCATGTCTCCACACTACATTTTCCTAAATTGTCACGTCTTGCACCCTCACCTGATCAGTATCTTGCACAAGCACACCCATCCTTGTGCCATAGACTGGAATATCTGCCTAAACCTCAACTAGCCAATCCAAAAAGAGAGTTTCTTTTTGATGATTGTTGAAAATAAATGTCATAGAATAACTCCCAAAGCTAAAGGAACTCTTTAAAGCTTAAAGTAAAAATTTTCTTAAAGATTGAGCAAAATGTAAAATCCTGGTCCTTAAAGTAAGTTTCAGAAAGGTTAAAAGTATGGCCAGGTTGGCACATAACCTTAAAAGTTGTTCCATATGCATGAGAAGAGCAAAGTGTCATTTCCTCCTTGCTAATTAATAGGATTCAAAATAAAAACTTCAGCATGGCAATTAAAGGCAAGGCAGTCCCTTTATTATCAAAGTGTCCACTATTATTATCCTGAGTAAATGAAAATATCGGAAAAAATGTGATATCAAATATAGGCATTTTAAGTTTCTTGAACCTTGAACTTTGAAGGCTTTAGTTAAAATTTAAAACACATGCATGGACACACAAACACATACATATATAATGTATATATCATTAAGAAATTGATTGTGTCAGAAAGAATTTGTATGGAATAAGTACATGCCACAAGAAACAAGTTTCTATAAGCCCACACACATGCATGCACACAATCGCATGCATGCATACATATAAAAGAAATTGAATTTGTTACAATTATGTGTTATGAAATAAGCATGTGCCACTACCATAAACAAAGTCCTATATGCCTAAGTTCCAGAAAAGATTATATCTCCAGTATAACAGTATTTGAGTATTCTCGGTACTCTAAAATCTAAATTATTGCATGCACATGACTCAATATTCTGCAGTGACAGGATAGTAGCACAGAACTTAATGGTTGCAAAAGCTATTACATAAGTGGCATTTAGAAGGAGAAACTTACTTTCACTCTTTTCTGTAACTTAGGATCAATATCAATATTGTGCTGCTCAACCATGTAATCAATCATGTCTGCTGACATCTGCTCATGGGACCTGACAGCACCTCCAGAAAATAATTAGTACAAAGGACGTCATCTGAAAATATTCTTCTTGGCCTCGTATGAAGATGAAGAACAAAACATGCATTAACTGAAGCTAATGAAGGCAAAACATATTTAGATTTGAGAACATAAAAACATAAATTGATTTCATGAAATGTTCAAACTGATAGAGTTTCCAAGACATCATTAAGAACTCCAATCAACTATGATAGTGCAAAAGAAATTCTGCCATTGATAGAAAAAGATAAATGCATGTCAATCATATCTTTTTCCTGTGATATTGAAGGTGCAATATGTATGTAGACACTAGTGTGTGTACTTGAGCGTGTAAACTTGCAAGACAGTATCACCTACCAATTACTCGAAACGGTTGACACTCAAATTAGGCAACCTCCAACTACATAACACAACTCATGCACTGGACTCTCAGTGCCGCTTACCCATATATATGAAAATTTTCACTTGTTATTTGTTCATTTCATAAGTAAGGATTTTTTCCTTTCTTTACATATCTTCTTTAAACTTTGTCATTCGGAATATATTGATGCTTACCTTGCTACATCTCCAGATTTATGTTTATTTGCATTTCATGAAATTGTTCATCATGACTTATTCCTTTAGAAAGCTCATACTAAATGTATCCTTAACTATAGAGCCAAAATATATTATTCAGAGCTTCTCAAAACTTGAATGCTTTGACGCTAAATAGCTGAAGCATCTTCTTACAGAGGAGAGCTCAAGTATTTCAGCCATGTGCAAAATATTCAAGCTCAACAATTCACGTTCATGTTTCAACAGGTGATCACTCTTCAAAAGGGAAAGATGGGGGGAATGAAGTTTACCATTCAGAACCATTGAGAACCTGAGGAAGAAATGCTCTATCAAATAAATGGCTAAAAGGCCCATGCCCAACATCATGTAGCAAACCTAAAAATGTACATAGTTAGAAAAGGCAGAACAATGGGACCAGGCAGAGCTATTTGAATTGTAAGGTTTACCAGCAAGCTTCACAGCCATAATATCGGATTGATGAATATCCAGTTCTGGTCCCTAAAACATCAAAAGAAACATCCACCAATGAATAATGGAGCTTTAAAGTAGAAAATAAAGTTCCCGTAACAGAAAAGACGTTCTTCACTTGAAAATATTGAAGCTTATTCATTGCTTCGATAGCAAGCCAATAAACCCCTAAGGAATGCTCAAAACGTGAATGCACAGCTCCTGGATAGACCATGTATGTGAGGCCTGTAAAGCACAAATCATTTCTCAGTATCTAAAAGCCAACTAAAAGGAACTAGGCCATCTATCAGCCTCTGTACATATACATATATGAATCTTCCTCCAACAGCCATATGTATATACATATACACACACATGCATATATATACATGTGTGTATGTAGGTACGCATGTTATGATGTTTGGCTGATGACTTCTAAATTGCACCAAATTTGCCAAAAGTGAAAATTTCTCCCGAAATATTTAAAAACAACTTACAATATGCTTAACGGGTAATGATAAATTCACCGTGAGTTTGCATTCAGAATACAAGCTAAACTTGCCTATTCCTTAGAAGGAAAATGACTTACAGTAAAGAAGTGATATATGTGATAATTTGGAAGAGAACATCTTATTGCCTGGTCCCTAGTATGCCTCCTCACAGCTGGAAGATGTGTGTATAAAACGTTGTAGGCTTGACAGATAATTTGTACTAATGAAAGTGGATGTGGCAAGATGATAGAGAGATAACTACTGGATTGCTTTCACTAAAACACAAGCATAATTTGGAGCGTTAGAAATCCTATTTGAGCTATATATGGACATGAAGAGGGGAACCATGTATGCCGACAGGTTGGTGTAGACTACATTTAACCTCATAATGACAGAATAGCAGCAATTGATTTAAAAAAGCATTATCACTTTTACTTTATACGTGAGAGCATATATTTTTTCAGTGGAAGAGGTATAACCCAACAATCTGTAGTCTGGTAAATGGTGAGTCAGCGACTTAAAAGACATTCAGAAGCAGAGTGGACCAGAAGTCTGGAACTAATGGATTTAATCGAGCTGTTTCAAACCTTCAGTTGGGTAGGAAAGAGCCACTGAATGATAAATAGAAGGTAACCCAGGTGGTTCTACCTATATATTACTGAAATGGCAGAACCTTTTGCAGAAAAGATGATATAAGGACAGCACCCATCTACAAGGGCTAAGACCTATTAATGGAAGAGTCTGGTAGGTGAGGTAGTTCAATTAGACACTTCAAACAAAGTGAACTCCCAATTACCATACGCCATTCTATTAAGGGTATCCATCTTGAAGATCCTCTGTTTTACACTATGTAGCAACTTTTTATCCATGCCTTGGCAGACAAGAGCGAACTTGATGAATGCTACAATCAAGACCATTGTTGATGACTAATACCATTAGGAAAAACAACGAAAGGTAGTCTAAATTCATAGGTGGTACCTGCTCCATACATGGTGAAAGACCTGTACACAATCTCCTCATGAGAATCCAATGGAGAATCGACTTTATTTGTATAACACCTTTCAATGTGAGGAGATGTTTTCATTGGCCAAGATGGTCTCCTAGATTTCCTTTTCTGATAGACAACCTTAGACAAGAAGACCCCTGACAGATGCAGACCCAAGTATTTGAACTATTGACCTCACATCAAAGAGCCAATACCCCAGCTAATGTGCTATCCCATTTTGGGACCAAAAAAACCTTAGCTTCCCCATCTTCCCATAAGGGAGATGTTTGTCACTATTCAAGGGAACGCTTGGGCCTGACCATTGTAGCTTAGTTTTTCCAATTTTACTTTAAGGAGGAGGCAATGACTCCCTAAATCTAGAAGGCATGTTTCTGTTTGCTGTTAGGTTCATTTCTTTTTCATCTTCATTGTAGAGAGAGGATTCAATGTCTTATGCAATAAAACAGCCACTTTTATTCTGGAGAATGAAATTAACCATAGAACCATACTTACTGTATCACATTGATACATCTTGGAAATTATGATTTCTATGTTGAAAATGTGAAGGTCACTTTCTACCTCAAAAGCAAGTTTTAGGGTAGTGAACTTCCACGGATATGTAACTTCTTGCCATAGTTGGCAGACAAATTTGCACATACTAATAAATTGGAACTCTATATGTAATAGAATTGATTTGTATTACATTAACATCTATATGTTTATTTGTATATTCTATGTTTTCATGGAATTGAAATCCATACTACTGCTTTTAAAATAACCATTCCAAAACCTCATTTTATCATATGGAATTTGCTCCTTTTTCTTTATAAGAATGCCAGAGTAATCACATGCACACCCGAGCAATCAACTTCGTGACTTCTTGTCAGAGAACCAACCCCCTACCATGTCACTTTTGGGCGTGGAACTTTCTTTTGCAAGAAAAAAAATCACGTGAAATGCAATCACTCTTACCAAGTTGCTTTAGATCACGCAACCTGCAGTCCAAAGAAAATCTATCTCAGATTCTAAAGCATGGCCACCAAAATGGGAACAAAAAGAATGATGGACACAAATCTTTAGGTCCAAGTGAATGTGAAACCAGTGAGGCTGACCTCTGAAACTGCTCTGTGTCTACAAACTTCAAGCATAGCTGCAAAGAAAAACATAAACAAATCAATAACTCCAAGTTTCAAATATCTTTGACTTTTTGGTAAAATTCTAGTATATTGGACTTTTGAATGAACAAATGCAGATGGGCAATGAAAATGAAAAGGGTACAGCAGTTCCTGACGGGATGATACAACACCTAGATTAGAAATGCTATAGCTCGTACCAAAAGAGTTCTCAGTATTGATATGCAAAGGCAATGGAAGAATAAACAAACTGCATCAGAAAACAAACCACAAACACAATGAAAACAACCAAAAGAAGATTCCAAGTACAGAATGTATGGAAAACCAGCTTTCTGTGAGCCATTAAAAAGTGGGGAAGTAATTGTATCTTACCATATTGAGGCAACAGAAGCTCAGAATAACATGTGATAGGTTAACAATCTTAAGATTGAAGAAAGTTTTGTACCCAATTAAGGTGGAACATGATCTCAGGTGATAGCTGCTGATGTAATACTGGTTAGTTGCCAGATGAGTGATTTGCATTTGGCATGCATAGCCTATACCTCACAACAATGACATCCGCTTGAATGAAATGCTTTAATAAGTTTAATGTGTATCATCTATAGGGCGATTAAAAAGACATAGTGCTGCTGTAGAAGATGACATTTTAGAAAGAGCGCAACAATTGAAGATTGAATTATGAGAAACAAACACATGAGGCGATCTGCTTGAAACTGCAAATCTTACCGAAACTTGACATCCTGAGGGATTCAGTAGATTTGAAAATGCTTTGAACTGAAAATCATCATTTATTTTCAGGAGCCTCTGGAGACTATTTGGCATGGATCCAGTTTCTTTTTTTCCTCACATTCCAAATATGGCCATGTCCACTTGAAAACACCCCAACATTCTATTTGTCGAACCATCCCTACCTCTGGCATGGGGCAATCAAAGAGATACCAGACTACATGCATTCAAGAGCCCTTCCTTGAATTCCAAGAAGCTAAGAATTTTAACACTTTCACTATAAATAAACAAAGAATAACATGGAACTTTTCATAGCTTACACTAGAAAAAGAAAACTGGCTATGAACTGATGCTATCACTCAAAAGCTGACCTAAGGTTCTTTCTTTCCCACCTAGGAGACCATTTCAATAACAAAAAAGAGAACATCAACTTTTCTGCTTACCATACGGAAATAACCAGCAGAAACTATGATCAAGTGGACAGTACTCATCTTCCCCTTATGCTTAATGAATGAGCTGAGTTCAATTAAAATGACACGACGCTTCAAATGCAAAAGCAAAAAACATAGGATAACAAGCACGGAAGATGTGCAAGAAAGAATCAGAAGATCTAGCTGAACTTCCGAGAAAAAACTAACCAAACTAATAATATCATTCAAACCTGACCTCCGGTTCCATTCTGTGCCTAGAGCAATCACCTCAATAATATAAAAAGTAAGCCAATTTTCCGCTTTGACACCAGTAAACGATGATCAGAAGAATGTACTGATCAAATTAAACAATTACCATCGCGTTCTTCTGTTTGTCGAACGAAAATTCCATTAACAAAAAAGAGACTATGTTTCGACCGCAAAAAGGAAATAGATAAAACAGAATATGACAATTATGGAAGAGATAAATACAAAGAATCGTCATATCTAGATGAAGTTTCCGTAGAGAACTAACTAGGAACAATTTGCATCATTTAAACCTGGTCTAAGCTTCGATTGTTCTCCACGTAGAGTACAACCATAAATCACCTCAAAATCAAGAAAAAGTCTACTATTCGGCTCTTACGGAACTAAACAACTACCGCAGTCCCTCATGACGAATTAAATAGTAATCATCGTTTTTTTACATTCATCGAACGAGAGCCCCATTAAATTCAATGAGATTCACAGACGCTTCAAAGGCAGAGGAAGAAACGAGATGATAACGAAAAAGAAATATACGAGAAACAATTACCGGATCTAAGTGAATGTTTCCGTGGACGTTATCGTAGACATATTTCGTGCGGCGTCGGTCGTCAAACGGGAGGTGATTAGTGTGCGAATTCTCCGCGAATTGTTCGTGCGCACCCGACCCCATCGGTCACTTCTGCCGATGCACGCAAAGAAGAGGCCGTCGACGGAACCGAATCCCTAATCCTCCGATCCCCCGGCGAGACTTCGCTCGCGCTCTGGTTGCAGAAAGAGGACGGTGGGAGTTGGAGAAGTAGAGACAACAGAGTGGGTAAGATGCGAGAGAGTTACCCGCGAGAGGGAAATAAAGCAATATGAAATTTGATACTTCGTCATTTTGGACATGGAAAGACTTTAAATTACTATACCACTACTATCTTTGCTCAGTGTGACCGTGTGTACTGTGAAGGGGTGAAAGTGAGCCGAGCAACTCGAGCTCGACTCAGCTTTGTCCGAGCTCACCAATACTCAGCATGAAAAACTCGCTAATTAATCGAGCTTATATATTATATGTGCATAATAAGTTCTTAATAGTTCAAGCTTATTCTTGAGCTCAGTTTCTACTTGAGTTTGATCGAGTCAATATTGGTTGCACCGAGCTCAAACAAGTGTATAGTGGAGCTCGAGTTGTTTGAACATAATCAATTCTCAATAGAGCTCGAGCTCGAACTCCATCCGAGCATTTTCTAAATGGGTTGACTCGAGCTTTGCCTCTATTCAAGCTCGACTCAGCTTGATTACATCCTTAGCAGTATGCTTGTGAGAATGAAGATTCTTATATTTCAATACATTAAAAGAGGATCCTAATTTTCGTTAAGTATGATAATTTCAATAAAACACTATATTATATTAGTGGGAGCGACGTCGATTTGTTAACTTTTTCTTCTTTTCTCTTCCAACGGTGAGACTGAAGCGTGAGTACACCCCAGGTATCAAACTCGTGACCTTCGACTTGTGAATCAACCCACTAGCCGTGTAAGCTATTGATTTTTGTATGTAAAATAACAATTTTCTTCTGTAAATATTTTGTAATTTTGGCAAATTGACATGGTAAGTTGGGAGTGTTTATTTTTTGCATAATTCTAATATGTAATTTGTTTGTGGGGGTAAGGTTTTCTTAACTCTACTTATGTAAAGGTTCACCAAAGCGATCAGTATATACTTGCTTGTCCTTGCCATCTCTTTGGCAATTTGCTAAACATAGGGATTATCGAGCCAAGTTGAGCTTGAGTACAAGCAAGTTCAACTCGACTCATTAAGAAAATGCTCGGGTTCTTGCTCAAGGTCGACTTTGGAAGAGCTTCTATCTTCAGCTCATACGTGAGCTCGAGTTATGTTCGAACAACTCGATCTCCGTAGGCTCGTTGCGGCTCGATGCAATAAAGATTGACTAGATTAACTCAGTACAACAACAACCTCAGTGAGCTTGAATTAAATTGACCTCTCCCAAGCTCGTGAGTTAGCTCAACTAGATGTGTGTCAAACCCAAATACATGAAATTTGTAAAATGTGAATAAATTGTATATTTATATTATAAAGCTCAATTAAGCTAGCAAGTTGTTCAAGTCTAGTACTCACGAGCTCGAAAAGATTAAACTAAGTTCGAGTTTTTCTTGAGCCAAGTAGCTTGTGAGTAGCAGCAATGGCGGTAGAGCATCCTGCCATTGAGCTAACGCTTTTGGTGCTTTTTTTTTATGAAGCTGTGCTGAACTGAATACAACGAGCCTTGAACTAAACCGGACCTTTTCCAGGCAAACCCAGATGATTACCAGCAGTGAAGAGTGGCATTCCGTTATTGTCTTGCAAATTCGTGTCATTATGTAAGAGGGGAAAGCATGGTTGGTTACTTTCCATCGGATTGAAAAAGCTTTCAGTTGTGCCTACTAATGGTTGGTTACGCGAACACTTTGGACTGTTCCGACTTCATCCCTCAGAATCGTCGAGCACCACATGCAATCAGTGACCACACAACTCACTTAGGAATATTCCAATCTCATATGACTCTCCATATGCAAGACACACACCCACGTATATATATAGTACCACATGCAATCAGTGACCACACAACTCACTTGGCAATATTCCAATCTCATATGACTCTCCATATGCAAGACATATATATAGTATTATATATATATATATGTGTGTGTGTGTGTGTATGTGTATATGTATGTATATATTGGATCTTGTTCATATTGACACCAGTTCATTAATGATATAAGTAAAATTTTAAAAATTGGAATAGATTTTTAAAAAAGTATGAAAAGTATTTTTATTATATTTGTGCCACCCAAAAGCAATAAGTAAACATGAATGAATGTGTGTATGTGTACATGATCCACACTATATAGAAAGAGAGAGAAAAGAAAGAAAACGATCTTAGAATTGTATATTTAGTAGTTAGTGGAGGTTGAAGTCATCTCTGTATTTATGGAAATTCGGTATTGTTATTAAGGCCATCCTCACCATTGTTGAGGTGGTTCATGCACTGTATTAATTTTATTATGAATGGTGTATGATACATCATCTACTCCGATAAAAAAGTAGCACAAACTTACTATCCCCACTACCAATCATGATCTAATATAATAGTGTATCTTTGGAAGAAGCTGCTGAACACCAACCCAAATAGGCGCATTAAAAGAGAATTTTGGTAGGACGACAATATTAGCCAACAATACAGTACACCTTCTTACGCACTCCAACAATCTAACCTTTTGAAGCAATGCATACTTATATGTATATATATTGTAATAAAACATATATATATATATAATAAACCAATATACAACAATTATAAATATACCACAATCAATAAGAGCTACAAATTTAAAGACATGAACAAACTGTACACAAAACAAAAGCATAACAATAATAAGAAAAGATAATTTCTTTGTGTGAGTCACTATTATGGACTTACCTTAGAGGTTACCTACACTTTCCTTGTAGGATAAAATGCACAAACAACTCAAAGTTACGTACCTTGCTTCGAGTTAACTTCAACCACTCTTCAGTCACCTATGGTTGGAGGGTAAGGATGGTAGAGAGATGCCACACAACCGTAAAGAACGCCATAAGCAGAGAGATAGTATAGACTGCAGGAGAGAGTGTTTCATGCAAAAAGTGTAGATTAGGGAGCCCTAATCCTTTATTTATAGATGTTGAGATGGATCACAGATCCAATCTAGATGATGCACCTTTCCGTCCCATAATAAAAGGCTATAGTGTGGTCTTTAGGGATGATGTATTAGTGTCATGCATCCATATCTTATATCATGATTGACTTCAGAGATTAACTTAATTTTCTTATTTTGGTCACACAATATCAATCATTTAGTTTAGCATCAGTCATGATACTTTAGGTTTAGAGGGGACAAATACATATATAGAAAGTATCACATAATACAAAGTGTTATCATATTCACCGAAAAGCTTGTTACTATCACATTGAATCTATTTCGTGGATCTCCACTTAGTTAGGTTGGGTTATTACTGCTTATGAATAAATCATGGTTTCAGTCATATCCTCAACCTAGATTTATTAACTAAGGCTACTAATAGACTTTTAGTAAAACAATAAGTTATGTTATCTTTTGATCCAACAAAATCTACAAAATCCACCGATTCTCAAGTACTGTTGGAGAAAATTGAATAGATTTCATCATTAGTAGCTTCATTTCAAAACTTAACTTTGAGTGAAGTCATAGCATGTTGGAAGATGATAGTTGAAAGTAACAAAGTTACTTCCAAAGTCCTTTGAGGAACGCTAGTCTTCATGAGAAATACATTCTCAAATAATGACATCATGGAGCTCAATTATTGTATTGACATTTATATCAAATATTTTAGATCTAATGACTAAGAATATGTATGAATAGTTTGACTTTATGTAACCTAGAAATATAACATCTAATGTTTTAAGTCTTAATTTCTTTTACTTGTATTCAAGTATGAGTACTTTTGCAAGATACCTCAAATTTTGAGATATTTGATACTAGTCTTTTAACCCTTCAAAAGATCAAAATGACTATTTTCCTTATGTTTATAAGAAACTCCATTCAAAATATAACAAGTTATATTCAAAACTTTTCCCAACAATTAGGCAGATAATTAATAACTTTAAAATAAAACATTTACTATATCACAGAAGATTTATTTTTGTATTCACATATCAAATTAGGCTGGAGAGAATACAAAGCAGTAACCTTATGAACAATATAATTATTTTAACAATATTCTTAAAAAAGATTTAAGATATAATATCCTCCCTTATCGTATCTTAATCTTTTAAGTATCTCGCTTGTTTGAGTTTGTATTTCATTTCTAAATATTTGAAACTTTTTAAAAGTTTTTCTTTACTTTTAATCAAGTAAATATAATAGTATATGCGGCAATCATTAATAGACATGAAAAAATATCTTTTGTTATCCCTAATCATCATTCCATTGAATTTCTTCTAATCATCACATTTTGGATCTGGCCTTTTTTTTTGTGTGTCCACACATATACCTCGATGTCTTCATTTCTGTCATGGACTTCTTCTGCCAAACATTTGGCTCCATAGATATAATTGGTCTTACAGCTGCCTTATAATGCTTTACTTTCAAAAATTTATATTTTAATGTATCTTCATGTCATACAAATCCAAAGTGGACCTATCTATGATAGCCAACTTGCATTAGCTCTACGTATGCCATCTCCATCGTCTCCCATTTATTGAAAACCAAAAGTGAAGTAAATGTAGTTCCTTTTGGTGTTTTTGCATGCAAAGTGAAGTGAAAGTAGGTCTCTTTTCCCTTTTGGGTGTGTTAATTTCTGGTTGTCGTTAATGTACATTGTAGTTGGAATTCTGCAAGCTACCTCTGTACTTATATGGCTGCACTTTTGTGTCCTGAAATGGAATTCATTATCTTGTTAGATTTAAGCAAGAAATTCAGAGCAATGTTGGGTTCAAATGACAAATTCAAGCTCTTCTGATGGGACGCGCAAGGTGGCTTATACTCTTATCTTTTGTGCATCATTTTATCCTCATAGGTCGATCACATGCATGCCCTGATATGCTTCCTACAGTGAAGGATATGCTCATTGATTTTGAAACACACAGGAGATTTCAGGTGCTGTTTGCGCTAGAAGATGGGTTGATTACAGAAACGGTTGTGATTCCATGCAGTAGGGGGAGGACTACTGTTTGTGTCTCGAGTCAAGTGGGTTGTGCGATGAACTGTCAATTTTGCTACACTGGCAGGCAAGCTTTATTCAATATTATCATGTCTTTTCCTTCATGTGATGCGTTACTACTATTTCTTTTCCTTGAATCTACAACATTTAAGTTTATTTTCCTTGAATCTACAAAAGAAATTGGTTCTATTACAAATGTAATCTTCATGGTATGTCGCTTTTCACATGACTACTTTACAGTTCTGTACCGTTTGTATTAGCCGGACGGCACTCTAACGCGTACATATTTAGTGATATCTATCAGTTACAGGCCTTACGGGCAAAAACATAAAAGAGCTCCTTATGATCATTATTTTCCCTTTCTCATGCTTTGGAACTTGTGATATTGTAATACAAATGAATCTTAAAATGTAACATAAGTTCTCCAATCTGTTCGGTATTTCAGATTTGGTTTATCATTGGTTGTTGAGTCCTCTATGTATGTCTTGTTTATGAGCGATACTGAAGTTTGAGATCTTGTGATACTCCTAGGATTATCTTAAGGGCTCTTAAATATACGAAGGTTGGTAAATGTGTAGGACGAGAAAATATTTCTATAAAAGTACGAAAAATCCTAGGAGAGATGGGGCTCACAAGATTATTTAATGAAATATGAAGAACCTAAAAGATGCCCGTGGAATGAAGAGCGAGTACACTTATACCCATATATAAGAACAAGAGAAATATTCAGAATTGTTCGAATTATCGAGGTATTAAGTTAATGAGCCACACTGAAATTATGGGAAAGAGTTATCGAACATAGGTTAAGACAAGTATCGAGTACAACATAGAACCAATTCAGATTTATGCCTAACAGATCTACTATTGAAGCGATTCACCTCTTGAGACTTGTTATGGAACATTTTAGAGCAAAAAAAAAGAATCTTCACATGATATTTATTGATCTAGAAAAAGCTTATGATATGGTGCCAAGAAATGTTCTTTAGAGAAACTTCGAAAAGAGAGATACCCCATGTCATACATAAATCTTATAAGAGACATGTACAATTGTGCACAAATATATGCGATAACTCATGAAGGAATGACGACTCCTTTGAAATTAATATTAAGTTTAATCAGAGATCAACTTTACGTCCATATTTATTTATATTGGTCATTGATGAGTTAACAAAACATATTCAAGATGAAGTATCTTGGTGTATATTATTTGCCGATGACATTGTATTAGTGGATGAGTTTAAGAAAAAAGTTAATAGGAAATTGAAACTATAGAGAAAAATGTTAGAAAGTAAAGGCTTTCCACTTAGTAGAACAAAGACAAAATATATGGAGTATAAGTTTGATCATTTGGGTACTTCAGAGAACATAGAAATTAAGATTGGCACACATTGTATCCCTCACAAGGAAAACTTTAAATACCTAGGGTCAATATTTCAAAGTGATGAAAAATTGAAGGAGATGTTACATATAGAATTAATGTCAACTGGTTAAAGTGGAGAGAGCGATCATATACTCTGTGTGATAAGAAGATACCATTAAAGTTGAAAGGTAAATATTATAAAATAACAATGAGACCTATTATGTTTTATGGTTATGAGTGTTGGGTAGTTAATCATCAACATGTGCAAAAGATATCTTTAGTGTAAATGAAGATGTTGAGATGGATGAATGGTCATACAAGGAAAGACCATATACATAATGAGGTTATTAGAAACCAATTATGAGTAGCACTAATAGAAGATAAAATGAGGAGAAATTGTTTAAAATGGTTTGAACATTTAGAAAGACGACAAAAGGGCGCTCCCATAAGAAGATATGAAAAACTAAATTATGAAAAAATATTAAAAGAGCAAGAGAACAACCACAAAAGTGTTAGAAAGAAACTATAAAAAATTATTTAGTTTATATTGAGTTAACTGCTAGTGTGGTACATGATAGTGCTATGTGGAAACAAAGAATCTATAGCCGACCCCATCGAGTATGAGAAAAGGCTTAGTTGTTATTGTTGTTCCAGCTTATTGCACTATTATCATCCTATGCTATAGCAATATAGTTCTCCAGGTTCTTTTTTTGTGTGTATAAATTTCACTTAAGTTGAACTTGCATAGAAATAACAAGGCAACCATCTTCTTTTGGATCTCAAAAACTCACTTCTCAATAAAAACTTCCTTCGAACATCATTTATTGCTGACATTCAGGCTCGTCATTTTTCATTAATTTGCTGAGGCTTTTGGTTTCATCTGACCTTTTAAACCATTGAACAGGGCATGGGTGAGCCACTGCACAACATTGACAATGTCATAAAAGCAGCTGCAATTATGGTTGATGAACAAGGACTTCGTTTTAGTCCTCGAAAGTTGACTGTCAACTAGCGGCCTTGTTCCTCAGATAAAGCGTTTTCTACGTGAGTCCCACTGTGAGTTAGCTGTTAGTTTGAACGCCACAACAGATGAGGTATGTTGCTTCTGTTGGATAATGCCAATATGGAAATACAATCTCACATGGAGACATTTGGATGTGGAAAATGACAGGTTGGAAGCCCCTCAATTTCATTTTCATGCTCGTCGCAAACTTAATCATGTGAGGAACTGGATCATGCCAATCAATCGGAAATACAATCTCACACTTCTTCTGGAGACATTGAGGGAGGAGCTCAAGCACAAAGATAGATTCAAAGTACTCTTTGAATATGTGATGCTCGCTGGAGTCAATGACAGGTTGGAAGCCCCTCAATTTCATTTTCTGCTTGCTTGGAAGTTGCCATATCCTTTAAGTTGGTCTGGGGCTCTGTGCAAGTCCCTTTTCATGGTTTTACATTCATCCACATGACAACTTCCATGACTCGCCCAAACTCAGGAATTGGTTCAAATGATTGAGGCGTCCCAGCGGAGATCCAGTGAGACCCTATCATGAGATCTTTTCTTATTTCACAACGTTGGTGGTATATCTGATTCAATCCAACATACATATGGATTCATTCATCATGCTCAATTTATTGATGATTCACCGTTAAATAGTAAAAAAGCAGCTTTCTTGGTAATGCATGAAAAAATAACAGCTGGAAAAGGCTGCTATTTAATTGTTTCATTCTGTAACATACTACGTGGAGTTCTATCAAATCCATATTTTCTTAGTCGACATTACATTGGAATGAGCACGACTGGAGCCTGGTAGCCTTGGAATGGCCTCATTCATCATGCTCAATTTATTGATGATTCACAGTTAAATAGTAAAAAAGCAGCTTTCTTGGTAATGCATGAAAAAAGAACAGCTGGAAAAGGCTGCTATTTAATTGTTTCCTTCAGTAACATACTACTACGTGGAGTTCTATCAAATCCATATTTTCGTAGTCGACATTACATTGGAATGAGCACACGACTGGAGCCTGGTAGCCTTGGAATCATGGCTGGCATTAGTCATAGTTTTCTTACGCTTTAGAATTACGCCCTTGATTGCCCTTTGTAATGGCCGAATAAACGAAATATGAATGGACTGAACAAATTAATATATAATGAAGATCATGGTTTTTTTGCTTTGATCCTCATCTCAAGTCGATGTCATATAAGATAACGATGGCACATGGTACAACGCCCTTGATTGCCCTTTGTAATGGCCGAATAAACGAAATATGAATGATGATCATGGGTTTTTTGCTTTGATCCTCAACTTTCTTGCAATCACTGAAGCTTTGGGATGAAGAGGCCCTTTGCTGGAATCAGACTGCTCCATCTCTACCCAATTTATTACTTTGAGTATAAGAGATTGAGGGCAGAATGTACCTTTTCGTCCTTCATAATCCATAGTTCCCCTTGATCTTTTCATACCATTTTCCACAGACTTTTCCAGAAACTCCATGAACCAATTCCCAGCCTCTGCCTTTATCTGCTTTCCGAGTTTAATAAGATTAGACAAGCAAGAAGGCCTAACCATACACTCACTCTCAGTTGTTACTTGATTCCTAGACTCTCTTGCTTTCTGATGCAAAATGGACTTCAGAAAATTTCCTGTTTTTGATTCATTGCTGGGTTTCTCTGAAGCCAGTGAAGCAGATTGAGACACTGCCTTCTTTGCAGGTCGAGTGCTTCTTTTTAGCAATCCACAATTATCAGCAGAATTCTGCTCGATTTCACTCAAAACAGGCGGATCATGATCCTTCGAATGGATATTTGTCGAAGTTGCAGCAAGGATCGATTCCATATCGATCACGGCTTGTGTAATCTGCCGATGTAAATTCAGAAACTGATCAAATGCATCAGCAGGATCGTCAGGTCTAGCTGTTGAGCATAAATCAGAAAGCATCCTGTGATAAGAAACAACAAAGTAAGCAATCCTCAGTTGCAGAAGCATCTCTGTCACATTGCAAATGCAAACGAGAAACAAAATGATTGAATTTCATAGCTTACTTGAGGACTCGAACAACGTTTTCAGTTGCAGATGCATCTCTTAGTGCCTGGAGTGCAATTCTCTGTGCCGTCTCTCTCTGTTGTATGGCATCCTGTGTCAATCATATATACTTTATGTTAGAGCCTCCAGTGTAACTGGTACTTTTGAGGTAAGTACTGAAAGGAAGCACAAAGAGCTACAGCGTGCCGGCTAGGGGCGATCCCGCTCTAAAAAGCCTTCGAGTTTGAAGGTCATGAGTTCGATACCCCGGGCTTGCATATGATAGGGCTTACTTTTCCCAGTGAAGAGAGTTTCCCTGGCAATGATAAGATCTGGCACTTGGTGTTCTTGGATCCCTTGCTGCCGACCTTTGATTGTAGTGAAACCATTGTGCTAGATTTTACTTTCTCTGCATCACAGGGAGAGGTCAAAGAAGATAATTCTCTTTGTGTCTTCGACTCGGCTGGCACTGGCGTTGCTGGTGCCTTTCTCTCCTGTCAAATGTTCAATTGCAACTCAAAATCTAATAAACACGTGCAGAAGAGCAAGAGAACAATCTGGACCTGGGTGATGAAACGAAGAGCATTAGTTGTTCAATCTCTATCTGTATTGATTTTTTATAGGTATGTTTTTTATAAAGAAGGGAAGGTAGAAGACAAGACATCAGAGTGAGGGCTACTTTGTGAACAATCTAGTCTACCACTCAAGGGCTAATTAAAATCGCTCCAACTAAGGGAATAGTGATCCTTAGCCAAAACTCTCGTCAGGCATCACAATAAACAAGGAACCAACAAAACAGGAAAAGGAACGTTTCTTTAATGAAGCATCATGCTTGCAACATTACGCATGCATTATTTAAACAGTCGGTGGAAAAAATGGTACATCATAATTATATGGGTTATATGAATTCAGAAATAATTCTTTGCATTACTGTTGCTGGGACTAAGAATCTGTAATTCACTCGCCTACCCCATTCCGCGTGCTAAAATGCTTGGTTTTGGTTTTGATTAGAGAAGCCATTTGTTGTTTTGTGAATGGAAACCAATCTTCATGACTAAGAATCTGCTAGGCACGCCTGAACCAATCAGCTCGGTCATTCAGGATGAAAGGAAAATGGATTTCGAATACCATGCAATTACCATTATGTAATGTACCTACAGAGTTAAATGGCGATTTCGGATTCCTTGGTTGCAGCCGATCACCAACGCTCCTGCTCCTCTGAATCTTGGCATCAGATTCCATCACCACACAACTCTTTCGAGCCACAATCGGGGTATCTCTCCTTGAATCCCCAATCTTATCAAACAGAGAACCACAAACAGAAGCCCTATTTGAGCTTTCGAATTTCACTCTGATCAATGGAGAAGCGGGACGACTGCTGCCCTTTTCCTTAACGGGTGTGTTTTGCTCAAGAACCATCGGAATTGGCTTGACCACGGGCCCGCCGGACTGTTCGCCGTACTGACTCCACGAACCACGCCGATGGATTGCGCTACGAATCTTCTTGCTCCTCAGATCCACCGATCTCTCCCCTTTCTCTCTCAAACCCATGATCGGTTCAGGCGTGCCTAGCAGCGGGTGCCTTCCCGGAATCGGCTTTGTGCCTCGGAGGAGCGGGACCGGTGATGCTGGCTCCAACCTATCGATGTGAATGAACTGCCCGAGCTGGATCTTGTTGCTGAGAACCAGATCATCCTGATCGAGAGGGAGAGTCACGTAGATCGAATGCGAGGAGTCGGACACTTTGATGTAGAAACCATGCTTAGGCAACAGATTCTTCTCGTCAAGATCAGCCGGAACGATGTCGGTGACCTGCAATAGAGATGATCTGTGTTCTCCAGTGGCCTTCGTGCCCGTGTTCATGGCGTCAAGTAGCTTCAGCAAAATCCCTGGTTCTAACGATGCCATCGCTGAGAGAGAGAGAGAGAGAGAGAGAGAGAGAGAGAGAGGATGCTCTTCGGCCTTCAGATGGTTTTTCGTTGCTAACGGTAACTCCGTGGTGAAGCGGGTGAGAATTTGAAAATATTTCCTTTAGACCGTTGGAGTAACGGTTCGATTTTGGGTGGTTCCCACGTAAAGGAAAGGAGGTCGGATGTATTGGGTCCCACTTCTCATTGCGAGGGTGGCAAATTGGGTCGATGGATCGGGTTCGGGTCAAAAAAGGTCGATCCTAACCCTGTCCTTTCTTCTTCATAACATCTTTTTAGAACCCAGAGCCTTAATAATTGGGTCAATGTTAGGTTTTGGTACTTCGAGCATACTCGTTTTTATTGGATTACTTTGGCCGGCTCAGCTAGAAACTCTTTTGGGATAGGACAAATAACCCCTTAAATGATTTCGGAGAGGAACACTATGTATTATAGCCCATGGATTTCACCATGGGACTTTAAGTTGATTTTTCAAATTTTGATTTGAGGCAAATGCCCCACCTCGACTCAACGTAGATCTGCCACTGGGCTGACCCGAGGTAACTAATCTTTGTTACAAGTTTGGGTCGGGTCTGAAATTGACACCATACTCCAACTTAGAGAAAAAGACTGGAGCAACCTTAGTCAAAGATTTATGCATGATATTGTGGTTTTAAGTTCTTTTCATGCAGAACCAAAAACAAAAAGAGTTCTTGTAGCAATATATGACACCTCATAATTTATCACATTAATCCTCCACAAAAGAATGAAGTTTTGCATTAAATTATTTTGATCCTTAAAGATATACGGTCCCAAGAAGTATTGGGGAATCATCATACATGGATGTATAGAAATGACATGACTAATGTTTAGTTGGTTCAAGTGGTTCAACACTTGTTTCCCTCGATAAAGGTCTCAAGTTTGAGTCTTGCTAATGGAGAAAACCCACGATTAAAGAGCTTTACCCCAAACTGGGGAGGGATCCTCGTGAGCACAATTTAGACAAAATAAAAAGATGTTGAAATGGATGTGTCGTTATACAAGAACTTATCTCCAACAAGATCATCAACAACAACAACTAAGCCTTTTTTCATACAAGATGGGTCGGCTATATGGATTCTTTGTTTCCACATAACTCTATTATGTGTCATGTTAGAGATAACTCAACATAAACTATATCATTCTTTATTGTTTCTTTCCAACACTTTTGTGGTCATCCTCTACCTTTTTTAATAATTTCAAAATCTAGTTTTTCATACCTTCTTAAAGGCACTTCTTTTGATTTTCTTTCTATATGTTCAAACCATCTTAAACGATATTCTCTCATTTTATCCTCTATTGGTGCCACTCCTAATTTGTTTCTAATAACCTCATTATGTATACAGTCTTTATTGTATGACCACTCATCCATCTCAACATCTTTATTTCTATCACATACATCTTTTGTACATATTGATGGTTAACTACCCAACACTCAAAACCATAAAACATGGCAGGTCTAATTGTTGCTCTATAATATTTACCTTTTAACTTTAATGGTATCTTCTTATCACAAAGAATACCTTATGCTCCTCTCCATTTTAACCAACCAACATTAATTCTATAAGTAACATCTCGATCAATTCTTCCATCACTTTGAAAAATTGATCCTAGGTATTTAAAATCTCTAAAATCTGCAACAAAATCATCATAGAAATTAGCATCGTGCTAATGGTTAAAGATATAAAACACTAAAATATGCATAAAGTGATGAATTGGACATAGGAAGATAATTCTTGTTATAATCACACTGGAAAACTGAAAGACGGGGTGGTATCGAACTTGTAACCTCCTTAACCCTGAAGGGTTCTTACTGAAAGTCTCTCATTTATCCTCCTGTTCCGAGAGAAGGTTTCTATGTCAAGTTGCCTTAAATATTTGCTTCAACACAAGGTGGGAATAGGTACTTTCTCATAATTATAACAACTTTTATGCTGGTTTTCTTCGTCAAGACATTACACAATGGCTGCCTTTCCAGAAAAAGAAGTGATACAATGGCTACTACAAGAATGGTAGCCTCTTCGAGCCTTCTCTAATCATTTCTCCCTGAATTTCTTGCTATAGTTGTGCCTATTCAACAGTAATGTGATTGCACATAGAAGTATAGAAGAAAATTGTTTCAGGCCGCACCTTAATATGCCGGCGATCACCATTGACCCGGATTCTTCCTGTTCGCTGCTGTCCCTCATCCGATCGATGATCTCCCTCAACCTTTTCTCTCCCTAGCTCCGTCTGTCGGTCTGTTCTCAATGCCGGCGGTCTCCATCCGCCCCTCCTCTTTCTACATCGACGATGGGTCAGTGATGCCACAACATCTATCATCTGACCGAAGAATGCCATCAACAAGTAGTGATCCAGTTACATGCCTTAATTAACGAAGCATAACTAAAGTGATCAATTATATACGATGCGAGTTTGCTCCTCATTCACAAATTTCCCTTATTCTGCACAAATCTTCTATACATATTTTTCTCAAATTGCCAAGCAGGGAAGTTAAGTTTGAGATGAACCTTTCTCTTATCATTGAAGCTTAATCGTATTTCTCTTTCATCTGTGAGATGTATTTTACTGCAAATGGCACTTCTTCTTCTGTCCATAGTGACGATTCATGTGTGTGCGTGTGCGCGTGTACAGAAGTTTGCCATTTATGACGGCAAATACATACGAGAACAGTCTCAATGGCAGATGCTCTAGCGCCGTTGCTGGTGGTTGGGAGTTCGACTGTGAGGGTACATGTGGGTGCAAGTTAGGCTGGCTTCCAACCGATGGACCACTCTGTTGAACCGGTCAGCCGGAACCAGGAATCGGCCAGTCATATAATTTTAGTATTTTTAAAATTTTTGTTTATTTTTTAAATAATAAATTTGATAATTTCCTTGTACTGATCTAAATAGGTTTTCAAAGTCTCCGCTGTATTTGGAGGTGATTAATGGATAAAATCTATTGAAACGACATCGTTCGATACCTTTTGGATTCTGTATTTTTAAAAAAATATGTCGTATAATAAAATTATAAAATACACATATTTAATTGATACATGTTCAACCGCAGTTTGACCCTGTCAGATAGGTGAGAAGTTACTCTTAAAAGGTTAATTTTTTTTTTTTACTGATTTCAGAGTGATTTGGTTTCAGTTCTCGGTTTCAAATAACCCAGAATGGGATATGTCTAGTCTCATGAGATATGACAACCACAGATCAAATCGGGTTAGGTCATTGATCCGAAACCATCAGTTGGGTCCTCCTCGCGTGATACCTATGAGTTATCATAGCTCAAAACAGTTGAGTGACGCCTACTACAGCAATAATGGATCACTAGGCGAAATGTATCTGATCCAGTTTGATAGACAGATCCATACTCAGGTTTAGATTTTGGATTCGGATCTGTGGCACAAAATAGAGACTCGGGTTTTGGACAGTAACCAATATAGTTTCTTGAATCTTTTAATAAAAAATTGAAACACTTAGTTTATATATTTTCTGAGGATTTTCTCCTTAAACAATTAATTTATTTTGTTGATTTTTGCCCTTTAAATCTCAATAGTTATACTTTTAGGGAATCTTTTCCCGAAGAAAAGGTTTTAGGGCTACAGTATTACATCTTGCAACTAAAGTGGTCAGGCTTCACTCCACGGGTACGGGTCACCTATCACAACCCGAACCGAATGTCCCATGGGTTTGGATCAAGTCAACCATGAAGAAACCGTTTCTATTGGCTCCTTCGAGGCAAATCTAAAGAAATGGTATAAACAGTAATTTAAAGGAATAATCAGGCTGTTGTGAGATCTCGATATCACGACTTCATCGGAACTGTTTCCATCCTTTTAGCAAAGCCTCCAGATGGACGGCTGTAGTTGGAGAATAGAAGGCCCACCGTCGATATCGTCTGATCGGACGGTTAGAAGGCGCTCAACGTCTTGCTTAAGGCGGGGTTTGATAGTCTTCCTCCTCAAAACGGAAATCAGAAATCCTTTCGCCGAAAACCCTTCTCTCCGCGTCGCCGTGTTGTTCTGTCTTTGCTCCTGAGGTAAGAAATCCGTAAGCTAATTCTCGATTTCGTGGTTTATTGATCTCGATTCGCATCCTCTATCGATCCGTCGATTTTGAGTCTCTCTGTCTGGGATAATCTTTCTCTTGGTTAGTTGCTTAGGCGAAAGAGTTTTCGTTGTTTCGTTCGTTCTCTTCGACGATTGTAATGCATGTTTAATTTCTTCCGTATTTCAATTCATTTTTGGTGAAATTGATTGTGGTTTGAGGAAGATCTCTTTACGGTATGGATCTTGTATTTCAGTAGGTTGATGAGGCCAACGTCAATCCGGTGTTTTGGGATATGAGTTGTTTCTCCCACATTTAGGATTTTCTTTTGTTTTTTTTTGCCGTGTCATTGACCCTTTCTTTATTATATATAGATTTATATTCTTATCCAGGTAATATGTAAATTTGTTAGGTGGGTCGGATCGGTAGCTTCGATTGATTGCTGCGTTTCGCCAGCGTTTACTGTTCTTTTCTTTCCATTTGATCATTCCTTTGTCTCTCTCTCTCTGTCTATGTGTATGTGTGTGTGCATGCGCGTGTTTTTTTGTGCTGCATTGTTGTTCCATTTGGGAGATAGAATATCCGTTGCTTCATTGGATCGTTTTCATATCGGTAGCTTCGATTGATTGTTGCGTTTCGCCAGCGTTTACTGTTTTTTTTTGTTTCCATTTGATCATTCCTTTGTCTCTCTCTCTCTCTCTCTCCCTCTCCCTCTCTCTGTCTATGTGTATGTGTGTGCATGCGCGTGTTTTTTTTTGTGCTGCATTGTTGTTCCATTTGGGAGATGGAATTGTTAATGTAATACCGTTGGGAAGCCCCAACGGCTAGTAGCCGTTGGAGCTACCCAACGGCTAGTGCTGGCCCAGCCAGCAACTAGCCGTTGGATCCCAACGACTAGTGCTGGCCCAGCCAGCAACTAGCCGTTGGATCCCAACGACTAGTGCTGGCCGGCCAGCACTAGTTCAGCCCATTTGATGATCTTGCTTCTTGCTACTTACTTGCCTCTTGTAAAGTGTCTATAAATAAGACCTCATTCCATGAATAAATTATGCAGTCTTGCACTGCTTCTTGATTCGTTTTGTGTATACTTCCGCTCTTGTCAATCATTCTTGAAGATAGACATTCGTCAGTGAATGTCATTTGACTCTCGGCGACTCGGTAATATTGATTGATGCAACATCAACCTTTGATGATCGACAATTATTCACATGTTATCAGAGCCTCGGATCGAAGAAAACGAGTGCATCGGGAAGCGTGCCGAAAGTGCAAAAATTGAAGATTTGCATCAAACTTGAGGTTAGTCTTAAATATTCATTTTTTTGCACAAATGGAAGGCAAAAATGAGTCGTTTAGATGTATTCTAGACCCAAAAAGTTATCAAAGTTGGGCTAGAACAATGAAAAAATATTTTTTATCAAAAGATTTTTGGGATTACATTGATGGGACTATAAAAGAACCAATTTTGGACATTGATGGCTTAGATGATGATGAAATCATCAAAGCACATGAGAAATTCAAAACGGATTTGAAATTGTGGGAAAAAATGAATGCAAAAATCACATGGATCATTTGTCAAAACGTGGATGAAAAACTTAGAAATCGGATTAATGCTTTTGAAAATGCGTTTGAAACTTGGGAATATTTGAAAAAGCTTCATTCTCAAGATGATTTTGTCTTTCAAATTGATCTTATGGAAAGAATGATTATGCTCAAACAAGAGAACCTAAGCATTAGGGATTATCACAATGCATTTTCGGAACTTTGGACTCAATTAAGGAGTTTTGACAAATTTGGAAAACTTCACAAACTAGACGAATTTCAAGAATTTTTGGAAAATCAATATTTTTTCTTGTTTATGCGTGGTCTAAGAGACGAATTTGAAAACATTAGATCAAGCCTTATACATAGGAAACCTAGACCTAGAGGGGATACCTTTCTTGCCGATCTTGTTATGGAGGAAACAAGATTGAAAAACATGCATGTTGCAAAAGAAGCAGTACTTGCCGCATCAAGACCCGGAGTAAATTTGAAGACTTACAAGCCTCCACATACCAAGAACAATGAAGGCACATTCAAGAAGCCCACGGGACCATGGCCTAACAAGGATACAATTTGCCATTATTGCAAGGAAAGTGGACACATTAAAACCACTTGTCCTCTACTCCGAAAAAGGGGTGGAAACGTGGGAACCATGGAAGAAGGAGGTGTCTTACCCAACAACATAAAAGCGTACATAGAAGAAATTTTTAAAGAAAAAGCAAGCATCTCCGGGAATGCTCTATCTACTTCGCAAGGTATGTCTTGGTTTTTAGATTCTGGTGCATCTTTTCATATGACACATAGTGAAGATTCTTTGGTTAATTCTTGTGAAACCATTGGAAAACATGTGTTTACGGCCGATGGAACAAAACTCCAAATCAAAAAATTAGGAAACCTTGAAAAACAAGACTTTAAAATTCAAAATGTAAGTTTTATACCTAAGCTAAATTTAAATCTACTTTCGGTTGCTCAAATATGTGATAACAACTGTATAATCACTTTCTCATCCCAACATTGTGTGGTGCAGGATCACCTATCGAAGAAGGTGATTGGTCAAGGCCATAGAGAAAGTGGACTATACAAAATGGACTATCTTGTTATGCCAAATTCGGGTTTTTGTAACATAACCCAAGATGCTACGCTATGGCATAAAAGACTTGGACACTTGAACTCTCAAAATTGTGTAACATTCCTTTGATGAAAAGCATTAGAGAGAAAAATTTTGAATGTAAAGATTGTCTTCTTGGAAAAATGCATCATCTTCCATTTGGAGAAAGAAATTATGTACCAAAGAAAGCTTTTGATTTAATACATTCGGATGTTTGGGGCCCCGCGCCCATTGTTTCTAAAGGAGGATTGCAATACTATGTGATTTTTGTGGATGACTTTACTCGATTTACATGGATATATCTTTTAAAACACAAATTCGAAGTATTTGAAAAATTTGTAATATTTTGTAACATGATCAAAAACCAATTTGGAGCAACCATTAAAATCTTTAGATCCGATTCGGGAGGAGAGTACATGTCTAATGAATTTCATAACTTTATTGAAACTAATGGTATTATTCACCAAAAATCATGCACTAAAACACCTCAACAAAATGGTCTAGCAGAACGAAAACATAGGCATATTATTGAAACTTGTAGAACTATGTTAATTGCTAGTAAGGTTCCTAAATTCTTATGGGCCGAAGCTACTCTTACCGCCATATATCTTATAAATAGAATGCCTTCATCTAACCTTGAGAATACTTCACCTTTCGAAAAATTGTATAACATCCCTCCATATTATGAAAGACTTAGGGTTTTTGGATGTAGATGTTTTGTGTATACAGACAAGAATGACAAATTGTCACCTAGAGCTATTGAATGTGTTTTTCTTGGTTATGGCATTGACAAAAAAGGGTATAGGTGTTTTGATCCTATAGCAGACAAATTGTATGTGTCCAAGGATGTGAAATTCTTTGAGAATGACATTTATTATGAGTCCAAATCCTTGGAAAATTCGGAACCTTTCATTCCTAAAGATATTTTTGAGTTAGAAGAAGATAATGATTGTGACTCAGTAGATCATCAAGACATTCAAGAAGATCATGTTGAAAACAATGATGTTTCACACACCACTGTTGATACTCGGTCAATTGTTGAACCCTTTCCCTCAAATTATCCCAGACGACCTAGAACAACCCATTACGCCCACACTGAACCTGATATTACAAGCTTTGAACCCAGGGCTACAGGAATATCCGTTGCTTCATTGGATGGTTTTCATATGGGTCTTGGATATTTGATGTGGTTGCTTATCTGTTTGATCGTTTTCATTGGATCGTTCTCATAAAGTCCATCACATTTTCCGTTGTACTTCTCGGCTTGATATTTGATGTGTTCTGCCTACCACTTGTCGTGGTTGCTTATCTGTTTCAGATGACTTTAATTTGCGGATGTTGTGTTTCTAATCTGTATCTTCCCTGAAACATGCATGCGCTGCATATAGTTCTCAGTATGCGTGGCTCATTTAAAGCATTTGGTATTAATGTTTGTAAATATGCGCCAAACTAACTGTTGAACTACTTTTCCTTAGACAAGTTGAACATGAGCTGCTTGTGAATGAACTTTTATTTGCAAATGAAAAAATTCCTCAAGATTAAGTAAAAAATCTCATTTTTTCAACTTTACTATAAAATGGAAATATTTGACCATTTGACTACGTCAGTAGAGTAGTTTATTTCAGTGTTGTCTGATGCGTATCGTATCATGTATCGCTGGGCTCCACGATACGGGCATATCATATCGTATCGTACTTTAATATTAAAATAATACAAAAATTATTTAAAAAATCAAGAAAATTAGTAAAAATCCGAAAAAATCTGGTAATTGCTTTAAATTCATATAATGCAAAGTTTAGCACAGATTGAACATTCAACATTGAACAATTGCATCTAAAATTACATATTTTGAAGCAAAAAATGAAATACATTTACATTTTACATATTGTAAATTTGTATCAGGATCATTAACTAAATAATCTTCATCTTCTACTTGATAAAGATTCAAAGTTTCTCATCACCTTTTGCTTTAAAATGAAAATCTTCATCTCCTTCGTGATGTTGTTGCACTTCAAATTAATTCATGCAATGTCTTCTTCGGTTAGGAGTGCATTTTCTTCGTTGTCTTCCATAATCCACTCATCTAATATATAAACATTAACAAACTGCTATCTTTGTACATGTAGTTGTCATATTTGCTAATTTTCACATGTGAGCAAAACAATGAGCTCAATTTCTTTAATTATTGACT
The DNA here is from genome assembly GCA_036023115.1 of Brasenia schreberi. Lineage (NCBI taxonomy): Eukaryota > Viridiplantae > Streptophyta > Magnoliopsida > Nymphaeales > Cabombaceae > Brasenia > Brasenia schreberi. The sequence goes on along the minus strand of JAYKKT010000092.1, from coordinate 6,469,355 downwards.
CTATGACACCTCAATGATGTGATATTATAACTTGATGATATCCCTTTTTCTCTTACTAGAGACTAGCTTTTTAATTAATGCTTGAGCTTCATTTCTCACTTCACAGACTAAATTACATGTTCAACTCAATGGAAGTCACGTAAGGTGAACCCTAAAATAGTGAAGTTGTGAAATGCCCACTTAATGAACCGAGACAACCAAATGTTTTTAATTGTTTGCGATCTCATAAAATTAAAAACTGCTAGCAGAAATATACCTAAAAGTTGGCAACAGAAAGGAAAATGATTTTGTCATAATTTTTATTTGTTCATAAATTATTTTTATTCAATAAATAAAATTATAAACCCAAATTACAAGCATAGAGAAGTGAAGAGAGGCCAGAAACCTCCAAAAAAAAAAAATAAAAAAAAAATTTGATTTTTTTTTTTGAAATTTTTTTGGTTGTATCTTACGATACAGGTTACCGTATCGTATGATACGGTGCGATACGGATAACACTGGTTTATTTTACTAAATGAGCTTATACGAGCCAAGTTTAATTGACTTAGGATAGGATAGCTCGATGAGCCAGCTCACGTTTTGGTCTGCTTAGATCATGGACAAACATGAACAAGCTCATTCTTAATTATACCTATCTTACCCACTAGTGGTTCATTTAATTTACAAGCCTACATGGCACATTCTCTTTTTTGGTCGTTCCAGAAGTGTGTCATCTGCTTTTGCCTTTTTCACTTGTTCTCCTTTCTAGTTATTCCTTTTTTCTTTTTCCTTTTCAAGGTTCAGTACATTTTGGTAACATGTAAAATATATGGACTTATTGGTAACCTGCTTTTTCTGAAGGTATTCTACATGTTATAAGTTGGTTCTTTACTGGAATGTTCTTTTATTATGGATAAGGTTAGGCACTAGCAACTCATAATGGCAGAAGCAAAGCCTGGCATGAGGAAACCTGTATTCGCCAAGGTTGACCAGCTAAGGCCTGGGACTAGTGGTCACACACTCACTGTGAAGGTTGTGAGCCATAAAATGGTTTTGCAAAAAGGACGTTCTGATGGTCAACATGTTCGCCAGATGCGTATAGCTGAATGCTTGGTTGGGGATGAGACTGGAATAATTGTCTTCACTGCAAGAAATGAACAAGGTAACAAGTTTTTGGTATCAATTGCTGTTACACGAGGGTACTCTAGCTTCATAAATAATGACGTGCGGTTTTAAATTTCCTTCTTCTTGGGATTTTTTTAATGGATGGCCTGTATGTTCCTGGTATTATGATTTTGGTGGATTTGTTGTCTAGGCATACTTCTTGTTATGTTTGTTCAACTTTGAAAGGGGAATTGTTTCAAACTTTCAAATGTTACATGCTCCCACTTTATCTGTGCCTTTTTTTCCTCACGTGCTCAAAATGCCTATTGAAGCTTTCCAGATAAATAAGCATTGGCAAATCTGTAGAAATTATTCTTTTGTCAGCACAACACTTATAGATTATCAAACCAAATTTAATGGTCCAAGACTTCTATATTATGAAAGTCCCAACAATAGCTGGGAATGGACAGTTGTTGCAATTTGATTATGAGTTACATATTTTAGTTGGACGAGCCTAGATGTTTGAGATACTACAGAGGTAAAAGATTGGACAAAGGTTCCCACATCTTTTCCCTCAAATGAATATTGGCTTTTGCTAGTGCCCTTCATGGGGAATGCAGAAACAATAAGTTGTAAACATTTGGTTGGTTGTATGTAGAAGAAACAGTGATAGCCTTTTGTTCAGCTCCCCAGGAAAAGGAAATGTTGAGAGAAATCACATAAGAGTACTACGTGGGAATTGCAATAGTTCTTATTTGAGTGATAAGTAGTTATTTTGATCACCAGTGTCAGTCCTAAGCCATGATAATTATATATTCTAAATGCTTCCTGTCTGTTTTCCACATGATGTCATGGCTTGGTGCTACTGAAATTCATTCATTCTGGAACTGCATATAAGTTAACTCGTCATATCCTAACCAAGTTTCCTTGTACATAGTGTTTTGGTTTGACATTTTCCTCCCTAGTTCCCTAATGTTTCTGATGCTTTTGTTATGCTTTATTAAGGCTTGACAATACATGATTCTCTCTCTCTCTCTCTCTCTCTCTCTCTCTCTCTCTCTCTCTCTCTCTCTCTCTCTCTCTCTCTCTATTTTCCCCCCTCCCGTGTGTGTTTTGTCTGTATGTGCATGCTTGTGGGTGGGTGTGCTGGCAACTCTAAACCTGTGCTCGAAATATGCACAACTATAATGTTTGTTAATCCATCTTTTCCTGTCTTGTTTCTTGTTGCTCAAATTTTGGAAGTAGTAATGGCTTCATGGCATTATGGCATTTTGGGCCTACTGGAACCACAGTTCATGCATTTCTTCGACTTCTCTAGTCTAGCTAAAAATCATCTATCATTTAGTGTAACCATGTTCTTTTTCGTTTCTAATTGGTAGTAGATGGTCAAAATGTTAAAAGAGGAAGAGGAAGACCACAAAAGTGTCATAAGAAAATAATAAAGAATGATCTAGCTCATGTTGAGTTAACTATTAGCATTGCACAGGATCAAGCTCTATGGAAACAACGAATCCATGTAGCCGACTCCATGGGAAAAGTCTCAGTCCTAAATATTTTCCAATCATTTGTTAACTTGTACCTCTGTGGAAACACAGAATCCATGTAGCTGACTCCATCTAGTATGGAAAAAGGCTTAGTTGTTGTTGTATTTGTTAACTTGTACCTGAGTCAGTATTGGGTCTACAATAAGACCACGTGAAGCATCCACATCATCCAAAATTTGGAACATATGAAAAGTCATGAGTTATAAGAACGGAAGACTTTAAAGTTTAAACTGTGCACTTTGTTCCCCCAAAAAGGCTCAGAGGACACCGTAGGATAGAATACACAGCCCACGGTAAAACATAGGTTGATGGCTGCATCGTAGTATTATTTCCAAAACCCACTTATGTGAGTCCCATCTTCTCCTCAGTTAATGGGGGCTTGGGCATATGCGTATCTTGAATGATGCTTATATAACCATACTTTTGTTATATAGATTGTTATTTACTCTGTTGAGTTGAAGTTATCCTATTTGTTTTCTAGTGGATCTGCTGAAACCTGATACAACAGTCATCATGAGAAATGCCAAAATTGACATGTTCAAGGGGTCAATGAGGCTTGCTGTTGACAAATGGGGACGCATTGAACTTGCTGATCCTGCAGATTTCACAGTTAAGGAAGACAACAATCTGTCTCTGGTTGAATATGAGCTCGTTAACGTGGTAGATGAGTGACCATGCTCTGGTCGTCCATCTGTTAGCAGCTGAAAGAAAAGGATGAGGCCAATATGATTGTGGTTTTTTTATCATGATATGTCTTCCTGTTTTCTTGGTCCATCAAAATGCCCTTGGTAGGAAAAGTTTATCTTGGATTACAATCTTAGAAAGCTGTTGGAAATGGGTCAACCATGTCTGGCTGCATCCATGGCTTTGAAGGCTTCTGGTTGGATTTGCAGATGAATCGAGCCGATGATTCCACCAGTATGCACCAGTAACTTTGGATATAACTCTTATCATATATGGTTTCTGTTATTAGTGGTACCCGGAAACTGCTTTCTATGCTTACATTGTTACATGGTATCTTTAAATTATGCTATTTGCTTATCCATGTCTCCATTTATATTGCTCAAGTGATTGCATCTGTCCTCTTTCTGGTGCCATCTTTATTGAACGTATATCAGTATATGTTCCATGTTAACATGAACCATCAATTTCCTATACACGTGTTTGAAGGTTCGATCTTGTATTTATGTCTCTTATGGTAGTAGTTGCCAAGACCTGCCATGTTTTATGGTTGTGAGTGTTGTGCAGTTAATCATCAACATGTACAAAAGATGTCTGTGACAGAAATGAAGATGTTGAGATGGATGAGTGGTCATACAAGAAAAGACCGTATACATAATGAGGTTATTAGAAACCAATTAGGAGTGACACCAATAGAGGATAAAATGAGAGAATATCGTTTAAGATGGTTTAGACATATAGAAAGAAGAACTTATAAGAAGGTATGAAAAACTAGATTTTGAAAGTATTAAAAGAGGTAGAGGACGACCACAAAAGTGTTGGAAATAAACAATAAAGAATGATCTAGCTTATTGTTAGTTAATTACTAATATGGTACATGATAGGGCTCTGTGGAAACAAAAAATCCATGTAGCCGACTCCGTCTAATATGAGAAAAGGCTTAGTTGTTGTTGTTGTATGGCAGTAGTTGCCCGATGATGCTTATATCTCGTTTAATGAAAAATCACTTTTGGAGAAAAAGATTCCATATAAATGTTGCATAATTCCTTTTCAAACATACCCAAAAGAAGAGAATAGTAGCTGATGCCTTCATATTTCTCCTTTTTCTATATGTCCATTTTCCCCAAATATTGCTAATCTGCTGGTTCAACTCTCTCTCTCTCTGTCCAGATTGCAAATCCCTGTATTCGCATGTCTTTGTTTCTCCATATTTTGTTATCCTCCTGTACGGCTACTGTAATACGGTCAACACTGACCTAATGTGGTGAGGTTAATTTTGCGTCCTTTCGTATATTCTGTTCCAATACAACATGATTGCTCTTCATCTTACATATTTTCCTAGCCACGGGCTTCCTCTAGTCTTACATATTTAGCTGTATTATCGTCAAGTAGAGAAACTCTTGCGGGAGAAGTACTTGCATCTTTGCCAGCTTGTAGAAGATGATAAGGTTGAGTTATCAAGTGGTATGGCTGAGGAAGAATGCTCTTTAGATGACGATACTGTTCGCAGCTTGCGTACAAGCCCAATAAATTCAAACTGTAAGGACCGAACATCAATAGATGATTTTGAAATTTTGAAACCAATCAGCCGAGGTGCATTTGGCCGAGTTTTCCTTGCTAGGAAAAGAACTACAGGTGACATGTTCGTTATAAAGGTATCCATTCTTTTGCTTATCTGCGTGACTGTGTTAGTAGGGTGTTCTCAACTATGGCACAATATGAATCTTGGATGATGTATCAACTTACTTTTTTGCAAGCGTCTTTTGTTGTTGTAATTGTCACAACTTCATTGCTTTTATGTTCCTAATTTTTTGTGTCTGGGAAACAATTGAGGCCTTGCTACCCATACAAGGAAGATAACATCTGTAGCTTACCTGAAACAGCTAGCAGACTCAGTGATCAATTGATTAGAAGAACTTTTGCCTATTTATAGCTCATGGTTTGGCATCCATTATTCAGTTTTGTCACCCTCAATTATTTGAGATTCATGATAAAATGCAATAAAGCATTTCATCTCAAGAGAAGTGTAAGATAATGTCTAGAATCCATTATAGATAAATCCGATAAAGTTTTACGCTAGCTGTTGGAGGCCTCACGTAACCCTCCTTTTCTATCTGAGCTTGGAACTGGCCATGCAAGGGTGATCCTTTATAAACAAGAAGGAATGATCTAGCTAACTGTTAACATGACACACAATTGAACTCTATGGAAACAAAGAATCCATGTAGCCGACCCCATCTAGTATGGTAAAAGGCTTAGTTGTTGTTGTTGTATCGTCAAGTTGAGTGTCTCTACAGTTACACTGATAGATCGTACAGTTCCATTTGTTTGTCACGCGTGACTCTTTTGAGTAGGGTATGACCTGAATGCGTTAAAAAACAATCAATTTTTTTAAATTGGCTCCAGATAATGGTTTTGACTGTCGGCAAGTCCTTGTTCTGGCATCCACAATCTATTTGTGAGGCGTGGTTTGAGAAATCAAGTGCTCTGAAGAATTCGAGTTTGAGCTGAAGCTGAAGCACGTGTCACCATTGTTTTTCGATCATCGATCTAATCCAATGACCTAGGACTCCAATCAAGGATTTTTAGAAGAGATTTGTCTGAGTTGCCAAATTACTGATATTGCATATACCAGATCTAAACTAAACATGAATAAGGAACGATATGGGTTCAAATCTAATTCGTGAGCTCATGGGTCATGAATGTTGGCCAACGCATTCAAGATGTAAGTTGTAGAAAGTAAAATGGTGATGAAATTTAAAGGACATCAGCTGGCCAGTCGTCCAGGTTATGACATTTTTGAAGATCCATGTCTCACCTCAATCTGCCGTCTTGAGCCTAATTGAATGATGGTGCACCACCATCTTGAAGACGATGAGACGCAGGACAAGGAATTGTTGTTGCCGTGCGGAGCTGCAGCTTACCAGGCACCTCATGATAATGCCGGGGAGCAGAGGTAGAGTAAAACCAGAGTAAGAACAGGTGTATTCAACTTTTGAGCGAGTCTTTTTCCTTCATGTAAAACAATGTACATGAAAGAAAGTCCATTTGGCCAATTAAGTTTCTCTTCCTTTTGGTGTATCTTAAATAGTTTTCTTCTTCCCAATGAACCTGAAGGGTATGCCCCAACTATCAGTTCGTCGTTGAGAACTGAACCGAGATGGAGTAACATGGGTCCGACCTTATATCTCTGATAACATGCTATCACTAAGGATTTGAATCCACTTTGAAGCAGGAGAGCCTACTATGGTGGTCATACAGATAAACGCAAGCAATGCTGCTGCCATGCGTGGGCTGACATCAACCTAGCAGATGTTATATGATCCTTGAAGGTCCTTTATGTATCAATATTTCGTGAGCATCATATAGTACTGAGCATGGCAAAAGATACTGCATCGCCGAATGGTGCCGATGAAGATATGTGAAAGTCGTGTCTTAGAGCCCATGTAGTCACACCCAACTGCTATCTTAGAGCCCATGGAGTGATCAAAAGCCCCAATAACCAACAGTGTTTAATAGGGAGGTTGCTACCATTTCTTTCTGCAACTAATTTGATGATAGGGGTGTAATTGAGTTTAGTTAAATATGTATATAGGCAAGCTCAACTGCGCCAGTTGAAGAAATCGTCAGCTTGAGCTCGAGCTTCTGTCTCCAAGACTGGGATCAGCTTGTGCTATCTTTGAGCAACTAAATCTTGGCTTGTTAGGCTTGTTCCTTTTCCGAGCTTGAGCAAGTTCAAGAACGAATTCCATTAGGTTGAGCTACACTGAGCTCATGAATGAGCTTGATTAAGTTAAGCCAATTTACAAGATCAACAACAAATTTTATTGAAAGAAGCCTTGACAACACAGATGATCAAGCTACTGCACTTGATTCGCCACAACGTGGTGTGCTTTTCACCTGATGCCTCTCCTCTTTCTATAGTGCTTTTCTTGCTTCAATTTTTTTCTCGCTTCAATTTTTTTCTCGCTATTAATACATGACTAAATGCAGTAAGAAGTAAGCAAGGGCCACTACATTTTCACCCGAATGTAGTGAATCAATTGCAGAGAGGGTTCCCACATCATGGACGGGTGTGGGTAAAGAAGTTAGTCCCGCTACATTGTCGCCCGAATGTAGTGGAAAATTTTCAGAGAGGGTCTCCGCATTTTGATTATGGACAGATGCGGGGGGTAAGGAAGCTAGTCCTAGATAATAAGATTCGTATTGGTTCTTGGAATATCGGAACATTATCGGGTAAGCTAATGGAGGTGGTAGATACTATGATTCGGAGAAAGATTCATATTCTATGTTTACAAGAGACAAAATGGGTTGGAGAAAAAGCAAAGGAGATAGAGGATACAGGTTTTAAATTATGGTACTCAGGTAAAGAAAAGGCTCGAAACGGAGTTGGTATTATCATAAATAAAGATTTAAAGGAGAGTGTAGTAGACATACAACGATATGGTGACCGAATCATGACGTTGAAATTAGTGTTAGGAGCAGAGGTTTTGAATATAGTTTGTGCTTACGCACCCCAAGTAGGACTAGAAGATAGTATAAAGACAGTTTTTTAGGAAGAGTTAGATAAGGTGTTTCAAAATATTCCACAAAGGGAGATGATTTGTTTAGGAGGAGATTTAAATGGACATGTCGGTAAAGAGGCATTAGGATATCAAGGGATTCATGGAAACTTTGGTTTTGGGGATATAAACGAGGAAGGTAGGGAGATTTTAAATTTTGCTATGGCATTTGATCTCTTTGTAGTCAATACAATCTTCAAAAAACGAGATGAACATTTAATTACTTATAAGAGTGGCTTATCACAAACACAAATTGATTACTTTATTTGTCGAAAAAAAGATAGAGCGTGTTGTAAAGATTGTAAGGTAATTCTAGGAGAAAGCTTAACCACCCAACATCGACTTTTAGTTATGGATTTACAAATAAAAAAGTAGACAAAGAAGAAAAGAGTACATCGAGCTATTCGGACTAAATGGTGGAACCTCAAAAGCGAGAAAGAAGATATATTTAAACAGAAAGTCCTTCAAGGAGATGTTTGGAATTATGTTGGCACACCCTGTAATATGTGGAACAATATGGCTATACATATTAGGAAAGTGGCGAAAGATGTGTTAGGGGTATCTAAGGGAGGTGTACCGGCACAAAAAGAAGCTTGGTGGTGGAGTGAAGTAGTACAAAATAAAATCAAGGCAAAGAGGGCATGTTACAAATTACATTATGCTAAGAAAACTAGTGAAACTTTAGAAGCTTATAAGAAAGCAAAGAAGGAAGCGAAAAAGGCCGTTAGTAAAGCAAAAGCTAAGATTTGGGATGACTTATATAAAAAACTCAACTCAAAAGAGGGTGAAAGAGATATTTTTAGGATAGCTAGGGCTAGAGATAAGAAAACTAAAGATCTTAATTATGTTAGATGCATAAAAGACGAGGAGGAAAAAATTCTAGTGGCAAATGATGATATAAGAAATAGATGGAAAAACCATTTTTATAATCTTTTAATGAAAATAAAGATGTTAGTATTAGTTTAGGAGATTTAGCCAAGTCAGAAAAGTATATAAACCACAATTTCTACCGACGTATTCAAAAGGATGAAGTCAAAGAGGCTCTTAAACATATGAAGAGTGGTAAATCGGTAGGACCAGATAATATTCCTATAGAAGTTTGGAAAATACTAGGAGAAATAGGAATCACTTGGCTCACAAGGCTATTTAATGAAATATGGAAAAACCAAAAGATGCCCGAGGAATGGAGAACAAGTACACTTATACCCATATATAAGAACAAGGGAGACATTCAAAATTGTGCGAATTATCGAGGTATCAAGTTAATGAGTCATACTATGAAATTATGGGAAAGAATTGTCGAACGTAGGTTAAGACAAGTATCAAGTACAACACAGAACCAATTTGGATTTATGCCAGGCAGATCTACTATTGAAGCGATTCACCTTTTGAGACGTCTTATGGAACATTTTAGAGTAAAAAAGAAAGACCTTCACATGATATTTATTGATCTAGAAAAAGCTTATGATAGGGTATCGAGGGAGGTTCTTTGGTGAACTTTGGAAAAAAGAGGTATCCCATTGACATATATTAACCTTATAAGAGACATGTATGATGGTGCAAAAACATGTGTGAGGACTCATGAAGGAACGACAAACTTCTTTGAAGTTAATATTGGGTTACATCAAGGATCAACTTTAAGTCCATACTTATTTATAATGGTGATGGATGAGCTAACAAAACATATTCAAGATGAAGTACCTTGGTGTATGTTATTTGCAGATGACATTGTATTAGTGGAGGAGTCTAAGGAAAAAGTTAATAGAAAATTAGAACTATGGAGAGAAACATTAGAAAGCAAAGGACTCCGACTTAGTAGAACAAAGACAGAATATATGGAATGTAAGTTTGATCATTTGGCTACTTCAGAGGACATAGAAATTAAAATTGGCACACATTGCATTCCCCAAAAGGAAAGTTTTAAATACCTAGGGTCAATTTTTCAAAGTGATGGAAGAATTGATGGAGATGTTACGCATAGAATTAATGCTGGTTGGTTAAAATGGAGAGGAGCATCAAGTATTCTTTGTGATAAGAAGATACCATTAAAATTAAAAGGTAAATATTATAGAGCAGCAATTAGGCCTGCCATGTTTTATGGTTCTGAGTGTTGGGCAGTTAATCATCAACATGTACAAAAGATGTCTCTGACAGAAATGAAGATGTTGAGATGGATGAGTGGTCATACAAGAAAAGACCGTATACATAATGAGGTTATTAGAAACAAATTAGGAGTGGCACCAATAGAGGATAAAATGAGAGAACATCGTTTAAGATGGTTTGGACATATAGAACGAAGATCAGAAGAAGAACCCGTAAGAAGGGTAGAAAAACTAAATTTGGAAAGTATTAAAAGAGGTAGAGGACGACCACAAAAGTGTTGGAAAGAAACAATAAAGAATGATCTAGCTTATTGGGAGTTAACTGCTAACATGACACACGATAGGGATCTGTGGAAACAAAGACCCCGTCTAGTATGGGAAAAGGCTTAGTTGTTGTTGTTTGTTTGTTGTTGTATTAATACATGACCAAATGCATGCATAATGACTCGGCTGGTTAGCAACTCACTACAGGGTTCGGTTCAGCTCGAGCTTGTTAAGACCAAGTTGAGTTTGAGTTATTATCAAGTCAATCTCGAGTAGCTTGCCTCCATCTTGCCTCAGTTGCAGGGGATGCCTGTTTGATGATATCTACCAAACATAACATGCTTTCAGTGACAATGAAATGCAATATCAAAAAACAATAATGGAGAAGCAGTGCACGATGAGAGCAATTGATCTTAAATCCCACTGCGCACTTGGATGAGTTCTGCAAAACCATTAATGGCGATCTTTTTGTGTCATTGATTAGTCTTAAAACAATAATGGAACAGCAGTGCACGGTGAGAGCAATTGATCTTAAATCCCACTGCACATTTGGATGAGTTCTGCTGAACAATTAATGGCGAGTTTTTCGTGTCATTGATCAGTATCAAAACAATAATGAAGCAGCAGTGCACGACGAGAGCAATTCATCTGAAACCCCACTGCACATTCAGATGAGTTGTGCAACAACTAATGGCGATTGTTCGTGTCATTGATGAGGTTCCCATTTATTCCTTGGCTACCCTCAACCTTATAGAAAGATATATAGCAGTGACAGCCCATAATCAAGGCAGAAAGTGCGTGCATGTGTATGAGAGAGAGTCTGCGTGCATGGAGGAAAGGCTTAACTGCCTTCACTGTATGAAGATTGTCTTGTCTGTGTGTGTGAGAGAGAGAAACTCTGAGGATGGAGGAAGGGCTTAACTGCCTTCACCATATGAAGATTGTCCTGTCTGAGAGAGAGAGAGAGTCTCTGAGTATGGAGGGAATGCCTTCAATGTATGAAAGTGTTGTCTCTTTTATGATGAGAGAACATTAACACCTTCCCAACGCAAGTCAGACAAGTAACCCAGAGTCTAGGCAGCCAATACTACGGTACTGCAATCCTACGATTGTCAGCCTAAGCTCTACCAAATGTGACTTAGGCGTGTCCTAATCATTTAAATCAAACTTTGACACGGAGCTGGAGACAAGTCTCTCCGCTTTTTAAAAAGGAAACATAAAAAAATTAATCTACTTTTGTATCTAATGATTATTTATAAGAATATAACAACTAAGCCTTTTCTCCTATTAAACAGGGTCGCCTACATAGTTTTTTTTTTGTGTCGAGAGAGCCCTATCATGTGTCATGTTAGCACAATAAGCTAGATCATTCTTTATTGTTTATTTTCTAACACTTTTATGATTGTCTTCTACTTCTTTTAATATTTTTAAAATCTAGTTTTTTATACCTTCTTATTGGGTTTTTTTATTATATTTTTTTAATATATCCAAACCACCTTAAACGATATTCTCTCATTTTATTCTCTATTGGTGCTACACATAATTTATTTCTAATAACCTCATTATGTATACGATCTTTTCTTGTATGACCACTCATCCATATCAACATCTTCATTTCTGTTAGAGACATTTTTTGTACATGTTGATGATTAACTGCTCAACACTTAGAACCATAAAACATGGTAGGTCTAATTGCTGCTCTATAATATTTAACTTTTAACTTTAATAGTATCTTCCTATAAAAAAGAATACTTGATGCTCCTCTCCATTTTAACCAACTGGCATTAATTCTATGCGTAACATTTCCATCAATTCTTACATCACTATGAAAAATTGACCCTAGCTATTTAAAACTTTCTTTTTGGGGAATGCAATGTGTGCCAATTTTAATTTTTATGTCCTTTGAAGTAACCAAATGGTCAAACTTACATTCCATATATTCTGTCTTTGTTCTGCTAAGTCGCAAGTCTTTACTTTCTAATGTTTCTCTCTATAGTTCCATTTTTCTATTAACTTTTTCCTTAGACTCCTCTACTAACACAATATCATATGCAAATAACATACACCAAGGTACTTCATCTTGAATATGTTTTGTTAACTCATAAATCACTATTATAAATAAGTATGAACTTAAAGTTGATCTTTCATGTAACCCAATATTAACTTTAAAGAAGTCTGTCATTCCTTCATGAGTCCTCACACATGTTTTTGCACCATCGTACATGTCTCTCATAAGATTTATGTATGTCAATGGGATACCTATTTTTCCAAGGTTCTCTAAAGAACCTTCTTCAGTATCCTATCGTAAATTTTTTCTAGATCAATAAATATCATGTGAAGGTCTTTCTTTTTTGCTCTAAAATGTTCCATAAGACATCTCAAAAGGTGAATCGCTTCAACAGTAGATTTGCCTGGCATGAATCCAAATTGGTTCTCTATTGTATTCGATACTTATCTTAACCTACGTTCGATAATTTTTTTCCACAATTTCATAGTATAGCCCATTAACTTGATACCCCGATAATTCACACAATTCTAAATGTCTCCTTTTTTTTATATATGGGTATGTATAAGTGTACCCGCTCTCCATTCCTTAGGCATCTTTTAGTTTCTCTATATTTCATTAAATAGTCTTATGAGCAAGTGATTCTTGTTTCTTATAAGATTTTTCAAACTTCTAAACTTTTATGGGAATATTGTCTAGTCCTACCGATTTATCACCCTTCATATGTTTAAGAGCCTCTTTGACTTCATTCTTTTTTGTGGTTTATATACTTTTCTGATTTGGTTAACTTTTTTAAGCTAATACTAATATCTTTATTTTCATTAAAAAGCTTATAAAAATAGTTTTTCCATCTATTTCTTATATCATCATTTGCCACAAAATTTTTTTTCATCCTCATATTTGATGCATCTAAGAGAATTAAGATCTTTAGTTTTCTTATCTCTAACCCTAGTTATCCTAAAAATATCTCTTTCATCCTCTTTTGAGTTGATTTTTTTTTTTATAGATCCTTCCAAATTTTAGTTTTTGTTTCACTGAAGGCCTTTTTCGTTTCCTTCTTTGCTTTCTTATAAGCCTCTAAAGTTTCACTAGTTTTCTTATCATAATGTAATTTGTAACGTGCCCTCTTTACCCTTATTTTATTTTGCACTACTTCACTCCACCACTAAGCTTTTTTTTGTGCTGGTACACCTTCCTTAGATTTGCCTAAAACATCTTTCGCGACTTTCCTAATATATATAGCCATATTGTTTCACATATCACAAGGTGTACCAACATAATTTCAACATCTCCGTGGACTTTATATTTAAATATATCTTCTTTCTCGCTTTTGAGGTTCCAAGCTTCTTTTCAGGTTTAAATATAACAACAATACAATATTAAAACATATTAGAGTCATCTTTTATATATATATATATAAAAGACACTAAGACTTTCTCAAGAAAAACAAATGTATAATCTCCTCCGGTGATACACAATGAAATTGTTACTGGACGAAGGGCAACATTAAATCAAGTGTGTGTTCAAGGCCTACATCTGAATACGAGACAAACTGGGCGTTCTTGTTCAAGTTCCTCATAATCAAACACAATATTATGAAACCAAAGTCCAACATGGTCCATTATCTCTAAATTACCGCACCTTCAATCTTATGTTTGCTTGTTTATCGTCTATAATTGTGGCCTTCGTAGGATCTCCATGCCCCTTGTATCACCTGCACCTCAATAGTGAAGACCACATGGTTCTTCAACGCTTACTTTGCTTTCTTGCTGTAACTGCAAACACTTCATTATAGTCTGCTTGCTGTAAATACCAAAGATGATTGAAGCCCGCTGGTGGCTGTAGTTTAGTTGTAAGCGTTTGACGTTGTGTCGAAACAAAGAAGAACGAACAAGTTTTGGCTTTAAACTAGAAAACGGGGAATGTAATGTGATGACAGTCAAATATAGGCAGTCGCCCAGAGAGTGGCGGATTTAGAAAATAGTGTTGGAGGGGGTGACGTACATATTTCATCATGGATCTCAACCGTAAAACGTAGGTTTTACTCTAAAATTTCAAAATTTTAAAATTTGAGGAGGGCAGCGGCCCCCCACTCCTCCATGTAGATCCCATTGCACCCAGCTATATATATATATATATATATATATATATATATATATATAGAGAGAGAGAGAGAGAGAGAGAGAGAGAGAGAGGCAGTCGGCCAGAATAGGACCAATGGTGATATTTACTGTTAAATGTTTTATAGGTATTTGGCGAACGAAAGGCAGTGTAATAAGTAATATTTGAATTCGGGTTGGATTCATGTAAGTATTCTAGTTCAATCCAGCTGGATTTTTAGTGTTATCTTGAGGAAGGCTAACATAATATCAAACCCATGTACCCCTAACCTGAAGTTAACCTTTTTGGGTGGTATCCTTGTTAAGTTTTTGTTATGTGTACTAACCACCAGCTAGACCTGGCCTTAAATGGTAAACTGGGACCAGCGGTTCCAAACCACCGGTTCTTGTTCCACCTAAACCTGGAAATGGAACCGGTCCCCTTTGGTTTTGGTTCTGATTTTGGTTCCCCTGGTCTTAATCCAATTCTACAATGGTTCTGTTTCAGTTCTAGGTACAGTTAGTTCCAATTTTATTGGAAAACAACATGCACAAAATCATAGGATTTTGGAACCAGAACCAAAATATGATTTGGAACTGCTGGTTCTAAGTTACACCTTCCGCTTCAGTCTTCCAAAAAGTAGAACCATAACCAAACCAAGGAGGTCCTTGGTTCGGTTATGGTTTATGAAGGCGGTTCAGCTCGCCGAGCAGAATCCAAATTAGGCACCTCTATTGCCAGGCAAGCCCCAACTGGTAGTTGTTCAACTAAGAAATATTTGATGTGTAATCCAAAGAGACCTGAAGCTGCAACTCACCGCCCCAGCATGACCTCGAAGTCCTCTGTACTTGGAAAAATATATTATGATATGCCTCCATTGCCAAATTAAACATTGCATTGTTCAATCTTGCTACCCTTCAAAGATCACTTTAAAAAAGAAAGGAAAAAAGAAAAACCCATGTGAAAAAATAGTGGAGAGAGAAGAAAGGAGAAGGCAAGTCATATTGATGAAGGAACGAATATTGTCGTGTGATGGAAACGGCTTTTGTCCCTTTGAACAATTAAAGTAAACAACTTTTTAGGGAAGATATCATGAAATTCTGGACCAAAAGCTGTTCACACCCACCCACACAGAGCATTACTTCAAATCATATTGCTTAATGTGCCTAGATTTTACTTTTGCATTTTGATGAGTTTTGGATGCTGAACTATGTGAGGAGAATACACTAGAAGAGGTAGATAAAGGCCTCAAAATTGTTTTCCATGTCCATGGAACTAAAAGATTGAAAGGCAACTTGGAATCAATGGTCTTTGAAGATTAAATTTCGTATTTTTAATTTTTTAAAACAATATTTGTCTCTCTGTATAGAGTCATACTTAGCTAACTCCACACATCTTGAGTTGAATCATAATAATTCTACATAAAAAACTCACATTCTTTGCAAATGACCTGCTCATGTTCGTCTTCCTTGGCTCATGGACTCCATGAACTTCAGCTTGGCTCGACTTGACTCATCGAGAATATGATCTGAGATTGAACAGCTGCTGTTAGGTTCATTGGACTCGTTTATTGGGGGGAGGGGGTGTTGCAGATCAAGTGGGAGCCTTGATAGAGAGGAACAACTCATCATGATAGTGCGGCTGCCCTTGTGAGGGACCTTACCTCAGGTTTTGTTCGAGTTCATCAATTTGCTTTGGCTCCAAGAGATGGTACCAGTCAGTCACAATAGTGGTGGGCCTGGCTTGAACGGGTCCAGTCCAGCGCCCAATGGGCTATTGACTGGGTGGGCTGAGCCATCTTGTTCTCCAACATTAATGATACCCCTCGGCGAGGCTTCCAAGCTTAGGCCGATGGGGCAAGGTTTGATTACCCGATATATATAACCAGAGCCCACTTCAAATTGAGAAAAAGAAAGTGGGAATAAGAAGACTTGCAAAGGGGTTAGCTCGTGCACAAAGAGCAAGGGCTCACCGGGCTAGGGGGTAGGGTCACAAGCTCAAGGTCATGAGTCCAATACCCGGGGCATGCATGGCCTTCCAAGTGTGTCAAAAAAGAAAAAATCTGTTAGATCATTGATGGGAGGTTAGGAGTTCGAAATCCAGGGCAGGACACTCGGTCCCATGGCGTGTACTGCCTGTGCTTTGATTTGGGCAAGGACATGGCCCTTTATTACAAACATAAGCAACCAGACACTTTCTCCTTCTCAAGTGTTATGCTTCAAAAGCAATTCATCAGGGAGAAAGTCCCAGTGAAAGCTAAGGATCTGGGACCTAGAAGAGAGCAGGTGGTCCTTCTCAAAGGCATACAAACCTTTGAGTTGCTCCTCTTCACTACAAGTTCAATGTGGGCATTTCGGGGGTTCGTTCGACTCTCATTGGCGCGCGAGCTCTGTGCTTAGGGGGTGAGCCTTAGAGTTTCACACTTGGTTGGTCTGATCCTCTAGAAGGAAAATCTTCTGCACCATATGTGGAGAACATGGGTATGGGGCTGCGTGAGCCCAGGCCATTGCATTGCACCTCCAAAGGTGCACCACTAATGGTCATACCAAAACAAACTTTTTTTTGGATTGACAAGAAGGGGTTAGGCAGACCCCTACCAGAATACAACATATATACAGTTTAAGCTAAAAAGGCGCCCGAAGAATACCAAAAAAATTTCATCCCTTAGTAAATATAAACTCTTATTTGCCATTGATGTTCTTTCTTGTATCATATTAGCATTTAACTTTAAAGTATGAGATCTAGTTTTATTGTTTCCTTTCGACACTTCTGCATGTTTCCTCTCCTTTTAAATTGTTCATCGTTTTGTCTCTCACACTTGTCACGTGTAAAAGTTGCAATTTCATATAGTTGTTGCAGAAGAGTTTATTCCAAAATAACTTCAATAATAAATCCTTAAAAGTGGTAAAAATTAGAGTTTTCTGAAATAAACAAATGCAGGAAAGATCCAAAGAATCTTGATATGGTTGCTGGGTGATAATGTATCAATGAGATATTATTAGTCTGATTTTGGATCCGCCATGTGACCCACTTCAATACCTATTATTATTAGATCATGATAATTGCTCTTTTGAACCAGAAAAACTAGAGCAGAAGAGTACATTATCTTAAATCCCACTTCACATTTCATGAAAATGGAGTGATCAAAACTTCCAATAACCAAGAGACGACACCTGCTTCAATTTATTTCTGTAGCTAATTCGATGATAAGGGTGTAATCGAGTTGAACCGAACACGAGACTGAGATAGTCTAAGAAGTGGGTGAGCTTGAGCTCAAGATTGACCGACCTTCCATCTCTAGGCTTGGGTTATATTCGAGCTACGCAGGCTTGGCTTGTTTCTTTTTCGAGCTTGGGCAAGCTCACGAATGTGAACTCCACTAAGTCGATCTACAATGAGCTCATGAATGGGCTCAATTAAATTAAGCTCAAATTTGAGCCTACAGGATAAACGATATAGGTTGAAAGAAGCCCATTTGTATACACTTCATCGAGCTACTGCACTTGATCTTAGCCACAAGGCTGATCAGAATTAAGCTGTCCATTTAAATCAAATACATGTGCAAATGTGTATGTGTGTGCATGCACCCGATTTAAATGACCAGGGGGCACACGGGTAGTATACTCTATTACTGAGTTTAATTTGCAGGGTTACTTTTCAATTCAAATGTTCAAATTTCACTCTACTCTTGGCACACACAGAGACATATGTGTGTTTGCATGCATGCAAACACACTCATATATGTAATGAACGTGTGTATGTATGCAAAGTGGTACTACACCAAAGGCTACATTAAATATTGTTTGCCACCTTGAATTACCTCTGAAACTAGGTAGTTAGTTCCCAAGGGGGGCGATTTTGTGTTCCCTCTCGTGTCAAAAAAGACTAGCCTCTGTGTCTACACGACAACTGTTGGCATTGTCGGGTTACATTGAGGCGAGGTGGGCGGCCGCCCCACCTGAAATTCAAAAAACCAAAGAAAAAGCTATGGGGGACAATGGAATCCATGGCCACTATGGATAGTTTGTCCCACCTCGAATGGTCCAATAAGTTGTTCACCTCATCCTACAGAAAATTCTAAATCCGCTCCTGAATGTTAGTATAAGGTCAATATAGGCTGATGTGTGACATTTATTTTTAAATCTAAGTATTTGGTGATCGAAATGCAGAGTGTTTTACATTCGGGTTAGATTCACGTAATATTCTGGTCTAACCTGAACACGACTGGTTTCTTTGTGTTTCTTTGGATTGAGTCATCTTCTCCTTGTTCTTCAGATTTTTGCTTGTGTATATATGCGAACTAGCGCTAGCTAGACCTAGTCGATTCCGGTTCCACTAAAACCTAAAACTGGAACTGAACGGCTAGAGGATTCCAATTTTGGTTCCTCCAGGTCGATTCTATGGCCATTATGGTTTCAAGTCCAGTTCAATTTTCAATTTCTTTTAAAAAAAACATGCATTAAAGGTGGGATTGTGGAACTGAACCCTAAATATGGTTTAAACCGTTTATCTTCTCGAAAGGTAGAATTGTAATTGAATCAAGAGGTCTCCAGTTCGGGTTTCACCGGTTCCAAGGCAGTTCATGTGTGGTTTGTACAACTACACCGGATCCAAACCTGTCACTTCGAACTTCGGCAGCCAGCCCCGACTGACAGTAAGGAAATTGGTCCTCCGCACTGGAAATCTCTATTCTAATTAATGTGCCTCGTTTCACCAAACCCATCCTGGTTTTGATGCTGTGGAAGAGGAAGCATCCATTGCCAAGTTAAACATTTCATTGTTTAATCTTGCGACTTTCTAGACTTCGGCAATTACATAAAAAGAAAATAAAATAAAGAAACGACATGTTGAGAGAGAGAGAGAGAGAGGAAAAGGTAAATCATACTACTTGAAGGAAGGAATAGTCTTCTGCGATGGAAGAGGCTTTTGTCCCTTTGAACAATTAAAGTGAACAACTTTTGGAGACGATATCATGAAATTCTGGAGAGAGAGAGAGAGAGAGTACGTAAAATCACATAGCTTAATGTGCCTTTCGATTTTTTTTGTGCATTTTCAAGAAGGTTGCTTTTGGACAACGGAAACAAGGCTCAATCAGGCCACGCTCACATCCATCAGCAACCGTTTGAATTCGGAAGCGATGAAACCTGAATCGGAACCAAATCAGTTCTTATAATTTTAATTTTTTTATAAAATCAACGGTTTCAGACAGTTTTCAACTCAAATTGGAACCGTTCCAAAACCGATTGAAAACGGTACCAGCTCTAACCCGATCTGATTATGATTCCTGCCTCTAGGTTCTGGGCTAACCGGAACTGGACATATCTTTCGTTTGCATTGACTCGATTCATCAAGAATAAGATCTTAGATGTCGATTGAGTACCTGATATTACACGACACGCATTCGATTCGTTTATGGGCCCTATTTTAAGGCAATAATTAAGGGTAAATTTGAAGAGAATGGGACCTTTAGAGAGGAAAAAACACATCATGCATAGTTGGGTTGTCCTTTGAGAGGAACCTCCTGACCTCAGGCTTTACCCAACTGCATCAATTTGCTTTGGCTCCAAGAACTGGTATGAGTCGGTCAGAATAATGGTGGGCCGGGCCCGAACGGGCCCAGTCAAAGGTCCAATGGGCTATTGACTGGGTGGGCTGAGCATGTCATGCTTCAAAGGCAATTCATCAGGAGAAAGTCTCGTAAAACCTAAGAATCTGGGACTTGAGAAGAGGGAATGTGGTCCTTCTGAGAGGCCAAAGAACTTGTTTGAGCTGCAAGTACAATGTTGGCGCTCCATGGGCTCGACTCTCATCGGTGCCGGCGTAGGGCTTCTCGGCGAACCTCGGAGTTTTAAGCAAAGTTACCCCCATATATGTGCATGACGGTTCTATGCTCCCCCTCTCCCTTTTCTCGTGGTTACAGTGGGAGGCACGCATGTATGCATGTCCCGAGAATCAAACTCACCACGAGCAACTTCGGAGTTAAGAGTGCCCTCCCATATGTGTTTTTCAAGTGTTTAAGGTGGGTGAGACTTTATCTCCCTTTTCTGGTACAATGGGGAGGCCGAAGCCAGATGTACTCTCCCAGTATCGAATTCATGACCTTCCTCAACTTGTGAGTGAATGATACCATTGATTTACAAGAAAAGGAAAAAATAGAAGAAGGAAAGAATATTTTTAAGAACCATATTTATTAGTTAGTTCTCAAATGCACATTAAATATTTGACTGATTGTGTTTCAAATAACCACCTGCAGTTCTATCTTTTCCTCAAGATCTACTTATCTTCTGTCATGTTAGCACTAGCTACATGAATTCTTATTTGCCAGTAACGCTCTATCTTGTACCATACAAAATAAGGACAAGTTTTATTTTTTCCCTTTCAATACTTCTCCACATTTCCTCTTCCTCTTTGTAATTCTTCTTCTGATTTCTAATACATTTGGAACAAGCCTGGTGGATTGAACCCAAAGCGAATAGAGTCGACCTACTCCGGAATCGTCTAACGGAACCAGAACCAGGTAGAACCCAGGTCGGTTATGGTTCATGGTTATCTTAAAATCACGAAAGCATTTTTCTTTTAGAATGACAGAAAATTAGTCAAAAAAAGAGCAAATCAGTATAAATGCATGACATCTTCAAAGGAAAAGATTAAAAGGGTTGGTGTCTAAAATTTACTTGCAGAGCCAACCGGACCAACTAAGCCATAGGCTCCTCCCATAAAGAGCCTACATGAAGGCTAGGCTGGTCCTTGCATGCCAACATCATTAGGATGGTAGGACTCAAATTTAAATCACATTCAATGAGAACAGGTCAAGAAGGAAGGAAAATCAGCAGTGCGAAATTTCTACTGCCATTCAAGAAGAAAAAAACAGTGTGCTCATTATCTCAGACAATAGCGAATCTAGAAACTCTTTTGGGGTGAAGGTTTCGGGTAGGGTGAACAATGTATTATGATGATGGGCTATAGACTTTAAGTTGATTTTTGAAATTTTGGGTGGAGCGAACGCCCCACCTCGGCTCAATGTAGATCTCTGACTGATCTCAGGCAATCCTTTCAGCGAATAGAAGGAAAATTGAAACCTTTCAATGTGGGTATCTGATCAAATGCACCATAAATGTACAGACAACAACAAAGATCAGTTGAAAAAGGGCCAGTGTTCTTTGAAAGTGGATGCTACTGCCACTAAGAGTTCACTGGAAACATCTCAAACTAGAATGCAGCACAGAGAGAGAGAGAGAGAGAGAGAGAGAGAGAGAGAGAGAGAGAGAGAGAGAGAGAGAGAGAGAGAATTATTATGTCATGCAGCACTATAATGGTGCATACCACTGAGGACAGAAGCTTTAAGCGGCAAAGGGTAGGTAGAATGTCATGAAAAATTCATGTTGATGAACAAATGGCTTCTTAAATTATCATAAAACTGAATACATGTTTCAGCAATATGCATAGCCTGAGAAAGATCTTCAAAATATGACAAATATTGTTGTAACAGTAAAAATGATAAATATGGTTATTTAGCACCCAAAGCGTTAGCTCAACGGCAGCATGCTTTGGGGCCGATGCTGCTGGTGGGGAGTTCAACTCCGAGGCTGGTGTGCATGCGTGGTGTGTGTTAGGCTTCGCCTACTCTTGTAAAAAAAGAAAAAGAATATATGGTTACTTAAATTTAGACCCTTCATGTATGATTATTTAAAAAAATGTCGCTTTTGATCCATTATGTTTCAAACCAACCCATATAAAGAGATAATTAAGAGGTTCCAATATCTTGCACAAAAGGAAATGCCATTAATAAGATGACCGAATTGGTACCTTCTGAGAATATTTACTTCCCCCAGGAGACACGGAACCTGCTACAGTAAAGTACTGAATGCTTTACTTGTATATTTTATATATATATCTTTTTTGACAGTATGTATGTGTATCTATGAGGAAGCCAGGTATGCACGACCGGAATCCAACTCACGACCAGGTGAGCTAACACTGACTGCTCTGCGTGTTTCAACCAACCAAAGTGCGGAGACAATTTATAAGATGCTTTAATCTCTTAGCCAAAGAGAAATGTCATCAACAAAAAAAAAGTAGCTTACTGAAAAAATTTATGCATCCCTATTAGGCACAGACGTCACTGTAAATTACTAAATGCTCTCTCTCTCTCTCTCTCTCTCTATATATATATATATATATATATATATATATATAGAGAGAGAGAGAGAGAGAGAGAGACTTCTCCTTTAGGGTAGGTGATCCTAAGGATTTTGTTTATTGAGAACAACCAAAATGCACAAGGCCTCATGTAATAATATCTCCTAATACAAAACCTAGCACTCATGTTCATGAATAAGCATGCCTTAAATGAAGTATTAATGTTCCATTAATAAAATAAAATAGATTACACTAACCTTGTCATTCTCTTACGCTTGAAGACAAGTTTTTTTTTAAATATCCTTCTTATGACAGGGAACCTCTTCCGGCTAAACCCGGGTCACCGGCAAAGGCCATGACCACCCGACCCGCCCAACCTGATAAAGCAACCAAGCCTTCTTCTAAACTAAGTGGTCACCTGATAAAGCTTAATTTAGATAAAGATGTAGACTTAATTAGTAACGATGTAATCACATGGTTCGGCTATGTGACTGTAGGTCCAGGGTTCGAATACGGCTAACAAATTGGAGTCCCCCCCATCCGTACCTTGCCAATGAAAGAAGAAGTGCATGCAAGTTCTTTGATGGATATGTAATACCTTTTACCATCGTATATTCCTGAAAATTACCATTATATATCATCATTGAAATCATGCCTTACGGCACGGCAAGCAATAGTTCACCTGGCTAGCGGGTCAACTAACAAGTTGGAGGACATGAGTTCAATACTGCCTTGTGCATACGGCTTCGGGTGAACGTTATGAAGGGCTGAGGTGTCCGCCGTGCTCAAATATTAGAAAATAAGGGAGTACGGTCTACAACAACAACTAAGCCTTTTTCCATACTAGACGTAGTCGGCTACATGGATTCTTTGTTTCCAAAGAGCCTTATCATGTGCCATGTTAGCAGTTAACTCACAATAAGCTAGATCGTTCTTTATTGTATCTTAAAGAATGGTCTAACTTATTGCGAGTTAAATGCTATTAAATAGTGGTGGACCTCAAACTCTTTTAAGGTGAAGTGCACTTGTATTTTGATGTAGCATTGACTCTTTTTTATATTCTTCGAGGTGCATGTCTCATCTTGTCCTAAAGTAGATCTGTCAAAAATGAAAGGGTCGGCCATTCTTCTAATCCTAAAAGGTTCCTGGTTTACGACGTACCGGATCCATGGAAAGCCAAGCCAAGCCAAGCCATGTTGGTTTAGGAGTCAATGACCACGAAGCACTGACCACCATCCATGTGCTGCGGTAGGAAAGCGAATCATGGCAGCCATTATAACGGCTGAATGGCTGGTACCTTCCATCCCACCAGTGTGATCAATTCAAGGTTGTGAAACAATCCAAGCTATGTTCCTCTTGTGGGTCATATTGATAATTGAATGCACCAACTTTATTTTGTTACAAAGTGAAAGGCGTATCGAACTCATGACCTTCAATTTGTGAGTCGACACCCAAACTTGGTGAGCTATCCCCAGCTTCCTTTTAGAATGCACCAACTTGTCAACCAAAAGGAGATTGAACTAGATAAAATGGGATAGCATGACTTGGTGTCACATTTATCTATGGTTCTTGTAGATAAGCAAATGAAATTATCCCATGAACTTGTTGCAACCAGCAGCTCGGTCTAAACAGCTTCCGACTGAGTTGCACCGAGCTGCTCGTTGCAACCCGTCGAGTTTTGCTGTCACGCCTCGCATTGTTATTGGTAAAATTAAACTGGTGTTGGGCAGACCCATCCAGTGTTTGAAGCAAACCAAGTTCGGGATAAGAGAAAGGCTGTTAGTGGTAAAACCAGTGTTAGCAGTCAACTTAGTTGCTTAATTATCAAGTTACTAAGATCTTATTAGCACATGGTTTCCAATAAAAAGGAGCTTTCTTTGGTTTAATAAATCCTTAATCTCTTGATAACCTTAACTTGGATGTTATCCAAGTAGGACAGCACTGGTTCTTTCTTTTGCTGTTTTCGTTCAAAGTTGTTGAAACAAAACAAATTATCACTGTACTTGGGCCCGGCATGCATCACTTACAACACTCCAATAAGTTGTTTGCTTACGACGTCGATGAGATCAAGCTACTAAACTTGCAGACAAATTCCAAATATATTACTTTATCTCGTTCTCTTCTTTACCAGAGGAGGTTGAAGTCTGACACAAACACACCCACAATGCATCTTATGAGAGTCGAACTCCCAGCAGCAGCAACAGCACTAAAGCGCCCTGCCATTGAGCCAACGCTATAGGTTATCACGTTTATCTTTAGCAACAAGAATTCATGAGTATATTGGTTAATTTTGAGATTTCCCATCTATACTATTGATCACTGATGAAAGTATTCTATATATTTAGTTGGAAAAAAAACCCATATGTACCGACTCTCTCGATAAAGGAAGACAAGAACGCGGATACTTCACATGCTCATTTTCGGAAACAGTATCAATACCCTTAATCTTTTATTTTTCATAGCTTTTTATGACTTTATTGTTGTTTTATTATTAATATATATAATCATCCTTCTAAACAAACTCCTTGAAAACTTCGACTTTATTCAGAAGTTTGAGGGAAAGATTATTCTGATTCAACATAAATAAATGTGAAAACGAGAAAAAGAGGGGAAGAAAAGCAATAAACGCTCATATAATTCCCTTCCACCCTGTTCCACACCAGAGCCCAGACTCCATCCTCTCACTCGAGAGAGAGAGAGAGAGAGAGAGAGAGAGAGAGAGAGAGAGAGAGAGAGAGAGAGAGAGAGAGAATGGATTTGGCAATAGCGTCGTCAGTTTGGGGCCTCCTCTTGGCTTTTCTGTTGGTGGGTGTTGTGAATTCCTTCATTCGTTCAGATGGGTGTCGCGAGTTCCTTCATTTCCTGATATGGGTACCTCCCACTTCCTGCTTCTAACGGACGTTTCTATGCGTTTGTTTGTAGGGACAGGTTTCGGCACGCGTAGCTCCTGCCGTGAATCCGTTCTCCGCGAAGGCCTCCGTGCTGCGATACTGGAACCAGCGTATTCCAGAGTTCCCGATGCCAGCGTTCCTTTCGGACAAGGCATCCCCTCTCGACGCGTACAAGTTGTCCCTCCTGCAGAGGTACGCCGAACGCAACGAGCTCCCTTCCCACCTCCCTTCCTTCTGTGGGTCAGCTCGACTCTTTTGTCTGCCGGACATCTCGTCCAGCTTGGACAAGCACGACGCAAACGTGAACTTCACGTCCTATAGCGAACAAAACTTCACCAACTACCGTTCCGATACGAAGGGCGGAACGGATTCGTTCCAGAGCTACTCGCCTGATGGGAATGTCGTATCGAACTCGTTCAAGAGATACAGCCGCAGCTCGGTCGGCCATGACGACTCGTTCTCTTCTTACTTCCCCAGTGACAATGTCGCCGACGGCGAGTTCTCGAGTTATGGCATCGGCGCCTCGGATGGGTCGGGACGGTTCTCTAGGTATGCGGACAACATCAACGTTCCGAGTCTCCGGTTCACCTCATATGAGACGGAGGCAGTTGGGCGAAACCGGGATTTCCAAACCTACTCAGACCAAGGGAACGCCGGGGACCAGTCGTTCACGAGCTACGGCCGGAAGGGCACGGGCGCGCCGTCCGATTTCGTGAGCTATGGCCGGAATGGCAATGTCATCGGTTCAACATTCACCCATTACGGAGAGGACGCAACTCGTGCCAACGACTCGTTCACCAGCTATGGGTTGAATGGCAACGTGCCGGAGAACAATTTCCGGGGCTACGGTGATCATGGCAATGGCATTGTTGATACGTTCTCAAGCTATCGAGACTCAGCGAACGTCGGGGACGACTCGTTCACTTCCTACGGCAAGAACGGCATCTCGCCGAAGCTCGATTTCACCAATTACGGCCAAACTGCAAATGTAGGCACAGACAAATTTACAGGCTATGGCCAGAGCGCCACTGAATCTAAAATCGGATTCAAAACTTACGGAAAAAACAACACGTTTGCCGAGTATGCCGATAAGAAGAGTGTCAGCTTCGCTAACTATACAAGCCAAGCAACAAGCTCGAATTCCAGCCTTAAGGTCACCAAGAACAAGTGGGTGGTGGAGCCCGGAAAGTTCTTCAGGGAGAAAATGCTGAAGACGGGAACCATAATTCCCATGCCGGATATTCGCGATTCAATGCCACCAAGATCCTTCTTGCCACGATCAATAGCAGAGAAACTGCCATTCTCAAGCTCAAAACTCGACGACTTAAAGATGGTGTTCCATGCTAGTGACAATTCTAGCATGGAGAAGGTGATAAAGAACACTCTCGCCGAGTGCGAAAAGGCACCAAGCAAGGGAGAGACTAAGCGGTGTGCGACTTCCATCGAGGATATGGTTGATTTCGCGACGTCGGTGCTCGGAGAAAAGATCGAATTGAGGACGACCGAGTCTACCAACGGGTGGGGAAAGGACGTCGAGATCGGCGAGGTGAAGGGTCTTGTTGGTGGAAGGGTCACAAGGTCCGTTTCATGCCACCAGAGTCTGTTTCCTTACTTGGTGTATTACTGTCACTCAGTTCCTGTAATGAGAGTGTACGAGGCTGATATATTGGATGCTAAGAGCAAGAAGAAGATGAACCATGGAATTGCAGTGTGTCATTTGGATACAAGTTCCTGGGGGCCTCACCATGGAGCCTTCATTGCATTGGGATCCGAGCCCGGGAAGATTGAGGTGTGTCATTGGATCTTTGAAAATGATATGACCTGGGTCAAGGCTGACTGAAGTGGGTCTAGCTTCCTTCTCCTTTTCCTTTTAAATTTCTACACTGTTGGTAGAATGGAAGAAAGCTTACGATGGCTGTTTTCTCGATTGTTACTTCTCTCCTGTTATGTTTTGGTTTTAGCAAGTAGTAACTTGCAGCACCCAGAGCGGTAGCTCACCTGCTAGGACTCTTCAGACTCTCAAAATGCAGGAGGTGAGTTCGGTTCCCCGGGGGGTGCATGCTTGTGTTTTTGTGTTAGGCTTTGGCCTTCTTTTGTAACCAAAAGAGGAATAATTATGCTGGTTGATAGAGGTTTTTCCTTACAATATAAATTTAAGGTTGTAATACCATCCAACTTGTAGGGACATTGGGTTCAGGTCAAAACTAGGTAGACCTGAATCCGATCCATCTGTGAATCTAATTGCAGAATGTGGTTAGTATTTAGGTTAAGGTTGCTCAATAAAATCTCATTGAGCTCATGATGTAAAAATTGGACCTGTGATCAGGGGTGAATCTAGATTTTTTTGTGGGGTGGGGCAAACTACTTATTCGACCATTTGAGGTGAGGCGAACTATGTATATTGATCATGAATTCAATCATCCCTAGTAACTTTTTCATTGGTTTTCCAAACTTCAGGTAAGGGGTCGCCCCACCTGGCCTCAATGTAGATCCACCACTGCCTGTGATGGTATCTAGTTGTTCATGAAGGATCAATCTAAAGTCTGAATATGAACTACAATGGAGGTTCAGCTTGACTTGGCTTGCTCATAGAAGCCCATGACATTGAACCGGTCATATGTTTGAGGTCGAGTAATGCTTAACCAGTTCAGGTTAGGTTGGTCCAGTTTCTTTAACGCCCGGGCTGTTTTCAAGATAGTACTTTTGTGTTCACTGAGTGCGTATGAGTAATCTATTACTCTGTGGGTGCTTGCTCCTTGTTAGAAGTGACACATTTTTTTCTTGTATTTCTTTTTGTTTCAAATAAATATGAGCCGCCTAAAGGTAAGATAGAACTATAATCACCCGATCCATTCAGCCCAGGTATTTTTTAGTCCCATGTGGTAACCAATTTTTACCACTTTAGGCATCAACTTGTGTTGAGCCACTGTTGGCAGACAATATTTTGACCAATATAAAAAAGAAAGTGGCTTTTAAATATTAAAATGCATACAAAGTTGGTTTGGACTTATAGCAGCCCTATATTCACTTAGGGTGTGTTTGATTCGTGGTACCAAGTTCTTGATACTAGAATTGTAGGCCTTGACCCACATGAAACTTGTAATAATATCTTCGTGTTTGACTCGTAAGCAGTTCCAATGCTTAGGTTTTCGTGCGAGGTATTGTAACAACACGAAAGAGAAGGAGGTGTTTAGATTTTCATGTAAAACCCTTGAATCTAGTTGGTGTGACTTGACTCCAAGTTTTTTACTCAAGTTGAGCTTATAAAACAAGGTTTCAAAAGGCAAGGTTTAATTCTCTGGAAAAATGTACCTTGAAGATCTCTAGTAGCATAATTTAGAGAGAAAGAAAGGCATAGAAAATAAAGAAATTAATTGAAAAAGGAAAGAAATTAATTAAGCCAGGAAAGCGTAGGATACTCAATGATGTCAACCAGTACAATGATTAATTTGGAGATAATCATTATTGATCATAATTAATTTCTTTATTTTCTAGTTATTTCTAGTTATTTAATAGAAGCCAGGAAAGCGTAGGGTACAATAATAGTGATCTAGTTTTCTAGTTATTTAAGATAGAAATTGGTCCCTTTCAATAGAAGCCGGCAGAGATTCCATGCCAAGGATAATGCATAATTGATCATAATTTGCGTGGTGGAAAAACATTTAGTTTTATAATTATTTTGGTAAACACAGTCGGCGAATTTTAGGCCGAGAGTCACCGTGTAACGGGTGGCCGGAGAGAGCGCCGCCGTATTGAAGCTACCTTTTATGTCCATTCGGTGAATCTAAGAGCCAGTGAGACGCAGAAGAATTAGCGAGCATACCATCTGCCTCGCGGTTCTGGGTTGGGTTAGTCTGTTTTGGATCCTTGACCCAGACCATGCCAAGAGATGCAAATTCATGGACTTGGTTCGGTTGAGTGGGTTCCTAGATCCAGACTTGGTTATTGTAACCCACATGTAGCAATAGGGATGGGGATGTTGTCCCAACCCAAACCGAACCGAGTAGGACGGAGATTACCCAATTTCATTAGGTTTGGGTTGAGGGCATCGAAAATCTTAATATCTTTCATCAGGTTCGTACAGGGTAAGAAGTACCCAACCTAACCTGCCGGAAATAAATAAATAAATATATATATATATATATATATATATATATAGATAAAGTTTTCCTATTATTTCGCTGCCTGCCCAAAGAAAAAGACCCAACCTCATAGAACCCATCTCCGTCGAAAACAAGGCACAAAATTGAGGTTCAAACACGAGGCTGGGTATAGGTTACACGTCCCTGGCAACCCTGAATTACAGCGAAAGATGGATTTAAACTTTGTAGCATCTTGTTTTGGGCCGAGTTCAGTATGCCCAAACCGGCCCGCAATAATAAGGGGAAGTCGGGTCCGAACTGAGCATGGATCCATAAACTCTCATGAATCCTAAATCCCATTCACGGCAGTTAAAAATTGATTTTTGGGTTGGCCTTTTGGGGTTTGAGCCAAATAAATATCCAAACCTAAAAATCCTAAACAGATGATGAACGTAGGTCAGAAAATTACGCACCTCGGGTCGTGAATGAATTCTCAGTACTCGGAATTGTCTGACCAACATATCCACAAACCCCTTGCATTTAGTATATGGGTCATCTTAGAGTAGCTGCTTTGGCCTGACGGCAATGTTCAATTAAAGTATTGAACTCGCAACTTCCTTCAATTTGAAGTTCTTGTGAGCCGACTCCTTGATCAATTGTGGAGGGGTCTGGCTAGCAAGCCTCTTCCCTTCATATAGAAAAGCACATCCTATAGTCACAAGTTCTTTATGTTATATTTCATGAAAACAAAGTGGGGAGTTATTTAACTGTCAAACTTACACACACATATATTATATATATAAGAAAATTGGATTATATAGCATAAGTGTAATTTTTAAAAAATTAAGGTTTTCGAAAAAAACAATTTTATTATACTTATGTCTTCGAAAATCAATCATGTGGACATAACTAAAAGTAGGTAGTATTCAATAAACAACAACTAACTACTAAGCCTTTTCCCATACTAGACGGGGTCGGCTACATGGATTCTTTGTTTCCACAGATCCCTATCTTTTGCCATGTTAGCAGTTAACTCCCAATAAGCTAGATCGTTCTTTATTGTTTCTTTCCAACACTTTTGTGGTCGTCCTCTACCTCTTTTAATACTTTCCAAATTTAATTTTTCTAACCTTCTTACAGGTTCTTCTTTTGATCTTCTTTCTATATGTCCAAACCATCTTAAACGATGTTCTCTCATTTTATCCTCTATTGGTGCCACTCCTACTTTGTTTCTAATAACCTCATTATGTATACGGTCTTTTTTTGTATGACCACTCATCCATCTCAACATCTTCATTTTTGTCACAAACATCTTTTGTACATGTTGATGATTAACTGCCCAACACTCAGAACCATAAAACATGGCAGGCCTAATTGCTGCTCTATAATATTTACCTTTTAATTTTAATGGTATCTTCTTATCACAAAGAATACCCGATGTTCCTCTCCATTTTAACCAACCAGCATTAATTCTATGTGTAACATCTCCATCAATTCTTCCATCACTCTGAAAAATTACCCTAGGTATTTAAAACTTTCCTTCTGAGGAATGCAATATGTGCCTATTTTAATTTCTATGTCCTCTGAAGTAACCAAATGATCAAACTTACATTCCATATATTCTGTCTTTGTTCTACTAAGTCGGAGGCCTTTGCTTTCTAATGTTTCTCTCCATAGTTCCAATTTTCTATTAACTTTTTCCTTAGACTCCTCTACTAATACAATGTCATCTGCAAATAACATACACCAAGGTACTCCATCTTGAATATGTTTTGTTAACTCATCCATCACCATTATAAATAAGTATGGGCTTAAAGTTGATCCAAGTATGGGCTTAAAGTTGATCCTTGATGTAACCCAATATTAACTTCAAAGAAGTCTGTCATTCCTTCATGAGTCCTCACACATGTTTTTGCACCATCCTACATGTCTCTTATAAGGTTAATATACGTCAATGGGATACCTCTTTTTTCCAAAGTTCTCCAAAGAACCTTCCTCGATACCCTATCATAAGCTTTTTCTAGATCAATAAATATCATGCGAAGGTCTTTCTATTTTGCTCTAAAATGTTCCAATTAACTCAGTTCATAAACCGATATATGATCCAGCTGCTCGGTTTGGCTTGGCTCTGTGAGACGACTGGTCAGCTTGATGATAATTGAGTCTGTAAAATGCATACATTTTATATGTTAGAGTTTTAAATTTTAGTAGAAACCTAAGTATCATTCATCTTATTGTGAGATTATTAAGTCTAGACTTTGGCCGACAATCATGAGGTGGTCACGTGACCGAGAGAGAGCACGAGGGAGAAAAAGGAGAGGGTGGCGATCTTGCCGCCTACGCCACCATGACCAGGCTGGCCAAGATGTGCGTTTGTGTGTGTGTGTGTGTGTGTGTGAGAGAGAGAGAGAGAGAGAGACCTCGTTGAAATCTGATTTAACAGGTGGAACCTAAGGATGAGAGCAATTCGGCAAAAACAATTAACTGAATCCAACTAATCGAAGTTTCAATTTTCAGTTATGAAACTCAAAAAAATCAATGAATTCAATTTCGTTCAGTTTTTGAAACTCAAAATCCAAAAAAAGAAAAAAATAACAGGAATGACATTATATATATAACCTAGTATATAGTAACACATATAAAAACAAATTTCAATTATCCTCTTAACTCAAAAAGCATGTGAATAGAGTTTACCTCGAAAAGTACACATATACTTTATTTTAATATAATAACCACTAAAAATATTAGCATATATAAGATTCTCTCTTTTTTATATACACATAGATATGTTGTTTTCTCAATTTTTTAGTCTTTTGTGATTTACTATTTCTTAGTACACCATCAGTTTCTGACAAGGCTTCAGAGACTAATAACCAATTTAGTATTTTTTTTATTTTGATGACAACGAGAGGAGGAAGCTGGGTGTGCACACTCTGGGAGTCGAAGGTCAGCCTTCATAGGAGTCGAGAGCCTGATAGGTAGCCATCCCATCACCCTGAGTGCCAACCAATTTACTGTTAGTAGTTAACAATAACAGCTTTGTATGTTGATGATCCGTATATGGGAGTCTCAAACGCATCGAGAATTCCAGATGCATTATTGAACTCAAATTAGACAAACAAGGTCTGAATATATGAGTCGCGTCCAATGGTGTATCCGGTGTAGAAGGAAAGAAAGCCGCTTAGTTTTGTACAATCCGGGGCCAAAGCCAGATAAGCACCACGTCAAACTCATGACCTCCAGTTTGTGAGTCAACACCTGAGCAAGGGTGAGCTTTTGCTCTTCGTGCAGAAAAGTGGGCTTTCAAGTGGACACAAATTTGGTTGGCGTTAAATTACTCCGACCTTTCGCCCAAGATCTCTAGTAGACTATTAGCTAATTTGTGGAGAAAGATTATCACAGAAAATAAGTAAATAAATAGATCCATGGGACTTCCGCCAACCTTTGACTAGATCCTCCAACTTACATGATTCAAGGTAAATCAGTGTTCTAACATTACCTGTCACAAGGTGGTTCTTCTCCTAAAATTCTCGCAGACCCCAAGTTCGTGTAGAAAATGGATGAAAGATTAAGATTTAGCCTAAACATAACTCTTAATTATCAGCTTTAACAATCCAATTCTGCTTTAATGATCATTTTATGTTTTGCTCACCTTGGCTCATAGCTGCTGGAACGAGGAAATGGACAGAACAGAGCACTACTATGTTAGTTCATTTCATAGCCGACGTCGAGGGGAAATCACTCTGGTCGCCATCCAAATCCACACACAACATAATTTTCCCAAGATTAAAGCAAGAAACCACATTGAATTGTACTACCGCCTGTAAGCACCAAATTCATTGGTCAAGTTGAACACTCATCTCCTCCTGAAGATTGTGGCTCCAGCATTTGACTAGTCGCCGGAGGCTTCAGAGGAATACTGTCACCTAGCCGGTGTCTAACCATGGTTGGAGTACTCATTGGTGGTTCATCATACAATAAGCAGGAATTTGAAGAGAAGATGGATGAGTTTTGGAAGACTTTCGCTGCCATGGTGAAGCAGTTTGGCTCAATGGGCGCTTCTCCATACCTGTTTCAAAAACAGGTTGATGGAAAGTTTAAACGCAAAAGAAATAGAGCACCAAGGTCCATGACAGTCTTGAAAGAACCCACGGTAAAATCCCAAAATTTGCAGGCAGTTCCAGTTATAGGTCATCCATCCAAGGGGTGAAATGCATAGAGATCAGAAAGAAGAACAGCAAAAGTATTCAGGCCAACACCGACACAGTGAGGCAAAAGCTAGGAAATTAAAACTGAATTGTGTTCTAGTATAGAGGTGGTCTTCTAGTACAGAGAAGGATTGCATATACTAGGAAGATTCACAGAAGGTGTTGTCTTTCTAGAGTTGGATTGCATGAATTAAACAAAGAAAGGGTTTCTGCAAAGCCTGAGAAATTATTGTGGTGGAACATGATGTCGACCCAAAATCCTCTCAATTTCACTGAATTTGCTCACATGAACAGGCAACATGAGAACATAACAGTTACAGCAACAACCTTGTGAACTAATATGCCGACATGCTTCACCTGGTATTCATAGTTCACTGAGGTCTGCAACATGCACTGAATTGTGATCCTACTCAATGCAGAAGTCCCTATATGTTCAAATTCGAGCCTAGGAATAGATACCATGTTGCTACCTATGATCAAAGGGTGTATAAAGTACAAACACTACCAAACCAAAACCAATCCACATTAAGTGGGGCTGGACATGGACTTTTAATCACTATCGAGCTCCATATTGTGCTTATATTCACATTTAACTCCAAAAAAAGCAAGATCATGACACTTAAGGGGTCTTCCTCAACATCTTGTTCTCATAAGTTATAAAACCCATCGTAAAAAAGTTCAACTGTGTTTTAGGTTGGCCGTCGACTATCCGAGACAACCCTTCTTTCTTATTCGAGCTTGGAACTAGCAATGGCAGAGGAAACACTATCATGTCAAATGACATCAGCAAGGGAACATGTTATATACAATTAACATGCCATATAGGTCATGGTCCTCAAGTCTTACTCAGTTGCCAAGTGCACATGAAATCCTTATTCCCAAGAACCAGACTATATGTGCCCAAAGCTTATCATAAGGGTGTGGCTTCACCAAGTCACAGAAACATTGGTCCAGTTGAAGTATTTTATCCATATTCACATATTTAGGGTCCCATGGCTGGGACCCTCTGTGTGACGTCGGCTAGAACTTAAAGTAATGTTGCTTTAACTTAATATATCTCGGCAAATCATCAAACTTGATCCTAGAGAATACGTGCCGACCATCAACAAAAGGTAGAGAATTCAAATTTGAGACTCCTAGACCAATCTTTTAGAGAGGAACTGAACTGCCTCACCGTAAGGATGCAAACATTTTGAACTGGTAATTCTCCAGTCCATTAGATTGTAGATGAATGACACACACACACGACTGTGCATGTGCATGCACACTTGTGTGTATCTTGTGCTGAAAAGCTAAGTCACACAGACACTTCTAAGGGGTAGAGTGTCGACCCCAACACTGGTGCGACACTGACACCGACACCGTGTCGGTGCGGCATGGCCAAAAAAAATTTGCAAAAAAAAAAGTTAACTCACGGATCAATTGTTCCAGATAATGAAGATTGATTTGTGTATTATAATGAAATTAGTAGTTGTTTACCATTTATATGTTTAGATTTAATATAAAGTTGTGTACTTGCTATTGTAACTGTATACAATATAAAGCTGCTTGAATGATTTTAAGTGCAAACAATTGGTTTCTTATTACTCCATATTGTATGCCTTTGCACTGAATAATATCTGTCACCAAACACATTTAAAGACCAGGAACATTGCCAGATCAATGGAACAAAAGAGTATGACATCACTAGTGGATCCTAGCACAAATACTGGTATATGTTATATCCTACAAAAGATCTCGAAACTCTTTGAATCCATAACTTGGATATTAGGGAACTTGCTAATTGGTACCTACGTGCACCCAAAATTAGCAAATACTAGTTGTATTATGATTGATTTATGTAGCTTGAATATTATATATAATATATAATATTATATACCCTAGCCGTGTCGCCGCACACAAAATTTTTGAAATTTGCCGTATCTCGCACCCGCACCCATGTGACATAGCTGAAAAGCATAACTCTCCAGCAGAATATCATTAGAAGGCAAACCTATGATGTTGAACTCTCCGTATAATCATGATAGTCTTTGATTATGGAACGACTTTAGCGTATGAAGAACCTGTATCATGCTAATCCAAACACACACCAGAGCACATCAAAAAAATGAAGTGTATATAACAGTTGCAAAATTCATTCAAACATGAAGTAAATCATCTCTCATGAAAATACATATAGAATATACTAAAAACTCGTATAAAGAACTAGAAGGATGCACTTCAGAAATACTAAAAAGTTATTCTAAAACATCACTGTCAAAAGCATGAGGTCAGACCCCTACAATCAGCACTTAGTGGCAATGAAGAGTAGCTCACCAACCTCAACAGAAAGGCCTCGGATCAAATAGATTATTCCATGCAGTTATGCTTGGATCTTGAGGATCTTTTCGGTTCTTCCTTATAAGAGTTCAACAATAAGTGGTTACCAACGTCAAGAATATGACTTTATTGATTGAGAATATTTCTTGATTCAAGTCTTTGGTCAGTTGTTCATACTCTTTGAGGTCCATTGAGCTCCTAAAGTTGATAGAGCAATGCCATGAATAGCCAGAAAAAGATAAACATCTTCTAAGCACTGAAAAGGTAAACATCACCATGAACCAGACTCCAGCCTACATTACAAGCACACAAATAAACCCCCCCTCTCATGAAGCTTATCTTGTTTAGCAGACTCTAAAATCCAAAGTTCCCCCTCCTATGTTTCCAGGACAAGAATCTTATCTCCGCAACACTTTGCATTGGGTTTTATTCGAGATATATAAAATTTGGACTTTGGGTTTCCAACTTGCCTATATGATGCCCCCTTTTGACGTAGAGATTTTTAACATCACAGACAGCCAAAATAAAGTTATATGCATGCAGCAATACCATCATGCTTATACAATCGTCCACTTTGAGGTAGAGACTTTAATATTCAGAGAATAATGCCACAATTCAGCTAACACATTCCGTAACTATTTTCACTTGTTTGATATCAATGTCAGCAATAACTAGTTCAATGGGGCAAACAATGAGGATAAGAAGTATATAAGACGAAATCAGATAGTATGATCAAGATGGTTTGATCAGAATCAAATATTCTTAAATGTAGAAAAACCACAATAGCAAAATTCAACTTGCGTAGGTTGCAACTATTTTCACTTGTTAAACTTCAATAATAACAAAAAAGCAACTAAATTGTGCAAAATTAATGAGAACAGATCCTCTCCTCCTCCACCACCTCCTCCTCTTCCTCATGCAGCAGCTCCTCGCTGCCGCAGTGGTCGCCACTGCAGCAACCTCCCCACTCCTCACGCCCTTCCTCGCCTCCTTCCTCACATCCTCCAACCTCTGCCACTCCTCAACCGCCTCACGCCGCATCTTCTCCTCCGCGGGGCCCTCAAGGCGCTCCAACACGCCGTCCTCATCATCCCTGTAACCGTAGTAGCTGGCATCAATCCTCTTATAAATGTCGTATCGAGTACGCCGCTTGCGAAGCTCCGGAGGCTTTTCGAAGAGCTCGCGGACGCCGGGGAGCTTTTTGGCGGCGCCGAAGTAGCGGTAGCCGGGGCCGCGGCCGCCGGGTTGGGGACGTCGACGATGTTGCCGTCGAGGTCGGTCATCTTGGCGGAGTGCTTGGTGTAATTAGCGCCGCCGAGCTCGACGATCCGGTGCTCCCAGTGTGCCTTTTCGCGGATGAGCTTGTTGATCTCGTCGTTGAGATCACGGAGCCGGTGCTCGCCGAGTCCAGGGTTCTGGATCTCCATGACCTTCCGGCCGATCTCGCGCATGATCTGCTGCCTCCATTTGTCGGCCTCGGCAAGGTCGCGGCACTCGGAAGCGAGGTATGGACGGCGCTCCTTCGGCTTCTTCTTCTCTTCCTCATTTCGAGCCATTCCTTCTTTTCTTCTCTTCCTCTTCCCCCTTCTCAAACTTCTCCCTCTCCCTCGCCTCACGAGGTATCCAAAAGACGCAAGAGAAGCTTTCACCCGTCCTCTCAATAATCCTCCTCCTCCGAACAAAGAGTTCCTTCCCCAAATGCGATCCTCGCCACTCCCTTACTTCAATGACCAGATCACACAACACGCACACAGGCGGGGGCGCGGTCTTACCTTTTTCTCTGCAAAGGGGAATACGGTTGCCTTTCGTTCTTTGTGCCGTAGGCAGTATGGCCTCAAACGCAACCAAAACCCTTCGGATGTCCTTGACTCTTATCACTCCTAGGGTTTTATAGGAAACGCCGCGGGTGTTCATGCATCAAACCCAAGAGGAGCGCCGAGTGGCTGGTTCGCTGGAGATGGCTAACGAGTCCGGTTCGGGCCAGCTGCCGAGAGGAGGAGGAGGCTCGGTATATATACATCGCGAGCCGAGGCCCGCACCCGTTAGTGACGGCTGACGGCTTGGTTGGAGCCCACTGACGACATAAATAAGAATAAAGAGAGAGGAGGAAGTTCGAGATTAGAGATGTCAAAATGGTTCTGGCCTCAAAGGTCGGCCGATCTCACCTGAAAAAATGCAGCACCAAACCAGAGAGACTTTTGACCCGATCTTTGAGCTTGCAGTCTCATTGCTCGAAGACCATGATCTAGCTGGATTGGGTATGTTCGGTTCGAACAAATACGTTGTAATACGCTGTCATGTGGATGGATTGGAGATATCCTTCTCTGCGCAAACTATAATCTCAAAGTCGTTATCCAAAACCTATCTGGATCTGAATTTCGATAATGTTTTCTTGGTAAAATCCAAAATCCTATCTAAATGTTGTTCTTGGAGAAATTTCCCTTTGATTTCTTTTTCAGGTTCAAGATATTCGGGTCAAGACGGGTCTGGTTCTTTTCTTGCTCAATGAAGCCAAAGCCAATGATGCCGCATCCCCTCTGGGCTTTGCTCTTTTTCAAAC
The DNA here is from genome assembly GCA_036023115.1 of Brasenia schreberi. NCBI lineage: Eukaryota > Viridiplantae > Streptophyta > Magnoliopsida > Nymphaeales > Cabombaceae > Brasenia > Brasenia schreberi. Next base: position 6,430,815 of record JAYKKT010000092.1, on the reverse strand, counting down.
ATCCAGATCACTATGATGTGTGCAGCTAACTTGTGAGAGGTGGCAAGCTTGTATTCTGTGTTGTGTCCATGTCCGTATCGGAAACAGGTCAACCCAAGCAGAACCTGACCTTCGAGTACTACATTGTAGACACGAGTGTGGAGTTTTTTTTGTTGCACATTAACAACAACTACGCCTTTTCTCATACTAAACAAGGTCGGCTACATGGATTCTTTGTTTCCACAAAGTTATATCATGTCTATGTTAGCGGTTAACTCACAATAAACTAGATCATTCTTTTTTTTTTCAACATTTCCTCTACCTCTTTTAATACTTTCTAAATTTAGTTTTTCATACCTTCTTATAGGTTACGATATTCTCTCATTTTATCCTCTATTGGTGTCACTCCTAATTTATTTCTAATAACCTCATTATGTATATAGTCTTTTCTTGTATGACCACTCATTCATCTCAACATCTTCATTTCTGTCAGAGACATCTTTTGTACATGTTGACGGTCAACTGCCCAACACTCAAAACCATAAAACATAGTAGGTCTAATTGTTGTTCTATAATATTTATCTTTTTTAACTTTAATAGTATCTTCTTATCACAAAGAATATTTGATGCTCTTCTCCATTTTAACCAATCATCATTAATTATATGCAACATCTCCATCAATTCCTCCATCACTCTAAAAAATTGACCATAGGTATTTAAAACTTTTCGTTTGGAGGATGCAATGTGTGCCAATTTTAATTTCTATGTCCTCTGAAGTAACCAAATGATCAAACTTACATTTAATATATTATGTCTTTGTTCTACTAAGTCGAAAGCCTTTGCTTTCTAATGCTTCTCTCCATAATTTCAATTTTCTATTAACTTTTTTCTTAGAATCTTTCACTAACACAATGTCATCTGCAAATAACATACACCAAGGCACTTCATCTTAAATATGTTTTGTTAACTCATCAATCACCATTATAAATAAGTACGGACTTAAAGTTGATCCTTGATGTAACCCAATATTAACTTCAAAAAAGTCTATCATTCCTTCATGAGTCCTCACACGTGTTTTTGCACCATCGTAGATGTCTCTTATAAGGTTAATGTATGTTAATGTGACACCTCTTTTTTTCAAGGTTGTTGAAAAAAGATCCTTTGATATCCTATCATAAGTTTTTTCTAGATCAATATTCTTTTTTTCTCTAAAATGTTTCATAAAACGTCTCAAAAGGTGAATCGCTTGAACAACAGATCTACCTGACATGAATCTAAATTGATTCTCTGTTGTACTTTATACTTGTCTTAACTTACATTTAATAATTCTTTCTTTCCCACAATTTCATAGTATGACTCATTAACTTAATATTTCGATAATTTGCACAATTATGAATGTTTTCCTTCATCTTATATATGAGTACATTGTACTCGCGAGCATCTTTTAGTTTCTCCATATTTCATTAAATAATCTTCTGAGTCAAGTGATTCTTATTTCTCTTAGTATTTTCCAAACTTCTATAGGAATATTATCCACTTCATAAGAAACTCTTTTGTTGCACATTACATTATTTTATTCATCTTTTATCGAAACCTGGTCTAGACACGATCATGTTTCTCTTCTATGTTACATGACCAAAGAAAGATAATATCGGCGGTCAATCTCGATCATCGAAAAAACTGTTCACAGCACCTCACACACACAGCAGCAGTCCTTTTTTATTAAATAAGAAATATGCGAATAGCATCACTTGGCCCTTACAACAGCTTACAACAGGATTCTGTGTCTTGGTCTAAACAAAGCAGAGTTCATGGTCAAACTTATTTACCATGGATTCTACGATTCGAACATACACTACTTGAAAACAAAGAATCCATGTAGCCAATTGTTGTATTACTCTCTCCCAAGAGAAAGCTCACACACCCCGTTGTTACCAACAAGTTACCAACAAGGGAGTTATCGTCCACGCAACAAAGCAGGAAACTAGTACAACTACAGCTTCATATTCAAAGACTAAATTACGTGTCTTCTGAATCCTTGAGGCCTAAAAGGTCTCCAAGAGATGCTCTACTGGTACTGGCTGGCCAACTTTCCCTCCTTAACTATGTAATTTTGCAGCGGAAAATCTTTGCCCTTGAAGAACCTTTCCAGCATATCCTTGACTCCGGCCGCATACCGCAACTGCATGTCACAACTCCGATTAATAGAAACTTAACAAAGACATGCCAAAGAACATGTCATGTTCTTCATAGCCTAAGTATGATGGTAGTTGTCTGTATTATAAATCGACACTCCTTCCAAAAATCTTCATGAATTTTTCCACCAGAGAAAATATTATTCAAGCACAAGAATTTTTTTAGTTAAAGCAGTTAAACTGACTAATATACCATGATGGCAGCTCAGTCATGAGGTATAGGAGCTTTAAAGTCATTAACAACTTGGGAGCAGTTCATTCTGGATGAGATTCCGAGCCTAAAATACAAAGAAATACAACAGGAAGAAAAAAAAAGGTCTGCAAAATGGGCTAGAGATAGAATAAATATCACAATATGCAATGCTCCACTGTCTTGATCATATATGAAATTGGCTATCAACATGCAAAAAGATTTCATCTGTAATACATAATAGATATTTTGATATAATCTCAAATGATGTCAAGAACAAACACAACAAGCAGATCTCAACTGGAATTCCAACATAGATGCTTTGCTATAATTATTAATTTCAAATGATGTCAAGGAGCACACTTCATCCTAAAAGCAAAGGCAATAGAAGATAGAAAGGAGAAGAGGTAACACGCATAGATCTAAAGGAAGAAGTTTTAGAACCTGAGCGTCAATAGTCGTTCCTGAAATATGGGGCGTCATCGCATGATTCAGCATGTAGCGCCATGGATGATCCTTTGGTGCCGGTTGCGGGTACCACACATCACCACTATAGCCTGCGCACAAGTTGAACTTCAACTGATAGCCAAGAAAGGGCATCGACTTGAGATTAAGAAAAGAGATTTCCAAGCATTTTTCCTAACATGGGATAGTGAGTTCAGTCCTGCGGATACGGACAGGTTTATCTATTTACGGAGACACATGGTATGGGTGCAAGCATGGGATACCAATTATGAATGTGAGTGCAGACATGGGATATAGATAATGGGTATCACCAATAGTATCATCACCAAATATTCTACATATAATTACAGAATTGTCAGCTTTATTCGCTATTAGTGTGATAAAAGGTTTGCTTTTGGTGCCAAGCATATCCACGTATGCATGAACTTGGATTTTCACAGACTGATGCAAGTTCTACACAACTATCCATCTCCGTAGATGCCGTGAACCATTCAAAAATTATATGCACACATTCACATTTCCCTCTAAATGTTCATTGTATGATGGCCAACTCGTGAAGCTATATATTACCTCCAATATGTCCACTAGAACATGCATCTGCCACTGCTTGAGCATCCATGATTGCACCTCGAGCATTATTAACAATTAGAACTCCTTTCTTCAGTTTTGCAATCTTTTCCTTGTTAAACATGCCTCTGTAAAAGAATATTCACAAATCTAGGTTAAAAAGTAGTTATGAAGGTGGAAATAGAGAGCATTTCTTGCTAAAAATGGGAAAGATAACAAGAACATAATTCAAAAGACATGAATGCATCAAAACTACGGTTGAACACATGCCTAGTTTTGTCAGTAAGAGGTGTATTAATGACGATTACATCACATTTTGGAAGCATTGCATCAAGTTCTTCCTCAAATTTGGCACCAATTTGACTCTCCATCTCTGGATCCATCTTGATGCGATCATGGTAGAGTAGATTACAGTTGAATGGCTTCAGTCGCTGAAGCAAAAGCCGTCCAATGCGACCTGCACCTACAGTACCAACTGTTTTCCCCTCCAGATCATAAGCCCTGTGTGCTATGGCTGCCACATTCCAATCGCCATTGATAATTTGATGATAACCAGGTAAGAAGTTGCGAACAAGAATGAGGATCCGCATAAGCTCATCTTCGGCAACTGATACAACATTGCTTCCAGTGACCTCTGCAACCGTGAGGCCAGCTTCTGCAGCTGCGTTTAGATCGATGTGATCAGAGCCGATGCCGGCAGTTAGAAGAAGCTGCAAATTTTTTGCCCTCTTGATCCTTTCTGCCATCACATATGCCGGATGGAAAGGAGTTGTTATCAGAACATGAAGATCGGGGATGTGTTTCTCTAGCTCTGCAATACAAGAGTATTAAGAAATAGCAACTCAGAATATTTTCATCAAGATTGAGGTTTGTACTACTATGAATCAGCAACCATCAAACGGAAATATCAATATACTTCCTAGGAAGTGGCCATTTCGATAGTGGATTAAGGTGAATTCAGTTTGGGTTGAATCACAAAATGCAGTGAAAACAGGACGGAAAACAAACTTCAACTTAGGACCCCAGAAGGAAAAGCTCCATCTTCTGCTTGTTTTTTCCGATTGAGGAAAAGAAGAAAGAGTCAAGAAATCCAAAGTACACAAGAGGTCTACAGCCAGCGGTAAATACCCCAGAGGAATGACTATCTCGGCTTGGGATGTACTGGTTATAACTCGAATGGTGTCAATAAGAAAGTATTGGCAGAAATTCGAAGATTATATATTACAGTTATGATTCGAGTCATAACAAGTTGTCATGATCTTTTTCTTGGATAGACAAGCTTGAGTAAGGCAGATTTCTAAAAGATGCACACTGGGGTATTGAACTCCTGGCCTTCTGTCAGAGAGACAACCCGTAACCAATGAGCTATGCCCCTTTGGACAAGCCTTTGTGTCATGACAGTAGATCCTTTTCTTTTTCTTTATCAATATGAAGAGAGTGCAGAAAAATATTTCAGCCCACAGAAATGAGCACTGACAGCAATATCACTATAATAACGAAACAACAACTTTGATTATTATGACTGCTGCTCAAATTTCGACTTTCTACAACCATCAGTGTGTCATAAACATTATCAACAACAAAATAAAGAAAAACTTTCGAACGTAACTGATAATGTTGAATCAATCTGGGTGTTGATAGAGTACTAACCAGAATCAGGGCCTTCCTTGTCATCCGTGACTATGTATTCATGACCCTGTGATTGGAGCCAGTCTCTTATTCCCAAGGCATTCTCTACACAGCCAAGGAAATTAGAATTCTTTGATGCATACTCATTTGCTTTATAGAACACCCCAACAATTTTCTTGCTCCCAGCACCAGCCTGTTCAAAAATTGCAATCCAATTAACTTTTCCACATGTGCATGCATAGAAGTCTACAAAACTCCATGTCAAAGTGGTCTAGCTGAACACAAGCGTAGATGCACTTTGGACACTACTAAAAGTTCATTGATCTTTAGTGGAATTCTCAAGCACTTAACGGCAGAAGTTGGCTAATTTCTTTTCACTTAATTAACTGAACTCCATCCAATATCTTCAATAACATCTCACCTATTCCAATAAAATTCTGATTCCAAATGTTCACAAGGAAATTCTAATAAACTTCGGACACTACTAAAAGTTCATTTGAATCTGTCCCCATCTAAGCATCATCATATAAAATAAAAGCAAGTCTTAATATCATCTAAGTGAAATGGTTGAAGGTTGCATCAATGCTGCAGAATATATTCTGCTATGAAGTTTTCACCAACAAGACAATCAAATCTCACATGGTACCAAAGCCACTAACACCATGCTCACAAATGTCAATTCTTCTCTATTCCATAGTTATGCTTGTGAGTGTGGCAAGAATGGATACACAATCCGGATTGTAGAGGATGTTCGAATGCATGGCCTGCAAGGAACAGACTCATGCCACAAGGGTCACGATGCCCAGGCCCGGGCCACAATGGCCTCATGCCATTGTGGACCATGAAGGCCTCCAACACAAACATATTGTAAAGGAATGTATGATATAGCTACAATACAATGTATCATAACATGTACATTTCATTACAACCCCATTTCGTAGAATATAAAGGCAAGTCATGATAAGGTGCAGTATCATAAATGGCCTATGATACGATACATATTGATACATATCATATAATATGCAACTGTACATACAACACCAGTCAATATTAACTTGATCAAACTATTAGATTAGCTTCCTTCCACAACAAGTTGATCTTTGCATTTTCTGTTACCAGCCAGATGACTAGACAGTCAAGAGATTGTCTTCAGCTGGAAAACTGATGCATGGAGATAGAAAATTCCTTCGGGTGACACATATGAGAGTTAAAGTACATACTAGACAAACAAGCTTCTGACTTTGTTTACGCGTTCTCACAAAAAGCTCGCCTTCTTTCCAAGAAGAAAAGATCATCGGGCTTTCATACAACAACAACAACAACAAAGCCTTTTCCCATCATCGGGCTTTCATAATCAGATAATTACATTCCGCCTAGCTCAGCTATCCCCAGCTTTTTCCTTACATCTGTCTTTGTCATTTCAAACCATTTAGTGGGTTTTTTTTCTTTTTCTTTATTCAACAACATTTTCTATAAACTTTTTCTCTTCTAGTTACGATCGAGTTAAGACCCGAAGCTATCTAGCTCGATTTGGGGTTGTTTAAATCTGACCCGAAGGGAACAAAAAGGAGGGTCTTGTCAGGATCGAGCTTTGGAGTCGAACCGGAAATGACCAACCCTCACTAACTTGTTGGCCCGATTTTGCCACCCCTAGGCCCTAGTCGAGAGGGTTTGCCCTTCTTCCCCATCCTTTTTGACGAATCTTATTACTTCTGTTTTATCCCACACCTTGAATGCGTCGAAAATAAATAAGTGAATAAACAAATTAATTAAATAAAAAATATAGAAGCTGTACTTTAGAGAACCGAATCCTTTACTCGTTTTTTTTCTCCGAAGCACAAGCACGAGTGTTATTTAGAAAATTTTAAAGGTGTTTAAAAATATAAATAACACCTTTATTTCACTTACGCACGAAAAAAATACGGAAGACAAAAAGTGAGGAATGGGCATGACCATGCAATGTTGCAGGATCCACTCGATGATATATATAATGGTAAATACATAATATCTTTAGTTCATAATATAATCTTCTATAAACATGGCTTGTATTTAAATATAGGGTTGAGGTGGTACTCACGAAATACATACAAAGGTACTTTTTTTCCTTTTTTTAAACTCAAATCATTCAAATCTCCACCCCCACATTGATTACACCAATCGAAATGTTTATATGCTACCACCCCTTCTCTCTCTCCATATATATATATATATATATATATATATATATGAAAAGTCATAAACATCTCCAGCTCAACCGTGATCTTTAAGGTCACCATCTCAACCGTCCATCATTCGATCTTTGAACTCTTAACCATCTTTATCTTTGCCTTATATCCACCATCGAAAAATTGAATTAAATGAATTAAAAATACTTTTATACTTTTTTCTTTAAAGCCATATCTCAATCCTTCAATCTTTATCTTTACCTTGTATCTACCATTGAAAAAATTGAATTAAAAGTACTAAAATTGAAATGGTTCTCTCTCTATCTATCTATATATATACACTGAAATCTACCCGTCTGCTTTTCTTTTTCACGGCAGATGACAAAACTGCCCTTCATCTCATTCTTATCGATAAGAAGATTATGAAGATATTTAAACGAGAAACTTCCTCCTCAACCTTCGGATGGAAATGCAACCTCTCCAATCACTCTTTTTCCAGTTGAAATGACAAAAGTAACCTCCATGCAAAAGACGCCTAAGAACCTTTCCTTCTTGCAAAATAGCGATAGTGCTTTCTGGTCCTCTCCAACAAGTTGAATAGACACACAATGAAGAGAACCCTAGAATCCAAAACCAGTTCCACAATCACCCAAAACGAGTCTCGCTTCAAATTGAGAGAGAGAGGGAGATGCTCTTACATGAAGTTCCCTACAGGGTTGCGAGCCGGAAAGCCTGGAGGCGAGGGTTCGAACCGCGCCGGTGACGCCTCTCCTCATCGCCATCGCTCTTCAACTCTCCTTTCTTTTCTGCTCTCTTTGGTGGTCGAAGGGAAAAGCAAGCAATAAAGTGAGAAAATCCAAATTTATGGTGTGGCGAAGGGGGAGGTAGCGACACGTACGCACAGAGGCAGACGAACCGTCACCGGCAAATGTAAAGCAAAAAGAGGTGCTTTCCAATTTGGTCTCTGCAATTTTTCAATTACCCATTATACCCTTCTTTGGTCTTCACCCTTCATTGCCAGAAGTGACGTTTCCACGAATTCACTGTTGAGAAAACTCACCTCTCAAATTTGTAGTTAGTGAACAAACACATCACAGAGGTGTGTGAGTGAGCCGAGCTGCTCACGAACTACTCAGCTCGGCTCGTAAAACACCCAGAACTCGAGTTGGCGTTTTTGGCTAGAGTTCGCTACACATGGCTGGACTTCTGAATGATCGAGTTTATAAAATTATTTATATTTTAAAAGTTTTATGTTTTGGAATCGCCCTTGTTTGAATCAAGTTAATTCAAGAGTTTAGTGTGCCATTGAATTCGAATTCATTGACCTGAACCTCAAACCCGATTTAATTGAGTCAATTTTGGCTGCACCAAACATTTCTTCTTCTTCTTTTTAAAAAAATGACATGCACTCTCTAGGAGTCGAACTCTCCGCTACAAGCAAAAGCGCATGCCGTTGAGCTAACACTCTCGTTGTACTCTTAAATCCTTTTAGGCGTACAATTTAAGGGCTTTCTTGTGTTTGTTATTCTACAGACCTTGGTAATAGAGGCCTGGAAGAAGCATAGCTCACTAAGTTGTTTTGACAGAGAAGGTCAAGAGTTCAATGATTCCAGCTTGCATCTAATAGGTGTCTAATTAACAGCAGCTTCCCTATTAAAAAGAAAAGTAACACATAAAAATATGCAACTAGGTGTCGACTCACAAGTTGAAGATCATGAGATTGATACCCACTGCACTCATTTTGGCCTCTTCATTGTATCTAAAAAGAGAAGACATTTTTTATGATTAGGTCGAAAAATAGCACCATCGATTTAGAGGATGAAACCTGGAGGACAATATAAGCTAAAGCAAAACTTGGAATTGGAGATGAGGATAAAGATGAAGGTGTTGGATGGGCGGATCCAATTACGGAGAAGGAAGATGGAGGAGATGATGATAGTGATGGTGATCCTTACTATGTCGATTACAATGCTTTTGGTGATAATATGTTATCAACTTTGGTATGCTCATAGTGTTCTCCACAATCTCTCTCAATATTTTTATATTATCATAATCATTTATAATTTTATTAGGAATTATCTGTTTTGAATCAAGCTTTTGAATTTAATTTTGTAAATACTAAAAGTACTTTACCAATACCATGCTTGCAGTGTGTGTGAGAGAGAAAGAGAGGTGTCATTTGCTGCATTTATTCGGTTAGTGAAAGTTTGGTGGTTGCTAGATAGCGCGGCGGATTTGTGTTTCATATGGTGATCCTGTCATCTTATTCGTGTGCGTGTTAGCAACAGGTCCCGAACACAACCCAATTTCTTCAAAGTGATTGAACACTCACAAAGTTTTTGGGTCATGTCCATGATGCTCCAGGCATCTGCTTTTATGGTTTGTCATTTTGTAAGTATCAAGAGTAGGTCAACCAGCATAACACGACTTTTTTTGTGTTACCTTGGGCAGGCATGACTAAGGACCTGTGTGTAGTAATATCCGGGTTTTTTTTTCATGATGGGGAAGTCTAGATGAACACGCTGATTTTCGAACTCATGACCTGTGAGTCGACCCCTAGCCAAGAAGGTTATTGCTCGTTGTGCTTTGTGTCTTTCATGTAGTCTCATTTCGTATTAGTGTCAAAGTAAATCAACCTGAACCTAACTTTATGTGTTACTTTCCGATGAATACATGATATGGAGTATATATTACTTTACTAAACTTCTATTAAAATAATAATTTTGTACCAACGGTCACATTTTTTTTTTTGGGTCCCAAGCCCGGATAAAGGAGGAGGGTTGTGTTAGGCTTCCAACATCCAGCGTAAAACTTCGTCAGATTTTTATAACATGGATTACAAAAATTATGAGCATTGCTTTGGGGCATCCCCGCTTAGCGACGTGCTGCAGAGTCCAAATACAGTAATAAGTAAGCAAGGGCCACTACATTTTCACCCGAATGTAGTGAATCAATTGCAAAGAGGGTTTCCATATCATGGACGGGTGTGGGTAAAGAAGTTAGTCCCGCTACATTGCTGCTCGAATGTAGTGAAAATTTTTCAGAGAGGGTCTTCGTATTTTGATTATGGATGGATGTGGGGGGTAAGGAAGCTAGTCCTAGATAATAAGATTCGTATTGGTTATTGGAATATCGAAACATTATCCGGTAAGCTAATGGAGGTGGTAGATACTATGATTCGGAGAAAGATTCATATTCTATGTTTACAAAGAGACAAAATGGGTTGGAGAAAAAGCAAAGGAGATAGAGGATGTAGGTTTTAAATTATGGTACTCAGGTAAAGAAAATGCTCAAAATGGAGTTGGTATTATCATAAATAAAGATTTAAAGGATAGTGTAGTAGACATATAACGATATGGTGACCGAATCATGATGTTGAAATTAGTGTTAGGAGCAGAGGTTTTGAATATAGTTTGTGCTTACGCACCCCAAGTAGGACTAGAAGATAGTATAAAGACAACTTTTTGGGAAGAGTTAGATAAGGTGATTCAAAAGATTCCACAAAGGGAGATGATTTGTTTAAGAGGAGACTTAAATGAACATGTTGGTAAAGAGGCATTAGGATATCAAGGGTTTCATGGAAACTTTGGTTTTGGGGATATAAATGAGGAAGGTATGGAGATTTTAAATTTTGCTATGGCATTTGATCTCTTTATATTCAAGATGACATTGTACCTTGGTGTATGTTATTTGCAGATGACATTGTATTAGTGGAGGAGTCTAAGGAAAAAGTTAATAGAAAATTGGAACTATGGAGAGAAACATTAGAAAGCAAAGGCCTCCGACTTAGTAGAACAAAGACAGAATATATGGAATGTAAGTTTGATCATTTGGTTACTTCAGAGGACATGAAAATTAAAATTGGCACACATTGCATTCCCCAAAAGGAAAGTTTTAAATACCTAGGGTCAATTTTTGAGAGTGATGGAAGAATTGATGGAGATGTTACACATAGAATTAATGCTGGTTGGTTAAAATGGAGAGGAGCATCAGGTATTCTTTGTGATAAGAAGATACCATTAAAGTTAAAAGGTAAATATTATAGAGCAGCAATTAGGCCTGCCATGTTTTATGGTTCTGAGTGTTAGGCAGTTAATCATCAACATGTACAAAAGATATCTGTGACAGAAATGAAGATGTTGAGATGGATGAGTGGTCATACAAGAAAAGACCGTATACATAATGAGGTTATTAGAAACAAATTAGGAGTGGCACCAATAGAGGATAAAATGAGAGAACATCGTTTAAGATGGTTTGGACATATAGAAAGAAGATCAAAAGAAGAACCTGTAAGAAGGTTAGAAAAACTAAATTTGGAAAGTATTAAAAGAGGTAGAGGACGACCACAAAAGTGTTGGAAAGAAACAATAAAGAATGATCTAGCTGATTGGGAGTTAACTACTAACATGGCACATGATAGGGATCTGTGGAAACAAAGAATCCATGTAGCCGATCCCGTCTAGTATGGGAAAAGGCTTAGTTGTTGTTGTTGTTGTTGTATTTGATCTCTTTATAGTCAATACAATCTTCAAAAAACGAGATGAACATTTAATTACTTATAAGGGTAGCTTATCACAAACACAAATTGATTACTTTATTTGTAGAAAAAAAGATAAAGCGTGTTGTAAAGATTGCAAGGTAATTCTAGGAGAAAACTTAACCATCCAACATCGACTTTTAGTTATGGATTTACAAATAAAAAAATGGACAAAGAAGAAAAGAGTGCATCGAGCTATTCGGAATAAATGGTGGAACCTCAAAAGCGAGAAAGAAGATATATTTAAACAAAAAGTCCTTCAAGGAGATGTTTGGAATTATGTTGGTACACCTAGATGTTGAACGGTTTGATTTAGTTCGATTTTAATAGAAAAAAAAGACGGTTCGGTTTACGGTTTCAGTGTTAGAAGTAAACCATGAGAAATATATATAAAGTTTATATGTTTATGTACGTATAAATCTTTATAAGTTTATATATGAATTTTATAACCTCATATATATAAAGTGTATACTTATATAGATATAAATCCTGATAATTATAAGCTTATATATATATATGAGTTTTAGAATCTCGTATTAGATTGGGACCATAAATCCAAATAAACATAATACTCGGCATTTAATCAAACCCTAAAACAAATAGAATGCGGTTTTGGACAGAAAGAAACCAGAACTGTCGGGTTCAGTTCAGTTCTGACCATGCCAGGGTTTGCTTCGGTTCTCTAAAAACTAGGAACCGCAAATATGTGGTTTGGTTCAAGGCGAAAGCTACAACCAAACCGAGAACACCTCTAGGGCAAATCTGACGACGCACAGAAACTTATCTAATATGATTGTTCAACTCAGAGTGCCTTGCTAAATCGAGAATTACCCATGAATTGGATCCAATTCGCTATTTCAAAGAGCTTATCAGTGCACAACTAGCAATAGATCACCTGGCTAGAGGGTTTGCTCATACATTGAAGGTCATGAGATCGATACCAAGGGCGTTCATGCCGCTTCAGCCTTTCCAATATACCCTGAAAAATAGAAAAGACTCGTCTGGGTCATGCATCTACCACTTGTTGATTGGTATTTAAGTGGTCCTGCATCAAGGGCTGAGCTTCAATCCTTATTAGAAGTAGGAGATCAAGAGCTGAGATTGAAGATGTCAATAAAAAAATGGAAATTAAAGATGCTAATTTAACGGTTCCGATTACATTTCTCGAAGCTTCCATGGATTACAATTAAATCTATTTTATTCCATGGATTCAACCGTAGGCTTCACAATTTTCTTCTTTTAATTTGTTCTGATTACACTTACACATGCATGCACGCGCCCGGGAACCAAACTCCCATTACACACGGTTGAACTTGTGAGCTATAAAACATCGTTCACCCCACACTAAGCACTTCCGTGGGCTATTCATCCTACCCAATAGAATTTCTAAAGCTGCTGCTTTGTTATGGTACACTAAAGTGAATTTGTGAACTATGCAACATTGTTTGCCCCACCCTAAACAGTTTCACAGGGTGGGCTATCTATCCCTCCCAAAAGGATTTCTAGGTCTTTTTTGGCTAAGGCACACGGTTGAATTCGTGAGCTATAAAACATTGTTCGCCCCGCCCTAGCCAGTTCAGTGGGCTTTTGACCCAACCAAAACAATTTGTACATCTGCCTTTGAACTAAAACTAATGAAAGAGTAGTCTTCACAAACCATGTTTGAATCCCAAACTCATGATCTGAAACTTTCCCTAAACTGCACCCTCTTTCAGCTTTTTCTTTCTTTTGGTTACAGTTGGATGCCAGAGCCTAAAGAACACCTATGCATGCATGCCCGTGGAATTGAACTCACGACCTGTAACGTTGGAGTTCGAGAGCCTTGTCAAATGAGCTAATCTCTGCATGTCCTCTTTCAGACTTTTGGATTCTACACTCGGGTTGTTGGTATGTGATTCTGGATTACACATTAGCATTGGTGCCTGAGAACCAAATATCATGTTTGATTCACCACAAATCACATGAGAATGAAAATCACCACTTGATATGCTTCTAATTAACATAAGAAGCAAATGTGCCCTTAATGGTGACAAACAACCTGGGCGCCGTGTCGATCGACCGGGGAGAGATTATGTCAAAAATTCTTAAGTCGTCCTCCCATGAGCAAATTCTTATTGGTATTAGTGTAAATTTGTGACAAAATGAGAGGATTTAGAAAATCTTTTAGGGTGAAGCGAATAATGGTAGTCCTACTATGGGCTTCACATTGTGCCTCTGGGTGAGAACAGGTCAATTGTGTTCCTCAACAGGAGCTTCTGGGAGCTTCTATTCTAGGTAGGAAGCTTGCTTCATTTGGGAAAACTTGTTCCTTCCTAAGTTAAGTAGGAATCTCAGTTTTGATATGTTTTGCAAGTTTTCTTGCACTTAAAACATTAAATACAACATTTTATACTGCTCTTTATTAAAAAAATATAGAAAAGATAACCGCGATAATATGTTTTAATTACTTGGAGCCTTTTGTTTATTATATTATAGATAAAGTGAATGTCATTCTTCTTTACAATCGCTTGTTTTGTACATTCTAGTAATGAATCAACGCTTGATACAAAGGCTCTCTCTCTCTCTCTCTCTCTCTCTCTCTCTCTCTCTCAATCGCTACAAAACAAATCGCTTAATTGCAAGACTCTAGATTTCAAGCCTTTAAAGTGGATATTGTGTTTAATGACAATTTATTGCAGTTGTTTTTGGAGGTTGTTCAAAACATTATAGTGATGAACTAAATCCTTGTGTAATATTATGTCCGAGAGGTTGCTCCATTGGATGAAACTCCATTTAGAATCCTCTTGATTTCATTTCCTTCGAAGTGAATGTCGTTCTTCATATCAATTGATTACTTCGGTTTTCTTAAAATGTCATTGTAGTGACAAATCAAATCCTTGTACAAATTGTTGCAAGAAACTGCAACAGCACAAACCCAATTACAAGGATTCTAGATTTTGGAATAAAAGTGTAAGGTTGTTCTTTGTTGCAATCAATTTTCCACTTATAATTTGATTCCTTTATTCAATGACCTTTTATTTCTTGCCTATTTCTACTTTGGTGTGCACCATATACTTCGTTTTTTTTTTTGAAAATTCTTCTTGCTTCTGCTTCCCAAATTGCTTTTGCTTCTTGCTTCCTCATCTCACAACCTTGCTGTCAACCTAGAATAGCTCTTATTCATATATCTACTCAAAAATTTCACTGAAAAAAGAAGAAAACAACTGTAGATCTGAAAAGTGTGCATCTTGATGCGTGCATTCGACAATTTGGCAACACCATTCAACTTGAGATTCTATCCTTCCAAGCAAACACAAAACTTCCAAGTTCACACAACTTCCATTTTATTGAGGAGCTTTTTTCCTCCTATTCACGCTCAGGAAGCACACTTTAACTATTACAAGATCCTGCTTGGGTTACCGGTTTCTGGAAATTGGGTAATGCGTTTGTAGGTGTACTAGAGGGAGCTGACCCCTACGCTCAGAGGTTTATTTATAAGATCTAGGCGATTCGTTGGTCCCTAGAGATCATCGTAGAAGTATCTCAAGTTATTCCTTGGGATTTAGGGAAAGTTTGTGGATGTGCTGGTTCTTGCAAGGGTAGGCCATACTTGGATGGTAGGGATCGATGAGGACCTGAGAGAAGACAAAGAAAACTAATGGATTTCCAAGAAAAGGATAAAAGGGAAAAAGAAATAAAGAGAGAATTATCCTAGTAAAGAGGGGATCTTACAAAGAAAAGAAAAGCTAAACTAACAAAGAAAGTGAAAAAGCACAAATGTGAATGTCTTGCAGAAAGTGCAAATGTGAATGTTTTGCAGACCCTTCAGTCTGAAGCGCAAACTCATTGAAATGGAAATAATCGTAATGATAAACCGATGAAGTAAGCTTTCAGAAGGTGGTGATGTGGGGATCATGCCACAAGTAGAACAATTAAGGAGTGGTATTGAAAATGAGAAAAGTTAAAGCCCGATTTTGCAGAAATACTCTCAAATGAATGGAATCGATGAATAATGAAAAGCTTCCTCTAGAACCGCCTCTTCGACTCTATAAAAAAGAATAATGAGGAGTTTGAGAAATGAACCAAACAATATATTCTTGATTATACAGTTAATTCAATTTCCTATTCATTTTCTTTGTTAGTTTAAAATTGTTTTCTTTTAAACCTTTTTATAAGATTGGCTCTTTAGAAAGGTAGTTCTTTCTTCTTCCTTTATATCCTTTTCTTATTCTTCGATTAGCTTTTCCTTTTCTATTCCTCGTCGGCTCCTACTATCCAAGTAGGACACAACCTTGCAAGAATTTGCTCATCGTCTACAAACTTTCTCTAGATCTCGAAGACTAACTTGAGATACTTTCAAGAATTTTCAAAGACTTACAAAATTTCTTAGATCTTATAAATAAAAGCACGAAGCCGACCCGTCTAGTATGGGAAAAGGCTTAGTTGTTGTTGTTGTTATAAATAAGAGCACGAAGACAGAGGTCATCATCCTTTAGCATGCCCATAAATGTCACTTATTTTCCTGAAACAGGTCAACCAAAACCGGATCTTATGCTAGTTTAGTGTGTAGTTCCCAAGTGTAAATACATTTCTTGGCACACCCAGAGAGACCCCTTTTTTTCTTTAGGAGTCATAATAATTCTTCAAGCCCTTTCTTTATTAACACATGCAAACACTATTAAGAGGAGACAACTTTGTGACTTCTAACAATAATAATCCTCAGAATCAATCAAATGCTCTCAACATTAATATGCAAAGGCCACAATCCAGATAAGCCTGACCTGACAAGGGTCATTTTTGAATACCAAGAGGTTATCGCTTGGTCAAAGTCGAGCTAGATACCAACTGTCCCTTTACGAAATGCTAACATATCAAATCGGTTCTTCAAGAATGATTCAAATGTTTCATGTTGGAAGGGCATGCATTTCTCTTGAAGATTATGAACTTATGATCACATTCACACATATCCTAGTTCTGCTGGACGTGACTTTTACATTTTAACCCAACCTTTGATACATGATCATGTTAAGCTTGAAGGACATTCGATGCATAAGGTAACGTCGATCACCTCCCAAACGTCAAGCTACCTCAATGGTGTCGTTGGGACAACTATCACAACCATCATATAGAGTTTCCCGATGCCCTGGGCTTTCAGACTGCCATCAATGACCTTCGATTCGTCAGCCAACACTTTTCTGATCTATGATTGCCGCAAACAAACTCAGACCGACATCCCATCCTCATAGGCAAAGGCCCAGGGGATGCAGGGGAACCAAGCAGCGAGACCCTTTATCTTTGAGGCTTGTTGGCTTGCTCATGAGCTGTTCCAGAGCTTCTTGTCGAAAGAATGGAACCTCGACGCCCCAACCAACAGCAACTCGGTATTCACCGCAACCATTAAATCCCAGTGTCTGACGTTGCAAAAACTCGCGATGAGTGGTAGCAAATAGATTTGGTGCCAACTGTCCCCCATTAGCATAGCCTTGACCAGTCTGTTGTGTGATATGGGCAACAACACCAAAACCTCTGTCATGGAGAAGCTCGATTTGATGCGTGTGTCATCCTATAGTCCAAAGTAGCTTATTAACGCAAAGCCTCTCCTTTGCATTTGACTCGCAGAGCCTGTATTGCTTGGTGGGGAGTACTTTTACCACTATGTATTGCACCACCTAGTGGCTTTCTCACCATAGAGGGATTTGAACCACTAATCATGATTAGTGGCATAGTTTATCCTCGTGCTGGTCTCACTTTCTTGCAGGGGCCGCATATTGGGTGTGAGTGAAATGCATCCGGCAACGAGTCAGCATGCCCTGAAACCGTAGAATCCTACCTCCTGTTTCGCTGGCAGATTCCGGTGATGGTGGATCGGCAACAGGCGGCTTCAGTCTTCCCTTCCTTCTTAGGATTTAGCCGATCTCCTCTTTTGTATGCAGCGGATTAGAGAGTGGACGCGAGGTTCCCACGTAAGAGCTTCCACAGGATGAGCTCAGGTATTTGTGATTCTGTATTCTTTGTGTATTTTTCGTACTATTCCACGACATGTAATGGCTATCTTTTATGGGCAGCCTGCTCCCCCTCATCCGTGATTCATCCACCTGCGGCTTCTCTCGTCCGGAGCAAATCACGGAGCCATTACCGAAAATCCCGATAACGATCATCCGCTACGGTTCGACCTCATCTGTTCAGGTAACAGACTGGATAGCCAGTCCAACCGTTACCTGAGCCGAGAATGGCCACTTGTATTTTTCGTACTATTCCACGACATGTAATGGCTGTCTTTTATGGGCAGCCTGCTCCCCCTCATCCGTGATTCATCCACCTGCGGCTTCTCTCGTCCGGAGCAAATCACGGAGCCGTTACCGGAAATCCCGATAACTGTCATCCGTTACGGTTCGACCTCATCTGTTCAGGTAACGGACTGGATAGCCAGTCCAACCGTTACCTGAGCCGAGAATGACCACTTAACTTATAACATCTCCCACTTGGCCATTTGAGCCAAGTATATCAACATACTGGTTTTCCTCCCACTTTTCAGGGGTTTTCTCCTTAGTTATGTCGATTCCTGATTACTATTGCAATGCAATCAGAACCTCTTGTGTGGTTATTTCCCACACAACAATTCATCTGTTGTATGGTTATTTACCTATACAACAAACTATCCGTTGTATGGGTATTTACCTATACAACAATCATACATATCTCAAACCCATGTTTGTAACATGTTTTGAGAAGAGATCCTCTTTTATGCCTTTTGTTAAGGGGTCTGCTAACATATCTTTCGTTGGTATGTATGAGATATTTCCTTTCTCATAACCATATCATGAACATAGTGGTATTTCACCATTATTTGCTTGCTTTTCGAGCAATCCGCTCCACTTTTAATAAAAGTAATTGCTGCATTGCTATCATAATAGATAACTACTGACTCGTCTGTTATTTCCAACTTTAAATTTCGTATGAAGCCGTTTATCTAGACAGCACTTGTTGCAGTCATACAGCAAGCTGCATACTCAACTTCTTGTATATGCAATGCTATACAACCCTGTTTCTTAGATGCCCAAGAAACAACACCACCTCTAAATAAGAATATTTGTCTCGATGTTGATTTGCTGTCATCTTTGCTCCCAGCAAAGTCAGTATCTGAGTATCCTACCACTTTCAGTTCATTTGCTTGAAAACATAATTTCAAGTCCTTTCCTTTGAGATATCTTAGAATCCTTTTCATAGCTACCTAGTGTTGCCAACCATGATTACTTTGACATCTACTTACAAGACCAACAACAAAGCTAATGTCAGGTCTTGTACACAACATAGCATACATCAAGCTGCCAACAGCTTATGCATAAGGAATATTAGGCTTATCGTCTCCTTCACCAGGATAATCAGCCTTACTTAATTTAACCCCTTTTACAACAGGTGTATTTGTAGACTTGCATTCACCCATTTTAAACTTCTTGAGGATATAGTCAATATATCTCTCTTAACTCAGGCATAAGAGTCTAGATCATCTATCTCGAGAGATCTTTATACCCATGATATAGAATGCTTCGCCCATATCCTTGATTTCGAACTTGAAATTCAACCATGACTTGGTTTTGACAATCATCTCATTGTCGTTTCTAGTTAACAATATGTCATCTACATACAATGACAAGATGACAAAGTGGCTCCCACTGTTCCAAACATATACACAGTGATCAAGTTTGTTAGCCACAAACCCAAGTTCTACAATGGTATTTTGAAAAGTCAAATACCATTGGCAAGGTGACTGTTTAAGGCTATATAGGGATTTTTTCAACCTATATGCTTTATCTTCTTCGCCTTCAACCACAAAACCTTCAGGTTGTTACATGAATATGATTTCTTCTAAATCTCTATTTAGAAAAACTATCTTTATATCTAACTGATGTAAATCCAAATCATAGTATACAGATATTGCCAAGATTATCCGTATGGATGCAAATTTCGTAATTGGGGAATATGTCTCAACATAATCTATCCCCTCTTTTTGCAAAAAACCCTTTGCAACCAACCTTTCTTTAAACTTGTCGATTGTACCATCGACCTTGTATTTCTTTTTTAAAACCCATTTGTAGCCTATAACTTTTCTTTCTTTTGGCAGATTAACCAATTCTCAGACTTTGTTTTTCTCTATGGATTTTCCTCATCCATGACTTTCTCCCAGTTTATCACTTCTGATAAGTTCATTACTTGCTGATAAGTGAAGTTATCAGTCAACTCATCTAAGTCTACAAAAAACACACTTCTTCTGCAAGATAAGTGTGATAATCCTTTAAGTAGGACAGAGTGACTCTTGGCCTCTTATGTCCACTTAAGGTATCGGTAGTTTCAGGAAGATCTTCTGTGGGCTCAAAAGATGATTGGTTTAAATCTACCAAATCATCAACACATTCCTCATCGTTCTCTAGGATGTCATTCTTAGTATCTTCTAAGAATTCAACATCTCTACTTTCAATGAGTCCATGGTCCTTATGATGAAACCGATATCTTTTTTAACCTTTTGGATATCTAATAAAATATACATCTCAAGGACTTGTTGTCTAGCTTATCTCTAGATTGATCAAGGATCTTCACATGTGCAATTGATCCACACCTCCTAAGATGACCTAGGTTGGGTTTTCTTCCAAACCACATCTTATATGGTGTAGTGAATACAACTTTACACGATACTCTATTGAGTATGTAAACAACTGTACTTACTGCTTTTTCGTAAAATACCCTTAGAAGAGAGGAATCAATTAACATTGACCTTGTCATAATTAGTAAGGTTCTATTGTATTTTTGAGCTACATCATTTTGCTGAGGTGTCTTGGGCATTGTATTTTGTTTAGCAATACTAAAGTCTTTGCAAAATTCTAAGAATTATGTCGAGGTATATTCACCTCCTCTGTCTGATCATAAGACTTTGATCAAATGCCCTAATTGGTTTTCCACTTCCTGCTTATATTCTTTAAAAGCATCAAGTGTTTCTGATTTATGTGCTAAAAGATATATATACATATATCTAGAGTAATCATCGATAAAGGTTATAAAATAACATTTTTCCCGATGTGACTTTACTCTAAAAGGTCCACATAAATCTGTGTGAATAACTTCCAACAGGGTTGTTGCCCTTGTTATTTTCTTATCATTTTTCCTTGTATACAAGCTTCACACTTGTTAAAAGTCTTTTCCTCAAATCTAGGCAATAAGTCGTTGGATAATTTCCTCAACTTTTCTAGACTTATATGCCCTAGGCGTTTATGCCACATATTCACATCAATAGTAAAGGCACTCTCAATATAAGCAAAAGATTAAAGATTCTCATTATTACATAATTTAAACAGTCCATGTTCTACATCAAATTTCTCAAAGAACAAAATTCTCCCATGTTTACCCACAGTCATTTTGTTAGGAATATAACTTCAAAACCTTTCTTTACTAAGGCAGGGACCGAGACTAGATTGTGTCTTATAGATGATACAATTAATACGTCGATCAGTAAAATTGGTTTGCCTTGTACATGTATCCTTATGGACCCAATACCCAGAACATCCGAGAAAGTATTGTTTTCCATATACACATGATGTTCCCCAGGTTGATATTTCTTCAGATCCATTGCCCCTTCCTTGGTCTTCGAGATGTGTCTTGTAGCTCCTGAGTCTATCCACCAACCTGTCACTAAGCGGTCCAAATACAAGCATTCTGAAATCACGCAGATTATATCATGCTTTTATGACTGTTTGCGCTGTGGGTTGTTTTCTCCACCTTTCTTTTTGCGACAGTCCCTTTTATAGTATCCCATCTTTCTACAGTTGAAACACTTTACCCGAGAAGCGGCTTCCTACGATTTCTTAAAATTTTGACCGCCTTTCTTGTTATTCTTGTCAAACTTTTTATTTGGTTTCTTTTTCTAGTTGGACTTGGAGTTAGAAGCTAACTCATCCTGAACCACTAGAAATTTTTCTTTCTTATTCTTGAGCATGTGCTCTTGCTCTATTGCTAGTTTAAGGGGCAACTCAGAAAAGTTAATCTCAGGCCCTAATCTTAGGGCAGTGGTGACCATGTTCTATGACGGGGGTAGACTGTTCAATATTGTTGATATCTGTATCGGTTCGGGGATGTCTGATTTTGCTACGGTTAAGTCTCTAACCATTATCAGCATGTGATTTACATGCTCTACTACAGTTTCTCCTTCTTTCATTCTGAAGGAATTGTATTTTTATATTAGCAACTGCATATGCAATTTTGCAGTTGTATCATATTTAGCTGTTAATGAGTTAAACAACTCTTTTGCTGTCTCATATTCTTCAAAGACCATGATCAAGTCATCCTCCATATATGTTAACATGATCGTCCTTGCTATGGTATCGTCTTTTAGAAATGTTTTATATATTTCTAGTTGTTGCTCATTTGCGTATTTGGGTGGCGGACACATGGTTTTCTTTACAACGTACTCAACACCTTCTAGTATTAGAGCCAAAGGAATTTTTCTCTTCCATGTTTGGAAGTTAAGACCGTTCAGCTTTTGACAAAAATAACAACTGCACACATGATATCTAGTATTAGAGACACACATATCCTAGAACTCATTTTTATGTATTTGACAAAAATAACAATTAAGTGGTCTAAAAATGAAACCAACATAAAAACACAAGCACACATAATAAGAAACATGTTAATATGATGCATGATATCTAGCAAGTAATCTTTTTAAAAAATTTTCAAGGGATTTCTGCCTCTATACCCCTAAAAGAATACCAAGGACAAAACTGTAATTTTATTTATTTGTTCTCTTTTTGTAATTTTATAAAATCCTGAGGAAAAACTCGTAAAATTACTCTTTAGTATTTCTGTAAAATTCACAACTGATCGGGGTTAAAATAATAATTTTAATCCTCAGGGCGAATCTGTAATTTTTTAAAAGAATAGGGGTAAATATGTCTTTTGACTAGATGGCAGATTCAAAATTATCCAAACCGGGAGGGGTAAAACTATAAAGTAATAACCATGTATTTTATAATTTCCACAAACAACCAGAGGGTAAAACAAACTTTTCGCTCAGTAAGGGCAAAATAATCTTTTTACCTAAAAATATCTGGACAAAAAGGTAATTTTACCCAATGGCAATAGAGTAATATCAAAAGGCGACCAAGGCAATTTGGTCTTTTTAGACTGTTCCTCGAGGCGGTTTTGGAAAACTACCAGTTTTCCCACCCGCGGATTTAAAACTTTTTTTTTAATACAAATATAAAAAAGTATACAGGTTTTCAGAGAAACAGGGAGGAGAGAGAGGAGAGCGGGCAAAGGGGGGGAGAAGGGAAAGGGGGCACTAGAGCCTCTGTTGGCAGCATCCCCGGCGAGTTTCTTCTGTTGCTCCTTTCTATGCAGTTGTCGGCATCCCTGGCGGCGTCTATTTTTCGGTTACTTCTGGTCGTTCGTTTGTGACCTGTCTTTCTTGCTTCTTGTGGCCGTTTGTCTGTGGCCTGCCTTTCCTGCTTCTTTTGACAGTTCGACTATGACCTGTTAATATGTAACCGGACGCGGACCCTTAGGGCCCGTGCCATCATGGCCAAAGGGCTAGGGCCATGCTGGCCCTGACCACAGGGGGTCCCCAACAGCTAGTGCTGGCTATGCCTCTCTTGCTCCTTTCTTCTTCTCCTTGTAATGTCTATAAATAAGACACATTATCATGAATAAGATTCATGCAGCACTGCTTCTTGATTTGTTTTGTGTATGCTTCCGCTCTTATTAATCATTCTTGAAGATAGACATTCGTGAGTGAATGTCATTTGACTCTTGGCGACTTGTTGATATTGATTAGAGTCACATCAACCTTCGATTATCAACAAGCATTTACATGGTATCAGAGCCTTAGATTGAAGAAAACAAGTACATCGGGAAGCGTGTTGAAAGTGTGAAAATTGAAGATTTGCATCAAACTTGAGGTTAGTCCAAAATATTCATTTTTTGCACAATTGGAAGGCAAAAATGAGTCGTTTAGATGTATTCTAGACCAGAAAAGTTATCAAAGTTGGGTTATAACAATGAAAAAATATTTTTTATGAAAAGATTTTTGGGATTACATTGATGGGACTATAAAGGAATCAATTTTGGACATTGATGGCTTAGATGATGATGAAATCATCAAAGCACATGAGAAATTCACAATCGATTTGAAATTATGAGAAAAAATGAATGCAAAAATCATATGGATCATTTGTCAAAATGTGGATGAAAAATTTAGAAATCGGATTAATGCGTTTGAAACTTAGGAATATTTGAAAAAGCTTCATTCTTAAGATGATTTTGTCTTTCAAATTGATCTCATGGAAAGAATGATTATGCTCAAATAAGGGAACCTAAGCATTAGGGACTATCACAATGAATTTTCGGAACTTTGAACTCAATTAAGGAATTTTGACAAATTTAGAAAACTTCACAAATTAAATGAATTTCAAGAATTTTTGGAAATCAATATTTCTTCTTGTTTATGCGTGGTTTAAGAGACGAATTTGAAAACATTAGATCAAGCCTTATGCATAGGAAACCTAGACCTAGAGGGGATACCTTTCTTGCCGATCTTGTTATGGAAGAAACAAGATTGAAAAACATGCATGTGGCCAAAGAAGCCGTATTTGCCGCATCAAGACCCGAAACAAATTTAAAAACTTATAAGCCTCCACATGCCAAGAACAATGAAGGCATATTCAAGAAGCCCACGGGACCATGGCCTAACAAGGATACAATTTACCATTATTGCAAGGAAAGTGGACACATTAAAACCACTTGTCCTCTACTTCGGAAAAGGGGTGAAAACGTGGGAGCCGTAGAAGAAGGAGGTGTCTTGCCCAACAACATAAAAGCATACATAGAAGAAATTTTTAAAGAAAAAGCAAGCATCTCCGGGAATGCTCTATCTACTTCGCAAGGTATGTCTTGGTTTTTAGATTCTGGTGTATCTTTTCATATGACATATAGTGAAGATTCTTTGGTTAATTCTTGTGAAACCATTGGAAAGCATGTGTTTACGGCCGATAGAACAAAACTCTAAATCAAAAAATTAGGAAATTTTAAAAAACAAGACTTTAAAATTTAAAATGTAAGTTTTATACCTAAACTTAATTTAAATATACTCTCGGTTGCTCAAATATGTGATAACAATTGTATAGTCACTTTCTCATCCAAACATTGTGTGGTGCAAGATCACCTATCGAAGAAGATGATTGAGCAAGACCATAGAGAAAGTGGACTATACAAAATGGACTATCTTGTTAAGCCAAAATTGAGATTTTATAACATAACCCAAGATGCTACGCTATGGCATAAAAGACTTAGACACTTGGACTCTCAAAAATTGTGTAACATTCTTTTGATGAAATGCATTAGAGAGAAAAATTTTGAATGTAAAGATTGTCTTCTTGGAAAAATGCATGATCTCCCATTTGGAGAAAGAAACTATGTACCAAAGAAAGCTTTTGATTTAATACATTCGGATGTTTGGGGTCCCGCGCCCGTTATTTCTAAAGGAGGATTGCAATACTATGTGATTTTTGTGCATGACTTTACTCGATTTACATAGATATATCTCTTAAAACACAAATCCGAAATATTTAAAAAATTTGTAATTTTATAACATGATCAAAAACCAATTTGAAGCAACCATTAAAATCTTTAGATCCGATTTGGGAGGAGAGTATATGTCTAATGAATTCCATAAATTTATTGAAACTAATGGTATTATACATAAAAAATCATGCACTAAAACACCTCAACAAAATGGTCTAGCAGAATGAAAACATAGGCATATTATTGAAACTTGTAGAACTATGTTAATTGCTAGTAAGGTTCCTAAATTCTTATGGGCCGAAGCTACTCTTACTGTAGTATACCTTATAAATAGAATGTCGTTATCTAACCTTGAGAATACTTCACCTTTCGAAAAATTATACAACATCCCTCCATATTATAAAAGACTTAGGGTTTTTGGATGAAGATGTTTTGTGTATACAGACAAGAATGACAAATTGTCACTTAGAGCTATTGAATGTGTCTTACTTGGTTATGGCATTGACAAAAAGGGGTATAGGTGTTTTGATCCTATGGAAGACAAATTGTATGTGTCCAAGGATGTGAAATTTTTTGAGTATGACATTTATTTTGAGTCCAAATTCTTAAAAAATTCGAAACCCTTCATTCCTCAAGATGTTTTTGAGCTAGAAGAAGATAATGATTGTGACTCAGTAGATCATCAAGACATTCAAGAAGATCATATTGACACCAATAATATTTCACATACCACTGGTGATACTCGGTCAATTGTTGAACCCTTCCCCTCACATTATCCAAGACGACCTAGAACAACTCATAAAGCCCACATGGAACCTGATACTACAAGCTTAGAACCCAGGGTTTCTAGATCACCTCAGCGATTTGTGTTATATGAATCTTTTGAACCACAATAAAGAAATTTGATTGCCACCCTTCGTCAAGTTAAGGAGCCTAGGTTCTATCATCAAGCTAAAGGTATTTCAGAATGGGAAGATGCTATGAAAGATTAACTTAACGCCCTAGACAAGGCTCAGACATGGATAGTTGCACCCTTGCCTAAAGATAAGAAAGTCATTGGATGTCGATGGGTATATAAAATCAAAACTCACAGCAATAGTCATATTGAGAGATACAAGGCTAGACTAGTTGCTAAAGGTTATGCCCAAGAATATATAATTGACTATGATGAAACCTTTGCCTCAGTAGCTAAAATGACCACAATTAAAATTCTCATCACCATTAGTGCAATCAAGCAATGGAATATATACCAACTTGATGTCAAAAATGCTTTTTTGAACGGTTACTTGAATGAAGAAGTCTTCATGAGTCCTCCTCCTAGCATCATTCTTCCTCATGGTCATGTTCTTAAATTACGAAAAGCCTTGTACGGTCTGAAACAAGCTCCAAAAGCTTGGTTTGATCGATTTGAAAAATTCATGCATTTGCATAATTTTGTGACTTGCTATACTGATACTGTATTATTTGTACGAAAAACAAAATCTGATATTGTTATCTTGCTTTTGTACGTAGATGACATAATCATCACAGGAAGTGATGAAGTGAGAATTGCTGAAGTTAAATTTAATCTGCACCACGAATTTGATATGAAAGACTTGGGCTTGCTAAATTACTTTTTGGGTATTGAGATAACCAAAAATAGTTGTAGATACTTTATGTCTCAAACCAAGTTTGCTATCGATATTGTTGAAAGATCTAGTATTACAGATACTAAGGTTGTTGACACACTCGAAGTCCTAGGCACCAAACTGCGTGCCACTGATGGTGAGAAATTAGAAGATCCCACCCCTTATCGACAGCTCATAGGTGCACTCACCTATCTCACCATTACTAGACCAGACATTTCTCATGCTGTACACACAGCCAGTCAATTTCAACAAGCACCTACCTCTGTTCATATGAGTTCTGTCTTGCGAATTATTCGATATATTAGAAACACTGCCTACAAGGGGGTCCTCTTAACTTCCTCTTCATCTTTTGATTTATCTATCTATACGGATGTTGATTGGGATGGAGATGTCAACAATAGACAGTCTACGACTGATTTTTGTGTTTTTTTAGGTGAATCTCTTGTTTTCTAGAAGTGCAAAAAGCAACAGAAGGTGTCCCTCTCATCCACAGAAGCCGAGTATCGAGTCATAGCTACAGCTGCGATGGAGATTTCTTGGATCACAACCCTTCTAGCAGACATGGGTATCAATGTCAAACACCCGGCCATCATGTATTGTTACAACAAAAGCACCATATACATTGTCTCCAACAACACTTTTCATGAGAGGATAAAGCACATCGAGATGGACTGCCACTTTGTTCGTGAAGAGTGTCTAAATAAGAAGCTCTCCCTTTTCTATGTCACATCTGAGATGCAGCTCGCGGACTTCTTGACCAAATCTCTTTTAGCTTCTCAATTTTAGTTTTTACTGGACAAACTTTCAATGTATACCCCGTAAGTTTGAGGGGGGTATTAATATGCAATAGGATACAGGCTCGCGCCATCATGGCCAAAGGGCTAGGGCTATGCTGGCCCTGGCCACTGGGGGTCCCTAACGACTACTAGCCGTTGGGAGTACCCCCAACGGCCCACTATGCCTCTCTTGCTCCTTTCTTGTTCCCCTTGTAATGTCTATAAATAAAATACATTATCATGAATAAGATTCATGCAGTCTTGCACTGCTTCTTGATTTGTTTTGTGTATGCTTCTGCTCTTGTTAATCATTCTTGAATATAGACATTCGTGAGTGAATGTCATTTGACTCTTGGCGACTTGTTAATATTGATTAGAGCCACATCAACCTTCGATTATCAACAAGCATTTACATGGCCTGCCTTTCCGGCTTCTTTAGGCCATTCGTCTATGACTTGCCTTTTCGGCTTCTTCTGGCCGTTCAGTTTCTAGTCTGTTTCGCCGTTCAGCTTCTGGCCTGTTTGTCGTTCGGCTTCTGGTCTGCTTCGCCTCTGCTTCTCCCTGATCCCCTTTCCTGTTTATTTATTTATTTATTTCCTCCTCTTCTCTTTTTTTTTCTTTTCTTCTTACCTGTCTTTCTTTTTTTTATTGCAGGGTTTTAGGCTCTGATACCAGTATAGAATCCTACCTCCTGTTCCGGTGGCAGATTCCGGTGATGGTGGATCGACAGTAGGAGGCTTTAGTCTGCCCTTCCTTCTTAGGATTTAGTCGATCTCCTCTTTTGTACGTAGCGGATCGGAGAGTGGACGCAAGGTTCCCATGCAGGGGCTTCTACAGGATGAGCTCAGGTGTTTATCATTCCGTATTCTTTCTATATTTTTCATACTATTCCACGACCTGCAGCTTGCTCCCCCTCATCCATGATTCATCCACCTCCGGCTTCCCTCTTTCGGAGTAAATCACGAAGCAGTTACCAGAAATCCTGCTAACAATCATCCATTACGATTCGGCCTCATCTGTTCAGGTAACGGCTGGATGGCCGTTACCTGAGCCAAGAATGGCCACTTAACTTGTAACAGGAACCTCTCATAGAAGACTTCCACTAATTTTGTGTGCCTCTGTTATGATTCACTAGGTAGTTAGGTGTATATTGAGGTGTAATGTTGTTATATTGTTTAAGAAAGTCATGCATGTCTTCTAATGTATCAATTGATCCCGACTTCAATGAGATGTACCAAGCATTGGCCTATTTGGTTAGGGAATAGACGAACATCCGCAGTTTAGAATTATGTTTTTCCAAGCTCTCCACTCTTAAACAAATCGGGAGAGGTGTTCTCCGGAATATTTTTAGTTTTGGCTCTAGAGCATCGATAACGTCACCTTGAAACCTCTGGGGTCAAACAATCCACAAATTCTGTGTAAGGTTTCTGGTCTACTTCCACATTGGGTGCTTCGATATTTGATGAAGAGACGAACATCCTCAATTTAGAATTGTGTTTTTTCATTCTGTCGATTCTTCGTTCGAGGCAAAACTGGATGCACTGGTGGAATCGGCTAGTTATTATCAATTGGAGGAACGGGCTGGAATGAGGGAATCATGGAGTTGCCTTTCACTAGTAGAACCAGTTGTACTAGCAGATGGTCGCTCTTCCAAAACCTGGTGGATTTCCACCGATTGGTGGAGACAAGGGAACTGATTGAGCATGGAGAGGCTGTTGACTGCCCCTAGTGTTGATGTTGACATTTGATAATAATGCCGAGTATCTGGATATATGGGAGAGGTTGCTCTATAGGCGCTCCTATGCTGTCGGATCATAGGTCATGTATAACAGTCTGGAATCCTAACATTGGAGAAATTATATATGATGGTTGCCCTTGTGATACTGTAGCTTGAGGGAAGGTTGAGAGGTGGTTGATATTACCTGATACATTGGGCGACTTTCGAGCTTAACGTGATCATATAAAAGGTTGGGATAAAACATAGAAGTCACATTGGGGAGAACTCGAACCCGTGTGAATGTTTTAAACATAGGTATCCACATTGAAAACTTTGTTGCCAAGTAGAAGCACTTGCCTGCCTATGGTTTTCTACCAATCATTCCTATTCTCTCATTGTTGTGAACTTGTTGGTGACCGAGCATGATCTCCCTCATAAGATATAGGAGAGACACATGAAGTTCCAATATGAAAGACTAGAACCAACCTTGAAGAGCCGGTTTGATATGTTCTAAATTAGGCATTTCATATAGGATGTTAGAATCCAACCCGTACACAACCAAGTAGTGACCACTTGGTATTTGAGGTTGATCCCTATCTAACATGATCATCTTGATTGTGCCTTGGGCTCTTGTGAGATGGTGTTTGTAGGTCGGTGTTGGGGGCATTTGATGGATTTTGAGGATTATTGTTATTAGAAGCCATGAAGTACTAATCTAGAAAGGGCTTGAAGAATTATAACATTTTGAGAAAAAAGATGTCTCTCCATGTGCCAAGAAGTATCTTCGCGCTCAAGAAGCAATACTTTGAACTAGCACAAGATCCGACTTGGTGACCTGTTTCTTGAGATCAGGTAACGCATTTGCAGGCGTGTCAGAGGATGGTGACCTCCACACTCAGAGGTTTATTTATAAAATCGAAGTGATTTTGTGGGTCATTGGGAATCCTCGGGCAAGTATCCAAGTTATTCCTCAAGATCAAGGAAAAGTTTGCACATAATGCGTGTGTTCATTCAAGGGCGGATCATACTCGGATAGTGAGGGTTAGCAAGGAACCAAGACAAGAAAATAAAAGCTAATGGAATATCAAGAAAAAGGCACAAGACAAAAAAGAAAGAAAGAAAGAGAAGGCACTCTTGTTATGAAGAGCTGATTTTACACAAGGAAGGTTACAAAGAAGAGCAAGGCTAAACTATAAAAGAAAGTGAACAAGGAGGAAATTGAGCTGAATAGTTAATTAAGAATGTCTTGCTTGATTGATTCATTTCCCGGCCTTTTCATTCTTCTCTTTTATAGGGTTGTAGAGATTGTCTTAGAGGAGGCTTTCGAGATTCCATTGATTCCCAGAGAATTTCGGCATATTCAGGCAACTTTCTTGATTTCCACTATTATTCCTTAATTGTCCAACTTGTGAACACAATCTCCATGGTGCAACTTTCTGGAAACTTGCTTCATAGGTTTGTGGTTATGATGAATTCCATTTTGATGAGTCTTTTGATTCCCAGAGAATTTTGGCATATTCAGGCAACTTTCTTGATTTCCACTATTATTCCTTAATTGTCCAACTTGTGAACACAATCTCCATGGTGCAACTTTCTGGAAACTTGCTTCATAGGTTTGTGGTTATGATGAATTCCAATTTGATGAGTCTTTTGGGCTTCAATAAGGAGAATCAAGTGACGTTTTCGATGTTTGACATTAATGCCAGCACCTTTAGCGCACTGCCCTATTTTCTCATGCTGGAAAGCTGACTACGCCAGTGCATCTGCAAAGCCCCTTGGACCTGGTCCTCCCTTTTGTAGTCTTCTTTAATTTGAAATTTTAGGTCCCTCATGAGTTCATTCTCACTCTCTGGCAATCAACTGGATCTAAGTCAGCTACCAACAACAACTAAGCCTTTTCCCATACTAGATGGGGTTGGCTACATGGATTTGTTGTTTCCAGAGACCCCTATCATAATTTGTAGAATCCATGGTAGATAAGTCTGCAGGCTCTCGGAACCCTAACGCAACCCTCCTCCTTTATCCTGGTTTAGGACCGGCCATGCAAGGGTAATCCCTTACATGGGCAGAGTTTAATTAGTATTCGGTGATTCTATTAAATCCTGCTTTTGCTGCTAATGGTATGATTTTCATGGCCACCTTTCCTTCCTTTGCTGCCTTGTATATGGTATTATGCCTTCTGACATGATCGAGCTGAGTATTTTATTTGAAACCCCTCCATGGCACTTCACATTATTTATTTATTTCAACACCTTCTTTATGTATCGATGATTTTCCTTTTCCATTGAGAACCTTCTTTTTGTATCTGTGATTTTCCTTCCCACCATTTTCAATCCACTAGATTGCTTTTTTCATCTATCTGCGTTTTGGACTTTATGATGTACCATTTCGGTTATTTCCCATCATTGTCAAACTTGTACAGGCCCTGTTTCATCAATGCAAGAACTCCAAATGAAATTGAGTTTGTTTCACCATGGGACTCTCTCACAGACAGCCTAGGGGGAAAAGACTTCCAGAGGAACAGCCAAACCAACAAGTCCCAAGAATCAGCTTTTGGAAGCTTATTTAGGAACTTTCTAAGTGCCTGGGAAATATTCAGAACTCAGCCAGTGAAACAAAAACTTTTTGAAGCTTGCTGAAGGAACGGCCTAGAAGGAACAAATATCCAGAGGAACAGCCAAACCAAGTCCCTAAATCAGATTTTTGAAGCTTGTCTAGGAACTTCCAAGAATCCAGAAGATATTTCGAAAATCAGTAAGTCATCCAGTGAATCAAAACTTGGCGAAACAAGTTCCAGATCTTCCTGTACTGAGTATGCAATAATCACATTCAGTCACTCTAGTTGGATGTCAATTAACTCTCCCAGAATGGGTTAATGAGGTAGGCTAAGATAGTACATGAAATCCTCTTATGGTATTCAACCCCCAATAATTGTACAACTGAGTAATATGGCATTGAATGAATATACAGGAGCTGGTCCAAAATGTACAAAGACAATTTTCTTACGTGGATGTCCTACTAAAATCATGGTTGGGGAGTTAACTTGGTCAATAGTGACATCATCCAACACATTGACCATAAAATTACTGACTAGTTGGAATTTGGAAATATACCTCACAAATAAATTACTGAGCATGTTGGAAACACCCTAACCGTTCGTTACTGAGCATCCTTCTTCAAGGACCTTGTTGACTGATGTTAATTGTTACACATTGATAGGTAATTACTGAGGATCCTTGAAAGACTGGTTCTTGGTGATTAAACTAATCTTTCCATCTACTGCTTAGGCTGACCTAATATGGTGATGCCCAGGCATGCAAAAACACTTACAGAGGACTTGTACAATTGCACTGCTGCTAATCATCCGTTTAATTTCTGGCATTAATTTTTAAATATATAGTATTTAAAGATATCATTTATCTGGTGATGTATTTTAAACAATTACCACATGGCTGTAACCATCCAACATTGCAGTAAATGCTACATGTATTCGTTGACAGTTTGTAGTTATTAGTGAATGTCATTTCCCTGAACAAAACCAAGCCTTTTCCCACACTAAGCAGGGATGAGGTACACGGATTTTTGTTTCCATTGAGCTCGACCTCGTGTTAAATAGCATCTAGTTTAGAAAAAGTGAAATCACATTTTATCACTTCCTTCTAACACATCAGAGGTCCGCCTCTCCCTTTTTGAAGTGTTCACTTTCCAAATTCTCACATCTCCTAACTGGAGCATCATGTGGCTGTACTTTTTATGATTAATTAAGTTCTTGAATAGCCCAAGTTGACATGCCTAGTCACTAGTTCAAGAGTGCTACTAATGAGTTGCATCTAGAAACTTATATTAATGTCCTACCATACATAAAGTACATTATGTGCATCTTCTTTTATGAATAGGATGCACCATCTTAAGCTTCAATCTATATTTTAAATTGAAAACCAAAATTGTCGAATTTGTGCAAAATCTTGGTCCACTGCCCATCTAGATATCATGTACGTAACTACTCTCTCTCTCTCTCTCTCTCTCTCTCTCTCTCTCTCTCTCTCTCTCTCTCTCTCTCTCTCTCTCTCCTGTGAATTAGGTCTTAATACCACGAGAAGAAGTGATTATGTCTAGTACTATCCTAGTGGGTTTTCAAGAAATCAAATACTAGGAGCAAGTGAAATTAATCTTATTATAAAATACTCTTCTGAATCTGTGAATACGCATGTATGCTTTCATTGTGATGATAGTTATTGAGATTGGAGAATTCTCACTTGAATTAGAATCATATTACTTGTAGTATATGTGCTTTCAGAATTAACGAGTGAGGATAGTTTCCTTCCCCATACAAAGTGCGTTTGGTAGCATGATATGCATTAATATCTGCTTTATCTCTCTATTGTCTTTCAAACATTCAGCTTAGTGTACTGAAACTTTGATTATGTCTCTTTTCTTACTTCGTAACTTGCCGTGAGTGCTTCTGTTATATCAGGTTGCAGAGCAAGAATGCGCCATATTTGTTACTTCTTTGCTGCCCCTTCTCAATGAATATAAATTACAGCCACATGATGATGCCCAGTCCATTATTAGTATTAGTGACCTGAAGGTCTGTTCAAATTCTTGCACATTCCCGAACACACCCTTCGCCTTCTCTTTTATATTCCCCTGTAATCTTTTAAGCACACATTTAATGCATATGCTATTACATACATGTGAGTCAACTTGTATAGACAAACAAGCACACATAAACATGCCACACACTCACATACAAAATCTTAATGTTGGCAGCTGATGTTGAGATTCATCTTATTCCCTAGATCGTGGAGATGATGAAGATTGCAAAATGGAGGGAAGGTATGAAAAAAGAATTGACAATATTGGAGAAAAACCATACTTGAGAAATAACAAATTTACGTACAGAAAAGAAATCAGTGGGTTGCAAAGGAGTGCGCAGAGTGTAACTTAAAGCAGACTACAGTGTGAACCGATTGCAAGTTGAAGAAGGCTATCTATAGCCTCAAACAGGCCCCATGAGCATGTTGCGAGTAGTTTAGTCAAGCCATTACCAAATTTGGTTATAAAAGAAGTGTGACCACACTTATTTGTGAAAGGAAGGGCAAGAACTCCGTTTTGGTTGTATTTGTTGGTGATATAGTCATTAGAGGTGATGTTGAAGATCAGTTTGATATAAAAGATTTGGTATATGAGTACAAGGGCCTTAAACTGAAAGAGGGGTATCCTCTTATCTCAGAGAAAGTATGTTATGGATCTGGTCAAGGATGCATCATGCTTGATTGTAAAGAAAGTGATATTCCAATGGATACAAATTACAAACTGGGCACTTTGAAGAATGATATATATATATATATATATATATATATATAGAAAGACATAGGGAGATACCAAAAGTTAGTGCAGACGTTTATCGTGAATGGTGTGTATAATCATAAAGATCATATGCAGAAACAATCATACAATCACATAAGAAGATTTACGTGTTCTAAAAGAGACTCTACACCATGGTCGCCACAAAGAAGTTCCACTATATGATCATAATCACCATATAAGTGCAATATAGAAATTACCCCTCATCACTTTCTCTCTCCTCTCCCACTCAGTTCCAACAAGAGTCTCTCTCTTGTAGGGTCTCTTCACTTTGCAACCGACATTTCATTCATTTTTAGCCATCGTTGCCTTCTTTACAGTTGGACGACATATACTCTTACTAATCTCGTTGAAGAAAAATAAAGAAGAAAAATGAAAAAATAATCAAGAATAAGAAAACTGAAACAAAAATGAATTCAATAACAATTAAAAGAAGAACAATAAGAATCTAGAACAAAAGGAGAATAAGAAGAAAATCAAGAAACATATAAGTATATTTTTACTAACCATGCGAAACAAGAAAAAATGTGGCTCAGCCACATCCCCGACCAATAGAGAGATGCGTATGTGCAACATCTTGAGCTGGGAACTGGACAATTGTTTTTTTGTTTTGATTCCGACCGAAAACGAAATCAATACATCAAATACATGACAAAAAATATACTAAATCTACAATATAGCTATAAAAATCATTAAAAACCACTTTGAATCGGTCCCCTTCTTCCTTTTTCTCTTCTTTTTTTGTTTTTGTTTTTATTCCTTTTCGGTCATATTCGAACCACTATAAAATGGTAGATAGTTCAATATCATGTGTTAGGTCAAGTTTTGAACTATGGGTTGCCAGAGAAATGGTGTGAGAGAATCAACGGTAAGGTGGGAACCCATACAGAGAGAGTTCAAACGGTTGAGGGGCATCATGGTAATTTTCAAATTTTAGCAGGGACAAAATTGGAATTACAGTAAAAAAGTTGTACACGTGCCAATTCTGATATATATAGGGCATTCCTAAGAAACTTAAAAATAAAATGATGCCCTATTTGGATTGGATACTCTAGAATGATAGACCCGCAGAAAGTTACGAATTTGTGACCAGTATAAAAGAGTAAATCTGTCTCTACATCTCCAACGAAGTTGATTAATCCGACTATAACTCATCCATATCTCTTATTATGTATGAACACACTTTGTCACATATGGAGGCAATCTACTGGGGTTCTAGGTACTTAACAGTATCTTGTGTTCTGATCATGGACATTTTAGTATTGACTCTTATGTCTCTCATGTTTGTGCATGCACTTTGGCACATATGGAGAGAATCTACTGGGGTTTGAGGTACTTAGAACAATATCTTGTATTCTTGTCATGGACATTTTAGTATTGATTCTTATACGGGTGCAAATTGGGTTGGCTCCTTGAAAGATGAACAATCTACCTTAGGATACTTGCTTCTGTTAGTGGTAATTTAGTCTCTTGGAGAAAGAAGCAAGATGCAGTTGTCTCTCTACGAGCATAGAGCCATAGCCCAAAGTATGTTCGAAGGATTGTGGCTCAATTCCCTTGTTTGGGAGTTAGGTCAAGAGGTTGAAAGTTCTGTTTTCATTTATTGTGTAAATAAAGCAGCTATCCAGTTGGATTTAAATCCCATATATAATGAAAGAACAGAACATATCGATATAGATCATCATTTTATTTGAGAAGAGTTGCAAGAAAGGAATTTTTATCTCTATTGTATCCAATGTCATGGGAAATTAGCTGATTTTGTGAATAGAGAAAGCATTAAGGAATTTGCAAGTAAGTTGTCAATCATTGATATATTCATCCCAACTTGAGGGGATTGTAAATAAAGGATTTCATCAAGATACGGGCCATCTGCCTATCATTTTGCCCCACCTCAAAATCAGGTTAAAAGATGCGGATAGCCCTAATGAACACATCCTTCTTTGCTGAATTCTTTCCAATCCTGGTGTCCTCTCTCCCTTATTGAGACCTTGATTCTTTCTTCACTTCTTATCACAACCATGTCGATTGCTAGCGTTTCCCACCATTTTGTGCCTTTAAAAGGGTTTCCTTACCCTTTATCGAGGAATGCTGAAATTAGAGCGAAATCCCCTTCATGCATCTTTAGTTCTTGTTTTTACTAGTCTATTGGTTGAAGGATCTTGCCTTAGGATTTTCTCTCTTCTTGTGTCAAGGTTTCTACCGTTGTCTTCTTCCCTTCTCCCCTTTCTTCTAATTCCCACTATGGGTCGTCCCTTCCCACTTACACCATCATGTGGTGTCATGTTGCACCAGTCTTATGTCATTCTCCGTTGACAAAAGAGGCCCATCACTCTTCGCTACAAGGGCTCTTAAATCATTATGAAGCAATTCATTCCATTGGTTTTGGAGAATTTCATCAAAGCACTTTAAGCTAATTTTAAGGTTCAATACAAGGATGCTTCCAGAAAGGATGTAGCAACTACAACTCAATAACCTATCATCTTTGTTTTACAAGTTATGTTGGCTATATGTACCTACCTCTCAAAGGGCCATCATGCACCTCTTGTAAGAGTAGCTCTTCAACTTGCTTGAAGAGTCTTCTCTAAATACAAACTAAGAATCACCAAGAGATCAATACGCCAAATACACCAATCATTTAGTGTTCAAACACCAACCAAATCAAGCAAAGAACCAACAAATCAAATAAAATATCCAAAGTGCTCCAAAACAACATATTTATTAAAGAATGAATGAACTCTATTTATAGAGCAAGAGAGAATTAAAATACATCTAGGTGAGATCAAGAGGGAGAGAGAGTGCCAACAATTAGTTGAACTAGCCATTGGGGGCAGGATGGTCAGCCCCTAACAGCTAGTTTGGGGCCCCAAGGCCTTGGCCCGAGCCTTAGTGGCCCGGCCAGGCTGAGATGATTTACGAGCCATAGTGGCCAGTACATATTACATATTTTAACACCTCCTTAAACTTATGGTGTATAGACCGAAAGTTTGTCCAACAATAAATAAAACCGAGGGGCTAAAAACGACTTAATGAAAAAGTTGGCTAGTTGTAGTTATAAAGTTACATAGCACATGGTAAACTTTTTCTTCAAGCATTATTCTCTAATAAAGTGACAATCGATCTCAATATATTTTATTTTCTCATGAAATGTGTTGTTAGAGGCTATATACATGACACTCTTGTTGTCTCAAATAATTTTGGATGGTTGTTACAAACATGACCCTAATGTCTCTTAAAAGCTCTATAATAAAAGAAATCTCGACAGTCGTAGTTGTCATATCTTGGTAATTTGCTTCTATGGATAACAAAGACACATTTTGTTGTTTCTTGCATCTCTAGGAGATCAAGGTTTCAACTAAAAATATACAAAATCTAGTGGAGGAATATCAATTATTGACATCTCCACCCTAATTTGCATCAATATATGCAGTAAAATTAAGAGAAGAGGAAGAAGTCAAAAATACTGCCTTAACCACATAGTGCTTAATGTATGTGATGATTCTCATAACCGCACTCATGTGAGCACCAATGTTGTAAAAATCGTATCGGTGCCACCGATACTCCTGTATCAATATTAAATAAAACCGAATCCAAAAAAGCTTGATTTGAAGCAGATTATGAGAAGAGAATAGAAAAGTTAAATAATATCTCATAATGAACAAGCATCCATACCATAACGTGAATATTGAATACCATTAATTAATAAACAACAAAGTTATAACTTACAATTATCAAGACCAAAACATTATAAAGTTACAATTAAAAGTTAAAACAAATTACAACCATCCACAACGTAGATCATAATCAACAATGCATTGTAATTGACATAGTCAAGATCACCGTCATGATCATCATCATCTCCTCCTCCTCCATCTTCCTCCTCTATAATTGGATCCGCCCATCCAACACCTTCATTTTCATCATCTCTAACTCCAACTTATGATTCAGCTTGGGGTGTCCTCCAATTTTCATCCTCTAAATTAATGGGGGCTTCTCTTCTTCGACCCAATAATTAAGAATATTAACATTTTCATAACTCAACGGGTCATATGGCACATTCCTTGCCATTCTTGCATCCTTTTGTATTTGTACGTAAAGAAAGAATGTTCAAATTATAAAGAATATCAAATACAATATAATCACATCAATCATTCATTATTAATAAGAAATAACTAGGCAATAACAACATATACATATTTTAAAAATTGTTACCTTTGCCTTAACTTCATGTTATAACCAACATATACCAAATCACGCAGTCGAGCATGATCTAATATGTTTATCTTTTTCGTGTGAATGTATTTTAAAAAAACTCCAATTTATCTCACATCCACTCAAATTGAATGTTTGACTCAATATACGTTGAGCAAACCTTGATAAGTTTGATACATCTACACCAAAGCGAGTCCGCCATTTATCTAAAAAATAACACAATAATAATTAATAAGAAATACTAAAAGTAAATCAATTGATAACTTCAATGAATATAAATAAAAACACATAATACTTGGTTGCATTAGGGAGTGGAGTTGAGTTGCAATTGGCCTTCTAAAATCTCTAACACTCTATATATACTTGCTTAACTCTAAATGGGTATTGCAACGAGTAGATGAATCTTGTATAAGGTCAACTGCATTCAATATATCTTTTTTACTTCTTCTTTCTACATAAAGTTGGGAGTAAATTGAATAAAAGGGTTAAAGAAAATATGCAGGAACATAAAAATCATGATGCATTTGGCAGCCTACATTAATTATATTTCAAACATTTCTTTTAGAAGTGACCTCTTGCGGTTAAGGTTTGCTTCTATTTTCAATTTGGCTTTATCCATAGCATTATATATATAAGGCATAAAAGATCTATCTTCACTAACTACCATCTTCATTACCTTAACTAGCGGTACAATCATCCTAAAAAAATTGATGCAATTCTCAAAAATAAGCATTGAAAACAAAATCTATCACAACAATGCCCTCCCTCTTTTCATATTAACTAATAGAGCATCATTTAAATGCATTTTTTTATATGACAAGACTTTGCACGATAGTGATATTTGTAGCAAATCTTGTTAATGAATGCCTAATCAATTCTCTTTCACCTATATGGATTAACATAAAATGCAATACAGAAGAATAATTATAAATAAACTTTATGACATTTCTGCATGCATCTATAGTTCATCTTATTTCATCCATTGCACTCAAATCTTCAAGCATTAAGTCTATACAATGTACAATACATGGAATCCATACTAAGGATGAATGGTTTGCCTCAAGCATTTTACCAATGACTCTAAAATTTGTAGCATTATTAGTAATGAATTAAACAACATTTGAAACACCTAAATCCTAATAACTTCCTTAAAAATAAAAAGTACATTATCTACAGTTTTATCAATATCGTACAAGTATATGACTTTGGGACAATAGACCACAAAGTTTATCAAAGACCTATACTGACCATTTGTCCAACCATCAACCATAACAAAACATCTTATATCCTTCCTCGACTCCCTAAATTCAAAATTCTATATATTAATAATATCAACCCATTTCTCCGTTAATATATTTTTTCACTTTTTAATTTAGTGATAATGAATAAAGCTCATAAGTGTTGTTGGCCATTGGTCATTTTAAATAGAGATCGGCGAGTCACTAGGAAGAAAAAAGGAAGCTAGAAAAAGGCCCTCCACCGTGAAAGGAAAGAGAGCGAGAGAGAGAGAATCGAAATATGTTAGTCAGAACAAAATGGGGTCAGGCAGACCCGTCAGAGATTGAACTCGTGACTCTCAACAGGGAAAAATGGAAACCAAAGCATAAGATAGGATCTCGTTTTGATTAAACATAAATTTAAGTGGAAATGCCGCAAACATAAAAGAACCAACATCACTCTGGGGGGGCGTGATTTTTAGGTTAACTGTTTTGTTTAAACAAAAACTCCAACAACAAAAAGTAACGAATCGCAAGCGAGAAAGAATCGGATCGAACGGCATATGCCGTAGGCTTGACTTTCACGTGTGCTCCAATAAAGAGAACAAAGAAAAAGCAACACTCGATACGGTTGCCACTCTCACTCTCTCTCTCTCTCTCTCTCTCTCTCTCTCTCTCTTGCTTCAAGCTCGTAGTTGTTCTTTTCCCCATATTCCGAACTCTATTTTCTGCAGATTCACATTCGTAAATTCGCCAAAACCAGGCACCACATTCGTAACGAATTTCTTCCTTCCTGATTCTTGCCATTTGCGGATCGATTATGATTACGAATTTCGGGCGTTTCTTGTTTTTGAAGTTCTTGGAAGGGTCTGAAACGACAAGGGAATTTTAAGTCGACTTGATGGCTATTAGGGGAGTCGATTTCAAGTGGTCGGCTGCTTAACTGTATCCAACAGTTTATTTTCCTTTGGCGTTTGCTTGATCTCTTGTTTCGTTTGCTTTTCGTTTACCTTAATTTTGTTTTGTGTTTGTTGTTTCTTGGTAGGTATGATGGTTTCTTCCTGTCGATGCTCGCAACGAGCGCGTATCCTTCTCTATGATTCGCACTGGTCGCCCTTTCCTTTGGCTTCCGCTTCTTTTAAGTCTTTTTATGCGTTCATTTGCACGAGATTTGTTGTTTTATGTTGTTTAGTTGGTTCTAAGGACGGATAATGCATTTGATTGTGTATACTGTTTATTAGTTTTCACGAGTCATTTCGGCGTTCTTCTTGAGTATGTGGTGTTCGTTTTTTTTTGAACCTTTTCTTCTCTTTGCGGACAATGAGTCTTACTTGTCATGACATAGCATGCGTGAACTTGGTTACTTTCTTGGTGTACTAATCTTTCGCAGGATTACATGATTATACGTGAAGCAATTGAAGGAAATTGACCATTGAAACAGTTCAGAAATGGTTATTCCACTTAGCTTTGGTTTTTGTGATCCATGTGACGATTGTCAATGAGTTTAAATTTTCTGTAGGCAACTACTGTTTAATTAGCACGGGTAGAAAGAATTGATTGCGCATAGACATGTAGCTAAGTATCTGGGGAATCTTTGATCTGGTGTCGATGAAACAGCTTCCATGTCAGATATCTAGGGCCTTGCCCCCGGAGACACAGAAGTTAATGTAAAATGATTTTATCACTACGAGGCAGGTGTCCACTGATGTCGAGGTAGAATGCTTTTTGCTACTCTAGATCAGAA
Source organism: Brasenia schreberi (assembly GCA_036023115.1). NCBI lineage: Eukaryota > Viridiplantae > Streptophyta > Magnoliopsida > Nymphaeales > Cabombaceae > Brasenia > Brasenia schreberi. Next base: position 6,388,882 of record JAYKKT010000092.1, on the reverse strand, counting down.
CAATTTTCATTAGCTCACTGGACTTGGGCTTTAGTAGCGGTTTCATCTTCATAAATTGCGGTTTAAGTATTGGAGTAAGAGTTCAACTGGTTCCCGGTCAGGCCATTTATATTCTCGTAGCTGTCTGTTCCTAGTTTAGACTGTCCTTTCCATGCCCCATAAAGAATTGATATTTCTCTGTGAACTATTACCACAGCATTGAAGAGTTCTATTTATTGGCTTTATTTATCTTTCTTATTCAAAATATTTTGCTATCTTCAGGACTCTACTTATTATCTATCTGGTGGCAAGACACATAGTGCACGTGCATATATACTACTGCATATGTGATGCATTTTTGCATTTGTTGCTCCCACTGTTTAGGTATATGTATGTTGTATTCTTTGACCATTTGTAGAATCATTGTTTCAATAAATTGGAAAAGGTATCATCTTTGTACATATCCGTTGCACATATGGATTGTGGTAAGCTTCAATGCCCTCTTTTGTTGTTCTCATCATAGCTGACCATGTTTGTAAGGAAGGACGTGTAGACTTATGCTTTGATTTGATGCTCTCCTTTGCCAGGTTGACTATACAACAGTTTTTGTTTTTCGAGTGTTAATGTTCATAGACAACGGACTAGCTGCAGGAATGGGTTTGTAAGTTTATCACTCTTGTGATCCTCTTTTGATTTGTTTAGATGTTGCAATTTGTTTTGTAGAAGAATGATGTTATATGTTCTTACTTATTAGAGGAATTGGGTGATTGAAACCGTTGATACATGCCTTCAACCTGTTCCATGTTTTGTCATTCTGTTTCCTTTTGCTACAAGAAATACTCCAGTGTTTATTTTGTCTTTCTGATTGAAGAAGCTCAGTGGGGATAGATGTCAGTCTAAATTTCTTTTAGGCAATTTTTGTATGATCAGACATTCTGTTCAAATAGACATGCATCTACAATTGAAATAAGCTAGAAACTAGTAATATGAGTAACAATTTAAACTAGTTTTATGGGTTATAGAAGAAAATTGGAAAGCATGATCATAAACGAGGTAGCTAGATGTGTAAAACAAAAAGTTGCTAAAGTTCATTGGTTCTATAAAAGGTCTAGTTATGTTGGAACATCTTTTGGAAAGCCTTTTCCCTTTGATATATGATATGAAGATATTAACATCAATGAGGAATACTTGCTGACTGCATCCCCATGCCAAATGCCAAATGATGTAAAGCCCCATCCTGTGCTCCCCTTCTCCCAGGTATCTTGTTGCTTTGGCTGTTGAGCATAGATCAAAACGATGCCTCTACTCGCACCCACTTCCAACCACATGCACACCTGTAGACTAATTTTGGCAAGTATTGGATAAATGAACTTTTTCACTTATGGTTTGTAGGTTGGTTATAGAAAGATTTTAAGTTCGCAAACTCAAACATGAAAAATATTTTTCAAGTCCTCGGGAACTTTTGGTTGAGTACTGCCTAGATCTTTTTTCTTTTTGAATCGGTAGTCTACCTTCCTAACCGTACTCGTGATTCAAAGTTGATTTAATTTACCAAAAAACCCAACCAAATAGGAGCTTGTGAGTGCAAATGCTTGTATGGTCAAACACAAACCTAGTTATATCTCTAGCCAATAAAGTTCCTTCAAATTGGGTTTGTTCTGGAAGAGAGGGTTTTTAGAAGTTTATATAGATCTTATGTGCATGACTGAAGGAAAAGATTATAAGGTTTCATGCTGGTCATATTTGCATATGAGTCCTATAGAAATAAAGGTGCATGCATGCAGATACTAACAAAGACGAAACTAGTGCATTCGTGAACAAATTCCTAGAAAAGAATGTGATGTACAACCATCTGAATCTCACTTTTTGCCATGGTTCAACGTATTACAAGGAGATCTGTATTGTCTTACTGATAGTGTGTTATTGTCCTGTTTCCTTTTTTCAGAGACCTGGGTTGGCAACAAAGATATGCTCGCTTTTGTGGAAGAGTAGTGGTTCTGTCAGTTCTAGCACTGTTTCTTTACCCATTCTTATGGGTATGGACTGTAATAGGTAGCCTATGGTTCACTAGGGCTAGAAGTTGTGTGAGTTCGTGTCTCCTTATCTTTTGTCCTTCTTTCTTTCTTTTCAGCTACTGAATTTACAAAAACTACTCTAACACATTCTATAACGTGTACAGTTGCCTGAGGAAGGTCAGAAATGGGGCTTCATGATTTGGCTTCTTTTCAGCTACTGTGGACTTATATGCATTGCTTGCATGTCAATGGGAAAGGTATGCTAGTTCTCTTCCTCTTATGAATGTATGAAGTCAAAGAAATCTCCAATGTGGAGAATAATCTTCACAGCCCAATTTTTGGGCTATACGAGGTTGGGATTTGATGTTAGATGAAATGACAATGAATATGTGTGGCAAAGAAAAACGATATTCCTGTTTCTAACTGATAATTTCTACTATTGGATGTACTTAGTTTGGATTCTTTGGAAGAATTCCCATAGCTTACTGTGGGGACGCATCTTTTTCCTTGTTGGGGATTGGCTTGTGCCCATCTTATTCAGTGACTTGGCAAAAATTAAACCATTATCAACTCTTTGTTGCATATTACATTCTCAGTGGTTTAGCTGAATAGAGATAGAGAAGAAACCCACCCTCCCAAAAAAGATTTTCCTAAATATTAAATTAAATCACAATTATATGCAATGAGGATGCCCAACTTATTTAATAGGAAATATGTATGATTCTTTTTATAACTTCACCCATGTAAGGGATCACCCTTGCATTGCCGGTCCCAAGCCCGTATAAAGGAGGAGGGTTGTGTTAGGCTTCCGACAGCCAGCGTAAAACTTTATTGGATTCGAAAGATGTATTAGTTGTATCTAAGGGAGGTATACCGGTACAAAAAGAAGCTTGGTGATGGAGTGAAGTAGTACAAAATAAAATCAAGGCAAAGAGGGCATGTTACAAATTACATTGTGCTAAGAAAACTAAAACTAGTGAAACTTTAGAGGCTTATAAAAAAGCAAAGAAGGCAACGAAAAAAGCCTTCACTTAGTGGAGCTAGAGTTGTTGCGTGTATCATTTGAGTGATGGATGGTCTGAGAAGACTGGTTGATGCTGAGCCTGTTGAACGGCTAATTTGGTTCTTGCAGTCCTGATGACTTGTTGCTGGTGGTATGGATGCTGTGAAGTAACGTCAGTAGGAGGAACCATTATTTTTTCAATTCCCTTAGCTTTGGGAGTGAGGTTCAGAATAATTGTTTTTTAAATTACTTTTTTATGCTGTTGCTAAAGTTTCTGCTTTCTTTTACATCTTGTGCTTAGCCATTCTCCCTTTTCAATATGGCGTATGTTTTTTTATGACTTAAGGATGAGTTCCAGTGAATCACTTATTTTCTCTTGGTCGCAGTTGAATGAACGATTCTGTATGATTTTGGTCAAGGTTTTAAATTCTGATCTTAGTCTGTTCTATCGAAAGTTTGTCTTCTCTCCTTGCCTTAATGCTGCATGGTTCTCAAGTTCTGTACAGTTATTGTTGTTATTGAGATTTGTGATGCAAGCTTTCATTTTATGCACGTTACTGATTTAAGTTTCTTTGTAGTGGCTGACACGAAGACATGCTCATCTACAGCGTGCCCAACACGGAATCCCTATTTCAGAATATGGGGTAAGTTTTCAGTAGATGTATTTTCTATTAGATTTTAAAGCAGTTATAGTTTGTTCCACTGATGTTTCTGTATCTCTGTGTTCCTTATGCTTCTGCATACTGTTTTTATATGAAAAATAAATAAATTAATGCACCATTACAACCTTCTAGGTGCGGTTTCCTCTGCAAATAATGTGGAAAAAGAAAGGGCCATGGGTTGCAGAGAAGTCCGAAATCCTCTACTGAACTGTAACTGAAAGCCTGCTGATCAGGACTTATAGAGTACAATACGTGTTAAAACATATTCATCACTACTGAGTTGTATAACCATATGGTTTGGTTGTTAAAACTTGAATACAAATACGAAATAGGACTGATTGAGTTGATACAAGATACAAGCAACTGGAATATTAGATACTTGGATGCCCTACATGGTCGGTTCACAAATTGCATCATGTACGACAACTTCCTTTTTGGTCTCTTGTTTCTTATTTGTAGGACTTGCTCCATCTGGTATAAGTTGGACATCTCCGTATTTATTTATTCTGTTACGTTGTGGATCTCATTCGCTCCAAGTGACTTAGCTGTTAATACTTTTATTTTCATAACCGAGATGGAAGTAGAAGCAAAGCTGTTTTAAAGTAGTTCGCATTACCAGCTATCATAGTGTATTCCAATGTTGTTTCTTTTTATTTTTAGATATAACGTTCAGTCATCCCGCTATATTATCCTTAACTTATTCTTCTCAGGTACTCGTCGATATGATCCGAGTTCCTGACTGGGCATTTGAGGCTGCCGGTCAGGAGTTAAGAGGAATGGGCCAAGATACAGCTGCATATCATCCGGGGCTTTACTTGACTCCAACACAGGTATTGGATATATATTTTCATAGGAATTTCGTAGTTTGGACTCTATTTTGTTCAATAGCCACTTTCAACAATGATGCGATTGATTTTTGCTGTTACAACTTGCAACCACTATTCTTGCGTTCAGAGAGAAGCTGTAGAAGCTCTTATTCAAGAACTTCCAAAGTTCCAGTTAAAGGCTGTCCCTACAGATTGTGGCGAGTGCCCAATTTGCCTCGAAGAATTTCGTGTTGGCAATGAGGTATCTTTCATGGACTTGTGAGCATGATGTCATTTTCTTATATAGCTTATGTAACGTTAGCTTGGTACACCCTTTTTTATCCCCAAGCTCTATTACTACGATCACTTGTGCTTCATGTTTACTTTGGATTACGTTCATGCTACTCTTGGTAGGCCCTGAAAAAGTGGTGCAATGTATCCCGAATTCCTCTAGCTGCATCATTATGATGGACTGGTCTTCTGTAAGAAAACCATCTTCAGATACTGTAGATGAATTTGTCATGTTTAAAATAGAACTAGTGATGCGCAACAAAAATTTGTTTTCTAAGATAAGTAAACAAAATGGAGATGTGTGGTTTATGGTTGTAATTGCTCAAGCTCTTGTTAGCATGGATTGAAGAAAAGGCTAGAGGTTCATAAGTCTTGTGTGTGGAGGCACGGAAAATGCAGCTTCTGTCAGATGCCTGTTGTGTATGTGCGCGTCTTCAGCAACAATTTGTTGGGCTTTTGCAGGTACGCGGACTTCCCTGTGCACACAATTTCCATGTGGAGTGCATAGATGAATGGCTTCGCCTGAATGTGAAATGCCCGCGGTGTCGGTGTTCCGTGTTTCCCAACCTTGATCTGAGTGCGCTTAACAATATCCGAGCCGATTCTGGTCGACCTTCTGGGAGCACCGTGAGCAATTCAACTTCGCGTTATTCCCATTCACAATCTACACCACAGAGTAGTATGTTGCGCATGAATGGCTTTCTTAGAACTGTATATACAGAGCACACAGCAAGTGGAGAAGCTGCAGTGAGCGACAATACCAGCAGTGCTGGAGGGGAAGCAGTTACTTCCGGTGGTCGGCATCAAGGGTCAGCCAACCAGGAGATGCGTGTATCCATAGATCAGTCTCCTCCTTCACGTTGAGTGGATCCTCTCTCTCTCTCTCTCTCTCTCGCTCGCTCTCTCGCTCTGTGTGTACGGCAGACAGATAATTTGTTGTAAGGCCCTTTTTGCTGGTCTGATATCTGCTGATTTTGTGAGGGGGCAATGTATGGGTGGGTGGAAAACTTTTCATCACAGAAACCTACTTGTAGAAGGCATTTTTTGGTGGTCTGGTACCCTCTTTTTCCCCGAGTTTTTGGAAAGGGAAGCTCTCCCTCTCTCTCTTGGAAAGAAAAGATGTTCGTGTGTGTGTGTGTGTGTGTGAGAGTGAGAGAGAGAGAGAGAGTCACTACCAGGTCATACCATCTAGGGGTGGCAATTCGTGTTTTGGATTGTGTTCCCGTGTTAGTCGACAGCCCTAGAGCTTTCTTGTTTTTTTCTTTTGGGTTAGAATGGGTAGTGCGGAGCAAGCTATGCACTCTCGGGGGTATCAAACTCACGACCTGCAACTTGTGAGAGAGCCTTCGTTTATTGGTGTTACCATGTAAGAACCAACATTTTGCTTCTGTTTTGACTTTCGGTTCATACCATTAAAATAATTTTCATCTTAACCATCAATTGTCAAGAAAGAAACCATGAACAAGGTTGGCAAACGAAACAAGCTGCTTGTAGATGTTCAGTTCGTGACGGTAGCTGAATGAGTACGTGCTCAACTCAGCTCGGCTTGTGAAGGTCGCCAAGAATGACATGTTTTGAGGACGAGTGCAAAATGATTTGAAAGATGAATGATTATATGTATTTGAATACAACGTTCTCTATTAACATAACATAAATTAGCTCACCGGTAGGCTTCTTAACGCCCACTCACAGGTTGCGAGTTTGATTCTCAGGGGAGTTGTATGTGTGTGTGTGTGCGATTTTGGCCTCATACTGTAACCGGGTAATAACATAAAGTACTACAGTTTAATAAAAAGTAATCACAAATGTGTAAAAAATGTTTCAAGGTGATTATTTACAAATTAATTTTGTTTCTTGACAAGAGAGTAAGGATATTCGAAATGTTTAAAAATGGTGATAATTTTCTGGCTAATAAAAGCCGACCTATATATTGAATAGGACATGTAGTATCCTGGTTCCATGGTTGTGAAGATTCCCAAAACATCTATATATTTAGCTTAAAGGTTAGACCTGGCTGGTTCCACCAAAAGCTGGAACCTGAAAATGAAACAGCCCTCCTTCAGGTCCGGTTACGGGCATGATCTGCTCTGGTTTTATTGGAAATTTTCATAAAAACAAAGGTGGTAATTTAAAATCGGAATCAAAACCAACTTCAACCCTTCGTTCTGGTTCTGGGTTCCCTTTCTCGGTTTCAGAGACAGTTTCAACCTACTTCAACCTAGCAGGCATTGTCCAAACCAACCACCAACCACATCTGTCGCGTGGAATGAATTACCATCCTTGATCACTTATACTACTCCAAACATCCGACTGTATTTTCCAGTTGAAATCGAAATGGAATATTACTATCAAAATCACATTCTCTTAATAGACCTAGTAAGACATGATCCCAAGCTAATACTTGGCACTCTCCCCCTTTCTCAAGTTCGTCACAAGGGAAACAAAAATCAAGAATTGCGAAAAAACAGAACACCTTTCAGTAGTATCAATATGTAAAAAAAAACTGCGGGTCACATTGGAATAGGTATAGCAAAGATACTTTGTCAAGATTTGCTTTATCATGTATCAAACAAGAATTGCGAGAAAATAGAACACCTTTAAGTAGTATCAATATGTAAAAGAAACACCTGCGGGTCACATTGGAATAGGTATAGCAAAGCTACTTTGCCCCCTACTGCTACTAAATCACCACCCCCTAGCAAGGGTGACAAGCAGGGTATGTGACGTTGTTGATGGCAGCTGACCTTAAGCTTCACCAAACAACACTCGGCGCCAATGATCATTTGTTGTCCAACCTTTCCTCTACTAGGATTTTTGTTGTGGACGCTCTTCTGCATAACAATGGGTTTACTGTTCTCACATGCATTCAGCTTCACTCGAGGATCACTCTCATTCACAGTGATCACTCCATTCAAGGGGAAGCAGAAAGAGAACTCTCACTCAAGCAAAAGGCAATGAATACAAAGCACACATCAACTATTTATAAGCATGTTGTTGATTCATGCAGGGTGAATTAGATCTAGATCCAGATTTTAGCGGTCCAGCTCCTTATTATAAGGGCAATTATTATAAGGTACTATAAAAGGAATTTACCTATCTAATTATACACATACAAGAATAACATGTACAATGCGTAGGCTCAAGATCACATACGCGCAACATAGACACTGATTATAAAAGACATAAAGATGGATACTGTTATGGCGTGAGTGGCTGTGTGTACTCCTCCAAGCGATGTTGCGTCTAGAGTGAAACCCCTCCTTGTGAGACTCTAGCGCTCTCGGTACATGTTCTGTGACAGGGTGCTTTGTCGCCCTTGCTGAGGGGAAGTTTATGTATGTTTCCTTTTGCAACCCCAGAAAGAGAAGCTAGAATGCATCGTGCAGAATATTTTCTCACTTGAAAACGGTACTTACGTACAATGAAAACCTTTTCCTGGGAATAACTGAAAGATGAGGACGAAAATGGAAATAATCGGAAAGTGAGGGACGGAATAAAAAGTCCAGGCTTTGTACGAGGGCATCTCGATAAGTCTTGAAGAATCTAAAGCAAAGGTGCTCGGGGTCGTCCACAATCTTCAAACTCTTCCTCTTCTTCCCAACAGATTATTTTTTACTTTCTGTGGGGGGAACGTTCCAATCGAATTTGTTGAGGCAAAATGTGTCAGCTAAGAATATGAGGATAACGAGATATCATCAACTACCGAAGGCGTGAAAGAAGAGAAAAAGGAAAGAATTGACGAGGAGCAGATGGCATTGATTATTGGTACAACGGCGTGTGCTTGGTCGCCGTTGGCTTTGTTTGGGGTCCATGGTTCCGGCGGGAGGTCGTTCGGGAAAGTGGAATTCGGAAATGTTTTTGGTGGGTCAGTATTGAATTTGAAGGAGAGAAGATTTGTGGGAAGTGGTTATGGAAAAAGGCGTTTGAGGTGCCGCTGTAGTTCTGCTTCAGAGTGGGATTGGAATGCGTGGACTCGTCATTTCTCTGAGATTGACCAAGCAGAGAACTACTCCTCCCTTCTCAAGGTATTCGTTTCTCCGTCTGCCTTTGTATGTGTATGTGTGTGTGCGCCTCTCTCTCTCTCTCTCTCTCTCGATTAGGTTTCTTGTGTTCCTGGTTTTGTGCTTGAGTTTGGGAGTATTAAGATTCGCATTGTTTTGTGCTGCGAGTGTTTAGTGGTATCCATCTCTTCCTTACATTCTTTAAGCTTAACAATGCACACGTCTTCTTTACATTTTAAAATATTAGCTTGCTAAAGTTGCAATCAAGTCATATCCATATTTTTATCTGTCGCTCGTTCATTCGTTAGGTTATTTGTTTTCCTGGTTTCTGCTTGAGTTGGGGAGTATTAAGATTCATTGCATATGCGAAAATAAGGATATCCATCTCTTTTTACATGTTTTCAACATACAAATATGGTAAGGTTGCAACAATCATTAGTTCCCGACATTCTTCCCCTTTTCTTTTCTTCTTAGCATATGCTTTTTCACACGTGATGGATAACATGGTGTATCCCAATATCTATTTATCTTTCCGTTGAAAATTTATCTTGAAAAAGGTTGTTCTGATGAATCAGATATGGTAGGTCGATCGAAAGGGATAAACTTAGTAGCTTCAATTAATATTAAATGAGTGGACCTCTTGGCCGCAAACCTTGTTAGTCTCTTTCTCTTCCATAGGGGTGTTCAAAGAACTTGAACTAATCAAACCAACAGTTTTGTTTAGTTTGGTTCGGTTTAAAAGAAAAATTGAATGCTGTTCATTTCATGGTTTGAAGGTTGAAATGGTTCCAATCTACATACATATGACAGACATGCACACACACAAGCGTGTGTATTTCACAGCATACTGTAAGAAATCTATTAACGTAGAAAAATATGCACCTGAAGTCTGGAAAACCTCATCAAATGTAAGTGCTAACAGGAAAGAGAATACAAAATTACTAAGAAAATCCACGATTTAGTTAGCTGAAGCAAAAATGTATAAACTTGCTTCACGAGATTTGTCATGTGATTTATTATTTATTATGCTCTATTATACACTATAAGTGTTATACATTATCATATTAAAATGCAATGACCATGCTTTAGAACCAAATCAAACTGTAACAGATGGTTTGGTTTGGTTCTCCAGAAATCATGAACTGATTATATTGGTCTGTTCAAGGTTGAACCTATAACAAAACCAAACCAGACCAGATCATGAACACCCCTGTTTGTTTTGGATGAGTTAGCTTGGATTGATGTTGCCTGGAGACAAAACACATGTTCTGAATACAGCTTGGTCTCCTTCAGGAAAAGAACAAGGAAACTGAACTGCTTGTGTTTGTGCAGTTTCAACTTGAGGATGCTATTGAGAAGGAGGACTTTCAGGAAGCTGCAAGATTAAAAAAGGCTATTGCTGAAGCAGAATCAAAGGACACTGTATCTGATATTATGTCCCAATTAAAGGTGACACAATGGGCTCAGTGAAGTTCCCTTTATTTTGGTTTGCAAGTGATTGGGTATGTAACAGTTATCTAACTTTTCATTCTTTGCAGAAAGCGGTAGATGAAGAGCGGTACCATGATGCATCTAAAATTTGTAATCATACTGGCAGTGGACTGGTGAGTGTACTTCAGTCTTCTTGTGTGACACAGCATGAGTTTCTTTACGCTAACTTGGCATGGCACATATTTTTAAGTGTTTGCACTCTCTCCAACCTAAGATTCAGACCATGCTGCAGCAGGACATACTTTTGTGATATTATTTTGATCCCTCTGCATAGCCGACCCCGTCTAGTATGGGAAAAGGCTTAGTTGTTGTTGTTGTTGTTGTTGTTATTATTTTGATCCCTATGCTATTCCTATTTTCTAGTATGACTGGAAACAAAGTTCCAGATTGCTGATACTTTTTAGATTAGGCTTTTAATACTTTCTATGCAAAGATCAATCTCTTTTTTCCCTCTCTTCCGGTAGTTTTGATGTGCATGTAGCTTTCCTGATCCTTTTCCTATTTCATGTGTATAACCTACAGGGGTCATAGTGTTAAGAAGGGATAGCTAAGGCCACCAGGCACCCAGGCCAGCAGGACCGGGCTGGGCCAACAGGGCCCAACCAGCACCAATGGTTAGTTTTCTAGCCATTGGCTGCTGGCCAACAGCTAATTCATGTGTATATAAACACATCATGTGTAACTTTGTATTCCAAGCCTTGTGTGGCTGATTGTGTATGGTTTATATGATTATTCAATAAAGGTATGCTCCCATTTCTTGTTTGCTATTGATCGTTGGTTGATTGCTTGCCGATACAAGAGGAGGCCTGTGAGAGACCTCAAGTGAGCACTTACGGTGTTGTTTCGTGTTAGCTGACTACGATAGTCATTGTGAAGACACTCAAGGTGTTGATTTGCTTACACATAGATTTGTCATGTGATTTATTATTTATTGTGCATTTTTTATGTGATAACAGTAGGCACAGTGGCACACTATAGAAAATTTAGGAACACTTAATTGCTGTATTGATTCATTCCCTAGTTTATCAATACCTTTTGTTTAAGTGCTCACTTCTCAATTCATGAATCTATTCATTACTTTGATACTGCATAGGAGTTCATTCAGTCACTGTAAATTTTTGAAATATTTATGAGTTCTCCATTATTTTCTTTTTACGCAGGTTGGTTGGTGGGTTGGATGGTCGAAGGATCCTGATGATCCGTTTGGAAGAGTACTGCAAATAACTCCTGCTTTAGGTAAATTCTTGGCGAGGAGTTATAGTCCAAGGTAATGCTCTATATTTTGTTGTTGAATTGGAAAATTGATGATCAGGTTTCTTAATGGTGTTTGTCATTTATGCCAGACAATTAATGTCAGGATCTCCTGGCACTCCATTGTTTGAGATATTTGTCATCAAAGATACCGATGACAGATATATAAAGCAGGTAATCTTCATTGTTGCTTAGCAGCAATTTTCAATTACTATATGTACATAGTTTTTCAATAGGTGCTGCTAGGTTCATTCTCATCTTCGTTTTCTTTACCACATGATATTCCAACAATTATCGTCCTTGAACAGGTGGTCGTCTTGCAGAGAGCATCTCAAGGAAGTAATACAGCCTCTGTGGATGCATCAATGAACACAAATGATGTTGCACCATTACCTGATTCTCAACAATCATCCAAAGAAAGTACTCTAGTGAATGAATATGGTGCCGAGAAAGGCGATGAGAAGAAAGTGAACACCATTGATATCACTGAAGAAGCACTAAGCAATGTTATAGATTTCCTTAAGGATCGAATACCAGATTTGACAGTAAAAGTAATGAAAGTTAGTGTGCCAGATGAAGTCAAGGAAGACAGCAACTACATCGAACAGCTGTTGGAGGATGTTGGTGATGACACTATGGAGGCTGAAATTTCTGGAGATGAGATAGATTTAGATAATATCCAGAGGGCGAGCATATCGGATGGGAGTGATGCTGATACACTGGAAGAGGTAAAGGATGTTAATGTAAAGCTTGTAATTGGTGGAGTTCTTCAGACCCAGAAAGATGAGTCCATTTATAAGGTTCCAACACGAGTTCCAGCAACTATAGAAAATATGGAGAAAGATTCCTTTACGCTAAATATTTCCACCAGAGCTAATGATGTTGTTGGCACACCATCTCAAGTTAAGGTCGCTGCAGTTGCAGCTCAAGCAGCTTCAGACCTTATGCCTATTGATGTTGCCAAGGCACTTTGGGGCGTAGGCAAAGCTCCTGTAAAGGTAAACCTTCTTACCTATTATTTTTAAGACATGATTTTATTGTCTATTTGATAAGGAGATTCTTTCTCCTGAAGTTGATAACAGATGGATATTCCATCTAGGAGATAGGTTTTGTTCCATTTGAATGATGTGAGGGAATTCTTTCTTCTGAAGTTGAAAACAGATGCTACTCCTCCAGGAGATAACTTTTGATCTTGCCATCTGCAGGCTACGAATGAATCTTGTCAGTTGTTTCTTTGCATTTGAGAAAATACTACCATTTATGCATATGGGGCACAGTCACTGAAAAAAATATGCACAATGAAAAGAATACGTCAAAATGCATTCAAACTACCACCCACTATGTCATACATAGCGGGGACTGGGCATTGGGGAACAGTGAATCTCTCATGATTTCTCTCTCTCTCTCTCTCTCTCTCTCTCTCTCTCTCTCCCCTGATACAAGATTATAATTTGAAGTGTTTCTTCAAGAAAGCAGAAATCTACTAGCAAATCTAGATAAGACAATATGTTAGGCCAAAAGAATCAGAAAGAGCTAGATGCATTGTTCAGAACACATGGTTCTTCCTGTTATTGTTGGAGGGTTTCTATATTCATTCAAATTATCCCAGACAAGGAGAAGCTGAACAACGTGAAGTTCATCGAATAAGGTTCAATCCTTGGTTCAGCAAAGATTTACCTATTCCTGTTCTTTACTTAAGGGTTCTTTATACAAGAAAGTCCACGTTCTTTCTAAGTAAGGACATGACGAAGACATGACGAGTTCATCTTGCTAGTATCCTTCTACTACGGGCATGAAGCTATTTCATTTTTAGACTGAGTGAAGGTGCACATGTAATAGGAAACAAGTCTTAGATTAGAAGTTTAGACCTTTTCAGCATTCAAAGGAACAAATCATTTTAAGATATCTGAGGAAACGTGGAAGAGATGGAACGGTGTGCTTATTCTTAGTTTCTTGCAAACTAATCATTTAAATCATGACATGCACATAGTCACATTATTGATCACACTTGAATAATTTATGTTGGTCGAAAGTTCATCTTACAAACTCATTGAGGAATGTCAGCTATTGTGAACCATCATTGCTTACTTTTGGCAAGTATTACTATGCAGCTGTTTCAGGAAACTAGATCATCCATGACTCTTTTGACTATCTGGAACTAGTTACAAGCACATCTATTGGATTTCTTTAGCAATGATTTACAGGAAAATGGACTCTATATGAGAACCTACGTACTTAATTAACCACCTACTAGCATCACAGACCTGTTAAGAAGTTTATCTTGTCTCTGCAAAGCTTCACAATGTCTAAATAATTTCTTTTCTGTTTCAACTGTTCCCAATTAATGTTTTGTTTAAGCATGTTTTGGGTACAAATTTGTGTACTGATACAGCACCATTAGGCAATCTTTCCCATTTCTTATTCTGGGAACCATGATCTTTTATGCTCATTTGAATTTGTCAGGTTTCCTTTCACCACTGCATATGGGCTAGGACCAAGCTTTATTCTCTCATTCGTGTAAATTAGATGTACATACATTATACTTACTAATCAAACCCCTAATTACTAAGTACACACCTCTTTTCCCATTTTACCCCTGTTTACATGCACCACACTCTCTCGTCTCGTTTCCCTCTATTTTGTCCTCTCATCTCTCTCATGCTCTCGCCTCTCTCCTACATTGTCCCTCTTATGTCATTGAAACCTGCTTGCCATGCCTCTCTCTCATGCCACTGGCTGCCATGCTTGTCAGAGCCTGCCTCCCGTCTTACCCACCATCGCCATGGAAGGCCCTCTCGTCTTCTTTTTAAGAGGAGGAGCATGAGACGTGTGTCTCCTCTTCAAGGGAGATGCATGCCTCGTGTATCTCTCTTTAAGAAGAGACACACATATCCTCTTTTAAGAGAGATGCGCGAGGCGTGCATCTCTCTTAAATAGAAGTTGCATCTCGGATGCATCTCTATATGTCCCCTCTATTCCGTGGTATGGTGTGCAAACATCTTAGTAAAAGAGTAGTTTTGGGGATTTTGGGGCTTAAGGGACATGCACTTAGTAAAACAGGTGTGTCTTTAGTAATCCCCTTAGATGTATAACTCTGTACTTCGTAAAATAATATGCATGGTATCCTATTTGTTTTTCGCTTCCACATTTGATATGAGCGAGGACTTCCAATAAAACGAGATGCACATCTTATATGGCACATTTGCTGCCTATATTTTTAGCTTGAATGAGTGACCTATCTGCCATTACTTATATATATATATATATATATATATATATATATATATATATATATATATATATATATATATATATAGAGAGAGAGAGAGAGAGAGAGAGATGTAAAGATTGCATGGTAATTCCAGGAGAAGGCTTAACCACCCAACATCGACTTTTAGTTATGGATTTACAAATAAAAAAATGGACAAAGAAGAAAAGAGTGCATCGAGATTCAGACTAAATGGTGGAACCTCAAAAGTGAGAAAGAAGATATATTTAAACATAAAGTCCTTCAAGGAGATGTTTGGAATTATGTTGGTACACCCTGTGATACGTGGAACAATATGGCTATACATATTAGGAAAGTGGTGAAAGATGTGTTAGGTGTATCTAAAGTAGGTGTACCGGCACAAAAAGAAGCTTGGTGGTGAGTGAAGTAGTGCAAAATAAAATCAAGGCAAAGAGGGCATGCTACAAATTACATTATGCTAAGAAAACTAGTGAAACTTTAGAGGCTTATAAGAAAGCAAAGAAGGAAGCAAAAAAGGCCGTGAGTGAAGCAAAAGCTAAAATTTGGGAGGATTTATATAAAAAACTCAACTCAAAAGAGGGTGAAAGAGATATTTTTAGGATAGCTAGGGCTAGAGATAAGAAAACTAAAGATCTTAATTATGTTAGATGCATCAAAGACGAGGATGAAAAAATTCTAGTGACAAATGATGATATAAGAAATAGATGGAAAAACCATAAAGATCTTAATTATTTTTATGGTTTATATACTTTTCTGATTTGGAAGGATAAGATAAATAGGTAGGACCAGATAATATTCCTATAGAAGTTTAGAAAATACTAGGAGACATAGGAATCACTTGGCTCACAAGACTATTTAATGAAATATGGAAAAACCAAAAGATGCCCGAGGAATGGGAGAGCGAGTACACTTATACACATAAAAAACAAGGGAGATATTTAAAATTGTGCGAATTATCGAGGTATCAAGTTAATGAGCCATACTATGAAATTATGGGAAAGAATTATCGAACATAGGTTAAGACAAGTATCAAGTAAAACAGAGAACCAATTTGGATTCATGCCACGCAGATCTACTATTGAAGCGATTCACCTTTTGAGACGTCTTATGAAACATTTTAGAGCAAAAAAGAAAAACCTTCACATGATATTTATTGATCTAGAAAAAGCTTATGATAGGATACCAAGGGAGGTTCTTTGGAGAACTTTGGAAAAAAAAAGGTATCCCATTGACATATATTAACCTTATAAGAGACATGTATGATGGTGCAAAAACATGTGTGAGGACTCATGAAGGAACGACGGACTTCTTTGAAGTTAATATTGGGTTACATCAAGGATCAACTTTAAGTCCATACTTATTTATAATGGTGATGGATGAGTTAACAAAACATATTCAAGATGAAGTACCTTGGTGTATGTTATTTGCAGATGACATTGTATTAGTGGAGGAGTCTAAGGAAAAAGTTAATAGAAAATTGGAACTATGGAGAGAAACATTAGAAAGCAAAGGCCTCCGACTTAGTAGAACAAAGACATAATATATGGAATGTAAGTTGATCATTTGGGTCTAAGGAAAAAGTTAATAGAAAATTGGAACTATGGAGAGAAACATTAGAAAGCAAAGGCCTCCGACTTAGTAGAACAAAGACATAATATATGGAATGTAAGTTGATCATTTGGTTACTTCAGAGGACATAGAAATTAAAATTGGCACATATTGCATCCCCCAAAAGGAAAGTTTTAAATACCTAGGGTCAATTTTTCAGAGTGATGGAAGAATTGATGGAGATGTTACGCATTGAATTAATGCTGGTTGGTTAAAATGGAGAGGAGTATCCGGTATTCTTTGTGATAAGAAGATACCATTAAAGTTAAAAGGTAAATATTATAGAGCAGCAATTAGGCCTGTCATGTTTTATGGTTTTGAGTGTTGGGCAGTTAATCATCAACATGTACAAAAGATGTCTGTGACAGAAATGAAGACGTTGAGATGGATGAGTGGTCATACAAGAAAAGACCATATACATAATGAGGTTATTAGAAACAAATTAGGAGTGGCACCAATAGAGGATAAAATGAGAGAATATCGTTTAAGATGGTTTGGACATATAGAAAGAAGATCAAAAGAAGAACCCGTAAGAAGGTTAGAAAAACTAAATTTGGAAAGTATTAAAAGAGCTAGAGGACGGCCACAAAAGTGTTGGAAAGAAACAATAAAAAATTATCTAGCTTATTGTGAGTTATTTGCTAACATGGCACACGATAGGGATCTATGGAAACAAAGAATCCATGTAGCCGACCCTGTCTAGTATGGGAAAAGGCTTAGTTGTTGTTGTTGTATATATATATATATATATATATATATATATATATATATATAGAGAGAGAGAGAGAGAGAGAGAGAGAGAGAGAGAGAGAGAGTCTGGTTCATGCACACCTCTAACGGTGTGCATTCCTATGTTACAGTTTTCATTTTTGCAAACAACTTTGTAAATGACACTTTTTCCACCAGGAAGTAAATGGGCGGCATGAGTGCATACTATCTGAGGTGTGCAGGAACACGGTTATATATATATTCATGAGCTCATGTCTCTGTTTTATTCTCTTTCTTTCCAGGTATCTAGAGGCCTTAAGGAGATTGTTAAGCTTGCAGTAGCTCAGGCTCAGAAATGGAATAGACTACCTGACAGCTCTATTTTTCAACGCATAGTCCGAGATAGTGAAGGCTTAGACCCTTTTGCTGGTACGACTTTCTAGTCAAGTTAGTTTTCATATGAATGATAGCACAGCAAATGTCTCAGACTTCTAAGTCATTCCTGTTTGTTGAAGGACAGGGTTGTATATTGGAGCATTTGGACCCTATGGGTCTGAGGTGGTACAGTTGAAGCGTAAATATGGCCATTGGCAAACTACAGAAGAACTTGAGAAGGGCTCGAGCGTAGAATTTTTTGAGTACGTTGAAGCAGTAAAGCTTACTGGTGACCTTAATGTTCCTGCTGGTCAGGTGCCTTTCTAACTAATTTCTCCAAACATTACGGTCTAGTTGAGAGAGTGAACTTGAACTGTGCATGAAAGTTAATCATTTTCAGTGATTCCCATGGGAGCCTGAATTAGGCATGGCGCTATTTTACTTCGCTACCATGTCAAATATTCAACCTTGTCTCTTACTTTCTTGTTTTTGAAAATCTTCAATCAGGTGACTTTTCGTGCTAAAATTGGCAAAGGGAACCGCTTACCCAACAAAGGAAATTATCCAGAGGAAATTGGGGTGGTAATGCTCTAACTTCTAGGCCTTCATACTTTTCATTTTGTAAAACATGCTTGAGTAATATGTGGCAGACTGTGTCCTGGTAATCTGATTGTAAGTTTTTACTTCAATCAGATTGCATGTGGCATTAATTTTCACTTTCCAGACAATAGCTACATTATAGTCATGAAAAATCACATGTATTGTGTTTTCAAGGGAGTTTCTTAATGCCTCGGCTCTTCCTCCAGTGTCCTTCCATGAACTTAGTTCAATAAAGAGTATTTTATTGTGATTTAGTTTTTGAGAACAATGATACCATACCTCACATTAATCATGGAAATAGGAAGACATGTCTGATCTCTTTTACATGCTTCTCCTTGATGCTGCACTTGCTATGTTTCCATTCAAAATAAACTAAAGAAAGTTTTGATAATCTACATCAGTTGTATGGTAAAAGGCATAGTTGTAGTTGTTTGTACATCAGTTTATGGTCCATTTTGGCCTGACCAGAATTCTCACCTCAGAAGTACCTTTGTATTGATCTCTGGTGAAAAGACCTCTTAATCAGCAAGAAACTGAAGAATCCTTAATCAAACAAATCCGTATTTGGCTGTAAGGATATGTAAGACATTTGGAAATGTGTCTTTAGGGTTTCCCAATGATTATCATCATGCTGATATTGAAAACAATGATATTTATTACTGACCATAAAATTTATTCTACGCCCAGGCAGATGTTCGGGCATGGTTCCTTTTCTTTTCCAAAAGTGTCTGCTTCTATCGTGGCATTGTTTGCCAAACTTTTGAAATTACTGTATCTTCCGTTTCTCAACTCCAAGAGAGCCATGTTGGCTCAAACTTTATTCTGTATTTAGAAACCCTTGGACTCATTCAAGAAGAGATACCAATCATGTTGCAAATTCTACATGTACGGTTGAATTCTGTTGTCTTGGTTATATCTGTACACCATAGCCGACCCCATCTAGTATGGAAAAATGCTTAGCTGTTGTTGGTTATATCTCTACACCATTACTCCAAGCATGCCAATGAGGTTGCTAACAACAACTAAGCCTTTTCTCATACTAGACGGGGTCGGCTACATGGATTCTTTGTTTCCAGAGATCCCTATCGTGTGCCATGTTAGCAGTTAACTCTCAATAAGCTAGATCATTCTTTATTGTTCTTTCCAATACTTTTGTGGTCGTCCTCTACCTCTTTTAATACTTTCCAAATTTAGTTTTTCTATTCTATATGTCCAAACCATCTTAAATGAGTTCTCTCATTTTATCCTCTATTGGTGCCACTCCTAATTTGTTTCTAATAACCTTATTATGTATACGGTCGTTTCTTGTATAACCACTCATCCATCTCAACATCTTCATTTCTGTCACAGACATCTTTTGTACATGTTGATGATTAACCGCCCAACACTCATAACCATAAAACATGGCAGGCCTAATTGTTGCTCTATAATATTTACCTTTTAATTTTAATGGTATCTTCTTATCACAAAGAATACCTGATGCTCCTCTCCATTTTAACCAACCAACATTAATTCTATGTGTAACATCTCCATCAATTCTTCCATAACTCTGAAAAATTGATCCTAGGTATTTAAAACTTTCCTTTTGGGGAATGCAATGTGTGTCAATTTTAATTTTTATGTCCTCTGCAGTAACCAAATGATCAACTTACATTCCATATATTATGTCTTGGTTCTACTAAGTCGGAGGCCTTTGCTTTCTAATGTTTCTCTCCATAGTTCCAATTTTCTATTAACTTTTTCCTTAGACTCCTCCACTAATACAATGTCTTCTGCAAATAACATATACCAAGGTACTTCATCTTGAATATGTTTTGTTAACTCATCCATCACCATTATAAATAAGTATGGACTTAAAGTTGATCCTTGATGTAACCCAATATTAACTTCAAAGAAGTCCGTCGTTCCTTCATGAGTCCTCACACATATTTTTGCACCATCATACATGTCTCTTATAAGGTTAATATATGTCAATGGGATACCTTTTTTTTCCAAAATTCTCCAAAGAACCTCCCTCGGTACCCTATCATAAGCTTTTTCTAGATTAATAAATATCATGTGAAGGTCTTTTTTTTTTTTGCTCTAAAATATTCCATAAGGCGTCTCAAAAGGTGAATCGTTTCAATAGTAGATTTGCTTGGCATGAATCCAAATTGGTTCTTTGTTGTACTTGATACCTGTCTTAACCTACGTTCGATAATTATTTTCCATAATTTCATAGTATATGACTCATTAACTTGATACCTTCTAAAATGCTGAGGCCGTAAACTTCATGCTTTAGCTAGTTTTACATGCTGGCATGTAAAGTTAACACGTTAGGTAGTTGATTGGACTATATTTTCCTTGTCCATTCATTCGGACAATGCTGCTTCTTAAATATGAATATGTGTTTGGAGTCAAATTTCTGTTTTTCAAGGTTACTGCCCAACCACAACTTATGATGCACGTCACAAGGGTGTAGGTGTAGGTGTGGGTGTGGGACACAACAATTTCAACAATCATGGTTGCAGGGATTTGGAAACATATAAATATAATTTATGTGCAAAATATTATCTATTTGATAACGTCTCATAAAAGTAGAACTAGAAGAAAAACTCAGTTTTCATTAGTTATTATTCACTAATACAGTAATAATTGGTCCATGTTCCATGAAGTCCCTTGCCATAGTACTTGATTATATCTAAGTTATATTTTTCTAAAAAATTCAAAATAGTTAATGCTGAGTCGGATGCAGAAAAGTACGAGTATTGAGTGTCAAGGCGTCTGACAAAATGTGGCACCCTATTATAAGTGTCTGCATGATATAGCTTTTGACCCGTTGGTACAAGGTACCGGATTCTGATCTTGCTACTTATTTCTGTAAAAGTTGTGCAGTCTAGATGCTTTGTTTGGTTATTCTGTGACGACTTTCATCATGGTCAGAGTTGGTGGTTGCGAGTGACTAGGTACTCATGCATATCCTAAGCCACGTGTTATAAGCAAGACCGGTGCAGGATCTTATGTCCCTTTGTGACGTCATCTTTCTATCCTTGCATCCGGTCGTTGATGTCTTCCCTGTGCCCAGTTGTTCTGGTCTCCCTTGCCGTTGGTGTTCTTGTCCTTGTTCTTTCCTTATTTTTTTTAAGTTTTTTTATATTATTCTTGATTTATTTGTTTAAGGAGTTAAGCAGTTATTCTTGTGCTGTGGAGTTGGTGATTGAGGGACTCCATTTGTGGGTCCCAAGAGACTGCATCAGAGGATGCTGCTTTCCCTCCCTTAGCATACGTTTATACCCTCACAAGGGTGTGTTGCAGGTGCAGGGCACGAAGGTGCAAGTCTGTGGTATGTAAACTTCAAAAATATAGGGTGCAGGCAACACATGTATATCATACTAATATAGGATTCATTTTCTACAATGGATAATATCTCATAAAACTAAAAGAAAAAACTCATTTCTCAATAAAGCTGTTATTACACCAATAAAGTGGTAATTGGTTAATGGGACATGAATGTTCCTTTGCATGAGATTAAACTCTCTAAGTTAAAACTTTTAGTTAGAAATGTTTAAAATAACTAGTGCACAGTGGACCACAAGAAAAGTATGGGTTTCGAGAATCGAATGTCATGGGCATAGCACCCTAATAAAAGTGCTTGTCTGACATAATACAGTTATGCTCTCTGGATGAGCTGATTGAGCAAAGTTGCTTAGGTACATGCTGGGCCATTTTCTCTGGAAACCCCTTTTAGTGTCAGTTAAGTTACAAAGAAAATTTGAGTGATGTGTGTTTGCACGTCCATGCATGTGCGTGTTTTTGTGTGCATCACATACTTTACTAACTTTATTGAAACCTCCAGATTGCAAGATTTAGAGGGCAAGGAAGAATAGCTGAACCTGGTTTCAAGAATCCTCAGTGGGTTGATGGTGAACTATTGCTACTGAGCGGAAAGGTAAGCAGCTACTTCAGAAGTTTTTGAGAAACTTTAATACGATACTCATTTGTGATTCTTGTAGGTTCTCCGTGCCATCCGAATTTTTCATGCTAGGTTAGATTCGTCAAACTCCACCCATGTAAGGGATCACCCTTGCATGGCCGGTTTCAAGCCCGGATAAAGGAAGAGAGTTGCGTTAGGCTTTCGGCAGACAGTGTAAAACTTTATCAACCTTATCTACCATCGACTCTAGACTATATGGAAACAAATAATCTATGTAGTTGACCCCATCTAGTATAGAAAAAAGCTTAGTTGTTGTAGGTTAGATTGGTCGACTTAGGCCAATTAGTGCTCACTGCTTAATGGATCATCCTTTATTTGGACAGGGCATGGGACATCTAAGAGGTGCAACACTTGGATTTCTCTATGTCGTTCCAGAGCAGAGTTTCCTTGTACTGTTTGACCGGTTGAAACTTCCGGAATAGATACAACTGGTGTAAATTATCGAGATTGTTGGGCAGGAAGAGATCCGTATCCTCCTGAAGCACAATACTTTTACAGTCTTCCGATGCACGACAAACCAACAGATCAGATCCTAGATGTAAGTTTTACTCTCTTAATATTCTTTGCCTTCAAGTTTTCGAAGGAGTATTATGGGGTTCCAAGAATCGGAGAATCTGTCTGGCTGACTTTTGTGCTCATCGTGTAGCTAATTCTGTATTATAGCTGTTCACGTCTGTTTGAGCCCCTCTCAAAATGTGCCTAAGCCGATGAGGCTTCTCAAGGGAAAATCAATCGTCACTCCCCATAAACACACTTGTATTTTATTGAATAGTACTCTGTTTATAAAATCACTCTCTCTCTCTCTCTCTCTCTCTGAGTATATGGATAATCGATATAGTTGATTGCCTAAGATCATTAATCAGAGGAAATTTGTTGCAAGACCAATTTACTAACCCCATGACATTTACGCCTGTGACATAACATTCAGGAAGTATATTGTCAGGTTAAGAACTTTCTGAGGGGTGTGCACAAGAAATCAAACTGGATTTCGCAGCCATGTCACCATGTCATGCAATAGAGAAACAGAGAAGATGACCTCCGACTGCTAGCGGCTAAGATCAACATGGCTAAGGCACAACTGGAAGACTAGTAAGCAATAAGATATCATGTCACTTGATCCTTTCTGCCTAGAAAGGTCCTGGCGACATTAGCACCATTTGCTTGAAATGCATTTGTTCCATTTCAACAGTAGAAAGCGATGGGGTAACCGGGTGGGTCTCCTCTGACGAGCAATCTGTCCGTTCTGCGTGACTCATTGGTAGGATCAGTGCTTTATCTACCTATCCATCGGCAAAAACGAGTTCTCCGTAACGTCAATTTGATTGCTGCATTGTCTGTACCCTGGTAAGAACATTCGATCTACACCCAAATCGAGGGGATTAGCCCCATGATAACTGCGTATGTCTGATCTTGATCGGATTATTGTTCCCCCGAGCCAGTGGCATTGGGTGTCTCTAATCAAACTACCGCATCCTGCTTGTTCTTTGTCCTTATTAATGCATGAGTTGCTGGAATTTATCAGCAAGTTTAATAGTAAATTCCCCATGTGTCCTGAAACCACCAATATCTCTCTTCTAAGGTACGGTCATGGCGGTGGGCTCTAATGCAGCCAACTTAATTGCTCTTGAGGTAGATGTTCCGCCAGCTCCCAGATTTCCACTCACCATTTTGCGTTACTAAACTTTGAACAGTTACAGGGATGCCCAAATGATGTGGTTCAGCCCCATCATCAATCGATTTAGTTTGGGGTTTAATCCAAACATCACACGAAAATGGTGTTGAATCTCCATCTCCATGCCTTTTGATAGATGCTGCCATACTATTTTAATAGCTCTCGGAAAAGTAGATACCGATGGCTTCTTATCCTAACTAGCTCCTTGTTACAGGCAACCGAATCAGCTTTCTCCTTTGTCATGGCCGTTGTAACAGGACTTCCACGAGAAGGCTTCCTCACTTTTCCTCCAAACTGGTCGCAGTATTATTTGAGTGCATATTGGTATGTTAACAAAGTTTCATGAAATGGGTCTCTAATAAGATTTCATATGATTGGAGACTTTTCAGATTCATAAATATACAAGATACTCAGCAGTTCACATTAATAATCACTTCTCTAAACTAATTCACATTTGGTATTTCTCCTTAAGATTCTAGCACCTCGTCCTGGTATGTGCAACCATGTCAAACTCAATCACAAATGAGGAGAGAGAGAGAGAGAGAGAGAGAGAGAGAGAGAGATGCAATTCATTTTCTATCATGGGATAGGAAAAATAACAACCTTCCCAGTAGCTCTTCCAGTTTCAAGATAAGAGAAGACTTCTGCCACCCTTGAAAAATCAAATGGTCCATTTGAATCCAGCAGGGGGTTCACCTGGCCAGACTCTAGGAAGGGAATGAGTTTCATCAGAACTGCACCGTTTGATGTTACCACAAATCTAAAAGCTGGCGGCGGAGCTGCACCGGTTAGTGCAACAACGCTGCCTCCTTCCTTTGACCGCTTTAACAGCTCTATCACCTTGACCTGTTTCAGAAAATACAGAACATTATTAACAGAAACATACAATAACCACCCCGAATGTCAATGTACAATATCGAAACATCTACTTGGGGAGCCAGTGATAATTTCTTTCAAAAGCATCTTCAACCAAGAAAGAAATAAAACGTCTGGACTTCTCACGTTATAGGAAACTCACCTATTTGAGATGAACAAGAAACTAATCTGCAGTATCCAAGTTCGGCCTTATGAGGCCAACTCAAGATCAACAATCATGACGGACATGATATACTGTACTTGTTGACCTATGTTGGTTGAGAGTGCAGTCAGTTCATTGGGAGAATAACCCTCACCCTCCCAATGCGAACTTAAGTTTTTCTTATGAAAGTGAATCCTTATAACTATGACAAAAGTAGCAACCCTCACTATTATGCTCTGCTCTTTTGTGATCCCTATTCACACCTAAGACTAAAGGCCCCTATGAGAGAGAAAATTCGAGCACTAGAGAAAAAACTGCTAAAATAACTTACCGACTGCGTCATAAACAACATCATATTTTTCAGGTAGTTCCTCAAAATTATCTTTCGTGTAGTCCATCGCAATGTCAGCACCCAAGGTCTTCAGCAACTCCAGTTTCCCAGTATTTGCTGTTGCAGCAATTTTGGATGCACCAAATACATGCTTTGCTAGCTGTTGAAAAAAGTTGAGAAAAAGTTTAAAAGGAAACAACTATTAGAGATATCATAAGCAAAATCAGAAGAAAGAATTTACCAAAAAAAATCATAGGAAACAAGATGCATAGTAGGAAGAGATGCTGCTATCTGAAATAAGAAAGGGGTTGATACGAAAGTCTTCAGTGAGAGGAAGTTTGTTTGACTAACCATTTCTTTCAGTATGGAAAATGACTAAAATATGAATCCGGCCACCACAAGCTAGAGAGAGAGAGTTCAAAGCATTTCTGAAGCTGTAATTAACATAAGATTACCTGGATGACCAAGCTTCCGACTCCACCAGCACCCCCCAATAGGAGGATAGATTTACCTGCAGAAAAGCCAGTTCTTTCTAGGCCTTCATATGCGGTTTCTATGGCCAGAGGCAATGAAGCAGCTTGAGTGAAATCAAGACTCTTAGGCTTTAGAACAAGGAGTTTCTCCTCCACAGCAGTGTATTGTGCAATTGATCCGTGTACTGCTTAGGATTGTCTAAAGCTTTCTCACTGATATCCCCATATACTTCATCTCCTACCTTTAGATTCTTGACTTGGCCTCCAACCTTTACGACCACTCCGGCTACATCATACCGTGGGATCGTCTACAAAAAGTACAGCAATCATGTTCGTGAAACCCCATTAGGAAAAAGAGGCTGTACAAATGTTTCCTCCTTGAAAGACTGAAAAGTCATGCCAAACGATCTAATTCCTTTCCCTTAAAGCACAAAATAATCACTGAGGATTTCAGAAACAAAGTGAAGTACAGTCTTACACCGAAATGCTTTCTTACCTATGGATTTCATATTCCGACTAACCTATGAAGGTCGGAATTCTAAACGAAGAATCTGAAAGATTGAGAGTTCAGATGTATCGTTAATGGTGTGAAATCTAAACATGAGAATTACTTCCATCTTTCAACGAGGGCAGTCAAATTCGCACCTAAGAAAACGGGGAATGTAATCCGAGAATTCAAACATTGTTAGAGGTACAAACACTATAGAGTTTGGACAAGAACCCGAGAATTCAAAGGATTGAAAATTCAAACATTGTTAGAGGTGCAAACACTTTAGAGTTTGGACAAGAAAGCAACTTGAATTCTTTATCATTCACATTAACTCCAATTCAAAGGCACCCTTAATTCCTTTTCTGAACACATCTAATACTAACCCAGAATAGCAGCAGAACAATGCGGAAAGAGAAAGTGGATCATGCTAGCGTTAGCACGTGCCAGCGTGTTAGGATGTGAAAGATGAATCAGTTACATTCTTATGAGAAAATCTGTCCAAAGACAAAAACAAGAACTCCACCAATCATCAAAAACCACAAAAAAAGCGAAAATGAATTTCAAAAAACAACAAAAGAGAAATTCACCGGCAACGGCGAATCGGTGCCTTTAAATTTCCCTTCCCTCCTCTTCCAATCCACAGGATTGAGAGCCGCAGCTACCACCTTGATAAGAACTTGGTCACCCCCCACTTCAGGCACTGACCACAAAGAGCTAAACTTCAACACATCGACGCCCCCATACTCCTCATAAACCCATGCACTCTGCTGTGCGGGCACCTGGGTCTCGCTGCTAGCTTCCGTCGCTGCCAGCGCAATTTGAGACATAATGCAAAACTTGGTTTCCTTCTTATTCCTGCAACTCGTTAGCTTGCTTCCTCTTTGGAGTAGGAAATTTTGACAATGGGAGGGTTTTATATGAAAGCTATGGCGGTGAGGAGATGAAAAAGATTGAAATGGGAGTCCTGTCAGATCGCGAACTGTAGGAAGAACGTCCATGGTCGCCTGGTTAGGTGGTAGTCTCTCACTGGGGGGTGGCTACCATTTCACTTTGTTTTCAAACAGTTCTTTTCTTGGTAAGCGAAGATGATTTTTCTACTAGAAACTTCTCCGAGAA
Organism: Brasenia schreberi; assembly: GCA_036023115.1. Classification (NCBI taxonomy): domain Eukaryota; kingdom Viridiplantae; phylum Streptophyta; class Magnoliopsida; order Nymphaeales; family Cabombaceae; genus Brasenia; species Brasenia schreberi. The sequence goes on along the minus strand of JAYKKT010000092.1, from coordinate 6,361,769 downwards.
CGATGCAATTTGATGGATGATCTGGCTTTGCTTCATTCGGGTGGCTAAAAAAGTGTGGTTGTCGCTCTGTGTTGTATTATCTCCCCATCTCCACATTGGAGGATTAGATTCAGTGTATTTGAATGCACTTCGTGAACCAGCTAGTAAAATAACCAAGCCGCTCGTAGTTCGGCTCGGTACTGGCTCCTGCCAGGAGGATCGACTCACAGACGAGGGTTGCAAGTTCGATCCGCAGCGCATGCATACCTTATCTGTTTACGAGTAAATGAACTCAATTCCTTAAGAGAACCACAGAAGCAGGTCTTAAAGGAGTCATTTCGTCCGCACATATTTGCTTCAATCCAACGGTCATAATTTGAATTGGATTCTTAAAGGTTGGAAACGCTCAACGCTAATGTCTCGTAGATAAGAGGTGTAAGTGAGCCAAGCTACTCGTGAGCTGCTGCTCGAAATCTGCTCGATGATGTCCGGGACTCAATTGGGTCTTGCAAAGCTTAAGTTGAGCTCGAGCTCACTAGTACTCAACCAATGGCGAAGTTGGCAATGGAAATCTTCACGTCCACCGTTTGCCACTAGAAAAGAAGTCACCGGCGTTCTCTCTCTCTCTCTCTCTCTCTCTCTCTCTCTCTCTCTCTCTCTCTCTCTCTCTCTCTTTCTCACACACACGCATGCTATATGAATTGAACGGCTCAAAAACATGAACAGGCACTTTACTACAAACCATTACTCTAAGAATTCGTCATACTACAAGACTGGGAGATTCGTGGGGCATAAAACAACGCCTCGCAGATGAACCGATTACCATAGATTGTTTTGATTGTAGACAAGGTAGCTAGACATCAAAGAGCTGAGTGCAAGAGCAGCAAAGGCCAAGAAAGCCATGCCCACTGAACCACAGGCCATGTTCGTGAAAGGATCTCCACCCCATTCTGATACTGTATCATCTGTCAGTGATGCTGCAGATGCTGCTGCGGAGATCAACAAGTATGCAAGCACCTACATACACATGCATTGGCTTCAATAAAAATGTCAACTTAGGAATCTACATTTTATTCTATTTTAAAATTTGTGAAAACCTTACTTTGGCTAAGCCTTTTCCCACTAGGTGGGCTCGGCTAGAAGGTGAACACAAGGACTTTCTAGGAGGTCAAGCGTCCTATTACTATTCCCGTCCAAGCATTCTTAATTTCAGAATTTGAATGGGATCCGATGCTACATACCGGAAAGTGTACGCTCTTTACAAAGTCCGCTGATTGTCATTAGCTAATACAAAACTCCTCCTTTATCCGGCTTGGGAAAAGCTTGCAAAAACAATGAAACACAATCCATTCCCTTGTCAACAAACACCAAATAGATCATCTCTCTCTCTGCATCTCCGTGTGTGTTTAGAAGCTTGAGATGAGCTCTTTCTGTACATGTGTGTAAAAGCTTGAGATGAGGAGTTGAAAATCAAACCACCAAACTTGTGAAAAGCGATACCTCAAAGAACCAACACAAAGAGGTCTCTCGGGGACGCCAATTTATGTGAATACCTGATATTCAATTTGGCACTAAATCCGACCATTGAAATAGAATTCACATGTGAATATAGTTTTATATCTTTAGAAATAGCCCTCCAGTATGCGAAGTATATTATAGATTTCAGATACCAGGATCTGAATACAAGCGTATTACCAAAACACAAGCGTATTTTCAAAATTCTGTTTTGGTCTTTGCCATCCAAATGTAAAGCCAGATCTGTTTTTTGTAATAAGTTTTTACGCCGAATTTCTTAATCCACCATCCATACTGAACACAAACAGTCTCTCTCTCTCTCTATGTATGCTAACCAAATCGAAATGCACATAACTTAACAAGATCAAACCAACTAAGGATTTCCAACCGAATTACAAAAAGGGATGATCAACGAATAAAGTCCTAGATAAGGCAGCTACAGGCAGGTTTGCCATCGCAAATCATGCTTTGCTTTTCGTGTGCATCCTCACCTAAACTATATTGACGAAGCGCTAACACGACTGACTTACCTTACCGAGTGCAAATTGATACTTTCTAACCGTAACTTTCATATCTGCAAGTGCTTTGATGTAGTGAAAGCACTCAGATCCTAACCTTATTGTTGCGTGATAATGAGGCACTCATACTTCCTAGCAGTTGTTTCTAGGGTTTGCACAAGGGGCGGACGACAGTGGGGGAACTCTAACCAAAGGCAGCATGCTAAGATAACTTGTAGGCAATGGGGTTGACCAACCCAACTACAACTGCGGCGATGGTTAAAGGTCCAAGGGGAGGAAAACCACCCAGTGGAGTGATTTCTATGAGGTGCAGAAGGTATTGATTAAGAGGAAAATCTTTAAATGGGTAGAAATGGGGGCGGAATTCGGCACCATGAACCGTGTTACTTTACACAACAGCGGAGCCCTGATTAGGAGGGAAGCAAAACTCAAATAAGAAGAGTTTGAATTCCCAAAGAAAAGCATGGCTGCAAAGAGAGCTAAAAGTTTTCCATTTGAAAAGCATGAGAAACATCACTGTAAAGGCGATGTAATAGTGAAAGAAGAAGCGCAGACAGCGCATTCTTTGTGGAAATAACTTTCTCACGAAAGCTGATTAGCTGAGAAAATAAAGGAGTATGACCATTTTTCCATTTCTGCCTACTTCCAAACAAGAACACAAACAGGGGGGAGGGGAGGGGGAAACCTGGTCGGAAGCAAAGTCGATATATAGAGAAAAGGGTTGCCAGGAAACCGCTTTTCGGGTGGCAAACTGGTGGATGCGACGAATAACCTGAATTCCCGAGTACAGGAAGGCGACGACCGTCACCGAAATCAGGTACCTGCACCCAGAATTGAACCAACACCACAGTCAACCACTCGATTTACCCACCACTCTACTTCTCAATCACAAACGAAGATTCAAGTACAAAACAGAGAGACTTAACCCTCCAACTTTTTAAAGAGAAGAAATTCCATTTTGTGTGCGTGCATGCTTGTATGTGGGTGTGTTCATGCGTATGCGCGAGCCTGTTTGTGTGTGTGTGTGTGTGTGTGTGTGAGAGAGAGAGAGAGAGAGAGAGAGAGTGAGAGACAAATCCTACCACAACTCTACCTCCCTGAATTAAATTTTTTTTATGCTTGTAACCACAAACAACTCTTTCTTCGAACCCCGCAACAAAACAATCACTTTCTTCTAATCAGAAAACATTTTAACCACAAAACCAACAATAAATTCGCTTTTCCTTTCATCGAGAACCAAATAAAATCCTTCTTCTGATCACAAACCCAGCAGTGGATTCTCCCTTATTCTAATCACAAAACAACCATTATTTGCTCTTTTCTAATCACACAACCAACAATAAAATTCCTATCTAATCACAACAGTAACAAAAGCTTCTTTATCTTATAATCACAAAACCCACAATAAAATCGTTCTCCTAATCACGACATGAAAATGAATTCGCCCTTCTTCTAATCAGAGAACCGACAGTACATTGGCCTTCTCCTGATCACCAAAGCAAAAATGAATAGCAAGCGCGGTAACACTCTCTCCAACTCGTCAAAGTGACAATTATAGCAATGTCTTCGTTTCCCATTCCTGCTCCACCACACACACAGAGAGAGAGAGAGAGAGAGAGAGAGAGAGAGAGAGAGAGAGAGAGAGAGAAGGGGGTCGGGGGGTGGTTCGTACCTGTATTCCTTATATCGATAGAAGGAGTCGCCGCTCCATCCTTCCGTCTTATCGGCGGCCATCACGGAGAAGGAAACGAGTGAAAATGCGGCACCACAAAGCCAGCCCACCTGAGAACCTTCTCCCGATTAAACCGTCGTATGATCGGAGAAACCCCTCCTCTGCCTCCTCTTCCTCGTTCTTCTTCTCCTTCCCCCGCCGTGCCGCCCTCTTCCATCGGCACGCCGAGGACGTCAGCAACGGAGAATCTAGTCTCCGGCGCCCCGGGCTTTGCCGCCACCGCCAATTCTTCCAATGTCACCCTGTTCACGACGATCGCCACCGAGTTCAACGCGTCCGCGTTGTTGGTGGTCGTGAAAGAAGAAGGAGGGAGGGGCTTTGGGGAGAGGGGCACCGTCGGATTCTCGTCTTGATGGTTGTGATTCTCTTCGATTCTTTCTCGATAGATGGTGGTTGTTGGGGGTGCGAACGGTGCCGATCCTTCTGTGATAGTCATGGCGCCAATCTTTCTTTCTCTCTCTCTCTCTCTCTCTCTCTCTCTCTCTCTCACACACACACACACACACACACCACACACTCACACAGTTTTTAGAGGAACAGTGGGGAAAAGGAAAGACCATGGTTCTTCGTTTGAAATGAAAACGCAAAAGGAAAAAGGAAGAAAAAGGTCGACGAGTCCTATTGATTCCTGCATTCAAAATGGAATTATTGTTCTCAATCCGTATTATAAACCACCTGATTACTGAAATTGTTTAATTGAAATATTCACAGTGTGCAACTAAGAAGAAGAGTGTAAAGTTTTCTCTCTCTCTCTCTCATTATATATATTATGCGATCTTCCCACTTATACTCATCGTTCCTTTTCATAGTATAATTAATTTTTTAAAAAGCTAAAAAGTATCCAAAAAATTTGTTATTATATTTATACTTAAAAAATAATAATCCAACATGACTAAGCAACAACAATCATTATATATATAAGAAAAAAGAGAAAATGCCTCTAAACACGCAGCAAAGAGTTCTATCTTTGATTAATAGAGTAGAACTTTAGTAATGAGCTTGTAGAAATGTGGGATTGAGAACCAAGACTACGTCGACACAACAATGCCTGGTAGTCATTTGCCCTTACATGTAAATGGAGCTGACACATGAAAAGTCATACGCCTTCATCTCTAAGCACATAGTCCCAAGGAACTTTCTGAGTGTAAAAGGAAAAATAATTCAGTTTTACAATGCTGATGACAACTTTTAAAATGTTGACGGCGTACTTCGAAAAGAAGCGTGGATTCATCATTCAACACTGATTTACTTCAGAAGTAGCTCCTTTAGCTTTAGCAAGATAGTTTTTTACTCTATTTTTTAGTTAATTTCAAAATTAAGAAGGAAATTGCATTGGGATAAAAACCTTTAGCATACAATATATGAAAAAAGTTCATTTTTGTACCTTCTAATTTGTACTTGTGATTTTAATTGTTGTGATACTTTGCAACTCATTCACAATACAAGTACTTTTTTTCTGATGTGACATCTATACCGGGTTGACCTAACATGTCATGTTAGAAAAAAAACAATGTTACGTGTTGGTACCTAAATATCATAGCAACAAAAATCATTCATCACTAAAGTATCATAAAAAAATTATGAAATATTAAAGTGATAATTCTACAAAGATATATATATATATATATATATATATGCATTTTCAAAGCATGTTTCTTGAACAAACAATTATATACATCTTTTTTTTCGGGTGCACATACATGTTATGAACGTCTTCTCTCTTCTTGCGAGGATCCTCCATGCAGAGACGTCAATACAGATAGAGCTGGCCGGGCTAGCCCCAGGGCAGGCAATATATTAGTATATACTATATATGTATATAATAAAATATATTTGTGTATGTATGTATATATATATATATATGTGTGTGTGTGTGTGTGTGTATGTATGTATATGACCCCTACGACCAAACGTACCAAGCCATATGGCCCTACTTTGAAAATGGACCAAAAATTTTTGGTCTGGCCCCAGCCCAATCAAGCCCATTTCGACATCTCTACATTACTTTTTCTTTCTTCTTTCTTCCTTTGTCAAGTTCTTTCCGAATCTTTTCATATATATTTCCCTATGAACGAAAAATCTCTGGACCTGAAACTCTCAAGTAACAAAGGTCATTGGATCGATCGAGGAAAATGGCTCGTATATAAGTACGATCTTGCTTTTTATGATTACAAGTTATCACTAGGATTACAACTGACCCGAGTCGAGTTCGAGTACGAGTATATAAGCTTGACTACACTCAGTAAGAAAATGCTCGGGTCAAGCTCAATCGTCTGTCTATCTTCAGGCTCGAGCTTAAATAACAGTCGACCAACTTTAGCTCACTAAATCTGTGCCACTAGATTGAGCTCGACTGAACTTGAGAATATATATATATATATATATATATATATATATATATATATATATATATATATATATATATATATATATATATATATATATATATATATATATATATATATATATATATATATATATATATATATATAGAGAGAGAGAGAGAGAGAGAGAGAGAGCAAGTCGAATTCAGCTTAAATTGAGAATTTTCTCTTTCGAGATCAAGTAACTCATGAGCAGCTGGGCTCACTGACACCCCTACTAATAGCAAATTATCCAATCCACCGCCTTCACTAAAAATACAAGCACGAGGGAATTGACACTGCTTTCTTCTAAGTGGAATTAGGGATGGCAATTCTTAAGGCCGGGGCGGGGTAGGGTTTAAGGTAAACCTGTCCTGTATTAATATTATATATATAATGTGTGCTTATTTATATAAAATATAATATGGGGTTTGATCCCCAAGATCCACCCAGAGAGAGAGGGTGTACAAAGGGGCTCCAAGTGTGGAGCAGGTTGACTGAAAACCCTTCCCAACCCGCCTCATTACCATCCCTAACTGGAATTAATCCTGAGACAAGGCAAAACTACCACCACCAAAAAAATTTATAGACATAACTGCAGTCAATGAAGAGAAGCCAGAGGTTTTGACAAAAAAATTTGGAAATTAAAAAGAAAAAGTATAACTCACAGTAATACTTATGGTTCATAGCTTAAACTGTGGGCTATTCACGTCATCTGAGCTAAAGTTTTTCCCAAGAAAATGTACCCCACGGTTTTCAATCGTTGTCTGTAGACTATAATGCCTAGTCCATGGTAAGATTAATTGCAGCCCGTGGCTTAAACCGTGAGCTATTTGCCTAAACTAAAACCTTTCTGTCAAAGAATATAGACCACGGCCTCCGCATTGTCTATAGTCTGTAATACATAATCCATGGTTAGACCAGGGATTATTCATTTCACTTTGCAAGTTTTTCTAGATCCACTACTGTGTATGTGCACCTCTATTGTTTTCCTCATTTGGATTCAAACTTAATTTTCTAAGCACATACTGCATCAAGAGAATTAGCTCAACGGTAGGGCGCTTTAACGCGGTTGCTGCTGGTGGGGAGTTCAACTCGCAGAGGGTGCGTGTGTGTTAGGCTTTCACCTCTTCTTGTAACACAAAAAAAAAATCCTAAGAAAATACTAACATAGATACATACTACTACCGCCCAGTGGAATTGTGTAACCCCATGCCAACTCAAAGAAAGCTAGCAATCAAAACAAATGCAACCACAAGAAAGCAAAGGAATTATTGTCTAATGAGAGTAATTAACAAAATGAAGTTGCTCGTGGCAGGTTTCGCTGCCATTGTTTGTTGTTTGGTTGTCTGATTTACGAGTGTTTTTAATGCTTGGATTTTCATGGAAGGCGGGGTAGCAATACAAGACAGAATGAGGGGCTTCAGTATTCATTCTAGTTCTTGTGACCCATCTCGTCCTTGTTGCAGAAGTTTTTGACTCTTGGGATTATGGAACTGTAGTCTCCAACATTCCTTACTAATACGAGAGAGCACCATACTGTCTGTCCTCTGCTGTCCTTGCATTCAAGCACTCTATTTTGGTGCTATTGAAATATATTCATCAGGACAGAAGACCATATTTGATTGTATATTTATTGAGATATATGTGAGACTTAGTCTATGGTTGATCTAAATAATGAACCAAAACCAAAACCAAGCTTTGTCCCATTAAGTAAAATCAACTACTATATTATGAGAATAAATGCACCCGTAAGAAGGTATGAAAAACTAGATTTCGAAAGTATTAAAAGAGGTAGAAGACGACCACAAAAGTATCAAAAAGAAACAATAAAGAATGATCTAGCTTATGTTGAGTTAACTGCTAACATGACACATGATAAGGCTCATTGGAAACAAAGAATCCATGTAACCGACCCTGTCTAGTATGGGAAAAGGCTAATTCAAATGCAGTGCCGAACATATTAGTCTAATCCAGCTTGATTGATTTAGTAGATTCATTATGGGGTTTTAGTCAATCTACACAGTGAAAGCAGCAAGTATGCAATTAGGAGAGAAGAAGAGCAAAACCTCACTCGCTTTGCAAAAAGATTGCATTTACATTACATTATGATGGCCTGGTCGAGATAATACGATAAATCGGTGTAAGGATAGAGTTGGATCACTTGCATAGCCGGTTACAAACTATGGATGAAGATATATTGCTTCTTTTTCTTTTTGTTACAAGAGGAGGCTGAAGCCTAACACACACATGCACCCTTCGAGAGTCGAGCTCCCCACCAGCAGCAACGGTACTAGAGTGCCCTGACATTGAGCTAACGCCGCTCCGGCAGACTGAGACCCGAATTTCTGGTTCCGCCTGAAAGTTCCACGACGCAACCAAAAGCTAAAGGATGCAAACCATCAAAATGGTATAATCGGATGTATAGATTGATAGACATGTGTGTCACTAAAACCATAATCATGGTATTATGGCAAGACCCCCTAAGAGAGTTCCATGAGAAAGAAAGAGAGTAACATCATAGCAGGACTGGAATAGGATTACGTCGGGTCAAATACAGCCCAGAACCGGATTTGGAACTGGACCCAGACTGAAGGTGACAATTCAATCCCAAATTTCGGCAGAATCGGAGCAGGTCCCAGTTTACCTGGAACATGCTAGGTCTATACATACGCATTCAGGAACGCACCCTACCAACTGCTCTTGAGCATGCAGGAAGCTCTCGGAGGTCGTTGGGCACTCTATCCTTGTATGTAGAGATGCTAATATGGGTCGGGATGGGCCACATTTTATATGGATCTCTAAAGTACTGGTCCAGCCCCCCCCACCCCACCCCACCCCACATATATATAGTATCAATTACTTATTTACGTGTATATATACTATATTACATGTAAAGATGCATAGTGTTTTGTTACATGTATATATAGTATATATATGGCAATGGGTATACATATACATATACATATATATGTATAGTTTTTTCTATTACATGTATGTGTATATATATAGTTTTTTATTACATGTGTCTGTGTATATGGTTTGTTGAGGCCTAAAGGGTTGTGGCTGGATTTGGATAGGATATTATAGCCCGATCTAATATCCAACGGGCCTGTGGACGTGTGTTCCTACCTAGCCTGGCCCACATTGGCCCCCAAGGCTAATGGGCTGGGCTATTTGACCCTGCTTCAATATGAGTCATAATTCTCTACCCCGGCCCTTGAGCCTGGTTCATTTTGACATCTCTACTTATATTGATGAATTGGAGATCATTTCGCAACACACTAAGAGTAACGTAGTTGGGTCATAGTAACCATATGCCTGTACTTTTACTCATGGCCTACTGTAATGTTATATTATATATATATATATATAGAGAGAGAGAGAGAGAGAGAGAGAGAGATCGGATCCTATCTACTATTGATGTCGTAAACTCATGTTCGACCATTGTTTTTCTGAGGCATGAGTTTAATAACATTGTCTTTCATTCTTTATAAAAAAATTAAATTTTTTAAATTATACTCGTACTACCCAAAAACAATAATTGGGCATGAGTAAGCCTGTCAAAGGTTGGTAGGATATGGTTTTCCTATATGAATCATGTCCACTAAGAGTGTTCATTAATGTTAGATCATTGCATTTTGAGTTGGTAAATATAATAACATTGTTTTCGTCCTTTTTGAAAACTCTTAGATTTTTGAAACTACATTCATGCTAATGAAAATAAATAAGTAAGCATGAGTACACACATCAAAAGAAGTTAGGACCCGGTTTTCCTATATATGTGTGTGTGTGTTCCAGCCTCCAAATCACAGCAAATTGCACTCCTTAATAAGCGTGCACATGAGCGCTAGATTGATGCACGTTTAGTTGGTATGATCTCCATACATTTTCTTCATCCATGTGCTCCTCTGCCTTTCTCATTTGCATTGCTCAGAAAACGAGCAAGCTGGAGATTAATTTACTGAACAAATTGCCTTCCGTGTGTACGAAGGTTTGGTATTGGTTTTGGTTTTTTAATGGTTCAAGTTACTTGCAGTATGCAATCTTTAAGATGATAGATAGGTACTACATATCTGCTTTTATATATATTATATGTACACATATAGAGAGATGGATAGATAGGCTCTGTGGGCCAGGCCAGCCCGGCCATCAAGGTGGGCTCGGAAAATCGGCTAAGATTATCCTGGCTTTAGCCACCATTTTCCGAGGCCAGGCCCATTTCTGCGAGCGTGTCCCACCTAATTACAACTAGGCATAGATAAACCATCTGAGTCACCCGTGATGCATCAATAATTCTGGGAGGGATCATTTAAGAAGGCTCAACTGTACCACTTGGTAGTTAAGCTCAATTCATTACATGATTAAATTTTTATAAACATTTTTATGTTCAATTGCCATGATTAAGGTACGTATTTGAAATGAAAAATAAAGTATACCGTTATGCATTAAATATGAGTGTGAATAGTATAATAGTAAAATAGTGTACTGATGAACAATAAAAATGTTTGAGAAAGATTGAGCATGAACTATATATATATATATATATATAAGAAGACAAAATAACTAGAATTTGTGAGCTTGACTGCTTGAACCACTGGACCCTCAGTCATCTTCTCCACTTCCCTTCGTTCTTTTGAATGCTAAGTTGAAGATTTACATATTGTATAGAATTAGAGAGAGATTGGACTGCGGTGGCAGTTGGTGTTGCAAAATGAGTCAAGGAGGCCAGAGGAAGGTGGGTATATGTGGGTGGGTGGGTGCACGCACAAAGGGGATTGGGATGATATTTATTGTACCGTGTTTAAATTCCTTGCGTTAATGGGGTCCAGTCTTTGTTGTCTTGGCACCATCGCCAATGAAGAGTGAATCATAAAGTCCGTCGGATTTACGGGATCGGACGATTTAGGTATGGTAGAAGGCACACAGACAAGTACACTTAACTTTTATTTCGATGCTGCAAACGGATATGGATCCATCCACAAACACTGGACCCTCTTTCAATGGACAATCCAAATGCAGTGCGAGTCCATCCGAATTAAGGACCCGAACCAATCATTCTTACCACATGGTTCCCTCCCCACTACTTATAAAGGGCCACAATGATAAAAGCTGTTTCCATCAACATTCAGCAATTTCGGATTTTAATATGGAGTTTCAATCAAGATTCATCAAATATACAGTCCCGGATTCACCGAGATCCACTTAAGTTAGACCCGGAATCGCCCAAGTCTGAGTCACTTCTGTGTGATTTCATTTCGTGTTCCCGGTCAAACCAAACATTTTGTTTTGTTACTTTAGGTGGACACAAACGTCAACTTTTTTGGGTTGTGTTTTGTGTTGGATCTTCATGGCGGATTTGACATTGCCAACATTTTCGTGTTTTCAATTGTGATCGTATTGTATCACTGTATTTTCGTGTTAAAAACGAGACAACCTAAACAGACAAGCTTTCGTGTTATTTTGGGTTGACATGAACATTGTGATGCATTTATGTCAAGTTTGCAATATAATACCGAAACGGTAATCTGGACCAACACGACCTGAGAAGTTCATGTTGCTAAGCAAAGCAACTTAAATAACAATTTGGGTTAACCTGTTTTTCAAACTACCTCGATGATTTGAACCGAAACCGAATTGGTCCCCAAGTCGAGCCCATAATCGTACCTAGAACTCCTCAGTTCAGTTACGGTTCTTCCTTGCATGAAACCGGAACCAACAGATCGCAGAGTCAGCTTTGGTTCCTTTTATAGGTTTTTATTGTGTGTTGGTTTGCAATTCATGGTTCCAGGTAAATCAGAATCACCAGGTTTAAAACGGCAGTTCCGGTTTACCCGAAACCAGCCATGTGTACTTGGATATGGTGTTGGATTGGAACGGGTGAAACTAGATCCAAAAGTGAGAGTTTGATATCCATCAACGTCAGAGGCCATCCTGCCCGGCGAAGAAGGGGGCAGGGCCACGTTCTGATTCTTGCAAAGCGAAACCGCCACCAACGGGCCAAGAGAGAGGCCACCCCCATCTAGTCACTTCCTATCGTATAAATTTATGGTTTTACCCTTTCCCTTCATCTTTTTCCATGAACAAATCGGGTAGATCCGTTGTCTGCCCAAGAACACTAAGTATTTGTGACCGTGGCCATTTTGTCATCCGGGTCGTGTCTGTGTGTGTTGGTCCTTATTCGAGTCATTCATGGTCGTCTCACAAACAGGTCAACACGAACACAAAGCAGACTTTTCAGGTCATGCCAGTGTCGGACTTTCGTCACCAGCGTCATATTGTCGGCAAGTATTATTGTATTTTCAGGTCGCGCTTGTCTTGTGTCATCTTTTGGCCATTTTAGAAACAAGTCAACTTCAACACAACCCGATTTTGTTTTGTGTTGTTGCTGATGGACTTTATTTTCTGGGCATGTTCGAACGTGTTGGGTTCTTCTGCCATGTATTTTTTCTCAAGTTTTACAACACAAACCGAAATACACGAGCGGGACACGAGCTGGGTCACTAAGAAGTTCTGCGTTTTTGTGGTTTCTTTTTCTAGTCTACTTAAAATTAGTTTTTATGGAGTAATTAGTTCGAACATACACTGCCTCTCCCTTCTTTTGTAGAGCATAAGTGTCATTCATAAATTTAAAAAGATTTTACAAAAGTGAAAAAAGGAGTCGTATTGCACTCCTTCCCTCAATAAATAAATAAATAAATAAAGGAGAGGCAGGAGTGCACACCCCTAAAGTAGACATGTCCGGTTTGAAACCGACTCGCCGGTTCAAACAGGAATCAAACTAGTCTTTAGAACCGGAACCATCTGAACCAGCCTCAAAACCGGAAGCGAGAACTGGTCGGTTTGGTTAAGGTTCGACATTTCCAAAAAAAAAAACAGATCTAGAAACCGAGGGGTCAAAACCATTTAAAACCAACGGTCGACGGTCTCATAATAATGTTGTGATAGCTTCATTATGTGGTTATTATATGGTTGGCAGCATGAATGCTTAAAAAGAAATTTTCTTATATATTTTATATACAAAATATAACATGTTTAAAAAAAATTAAATGTTGTTTATTGGTACCGAGCATTTCCAGATTCAAACCAAAACCAGCAGTTCTTAGAACCATAACCATGGATTGTTATAATTAATGTTACATTATTTGTTGGGTTAATTAAATGCACGCATATTAATTGCATTAAGTTCTTGTTAAGAATGCTTTCATGTTTATTTGATGCATCTTTGATATATGTGTGAAAATCGTAAAGTGTAAAAGTCACGTGTGAGGGACTTGCATATGAAGATCATGAGACAAAGTTTAGTCCCATATTGAAGTAGAAAACAAACTCACATGTCCTTTTAAATAGTTGGTAACTCATAAATAAAGAGCTTTGACCAAACATGCTAGACCACATAAGATTGTATATGCATGCGCTCGGTTGGGCCTGAGCTTGGGTTTGGAAATTATCTTCATTGTATCTTTTTATACGAAATAGTTTTGATTTAACGGTTAAATGAATCTACACAGGAATTGTTAAAGGATGGAGAGGTGCATCGGTTGGATTGAATCCAGAATTCATGATCCATCGTATTTGTGTATAAATAAGGGATTAAGGCTTTCTACTCCGTACTTATATGTTTTGCACTCTCTCTCCTCTCTCACCCTGCGGTTTTCCTCTACCTATGTGACTGTTGCACCCTCCTCCTCTTCCTCTCCAACCGAAGTGATTGAGGCGTGACTGAGGATGACTTGAAGCAAGGTATATGCTTCTAGTTGTGTGTATTTTATCTTGGAAAACTAGTGAAGGTATTCATATGTAGTTTATAGCAGAGCACTGATTTCTATTTAGCAAATCATTAAGGGTGGCTCGCACAAATAAGTTCTTCTTTCTTATTACTGTTTGCTTGTGTTTTCTGCACGATTTATGGCATACTTTGAATATATGGTTATTACCGATTGTGGTATATTTTTTATCGTTCCAAATTGGGTTTTTTTATGCATGTAATCCTATGGGTTTTTCCAACAGAACAGACCGATTCAGTTATGGTTCAAGGTTTTGAGGAAACCAAAACCGATGGTTTGGAGCCACTGGTCCCGGTTGATCCTGAACCAGCCATGCCTACCATGTGTTGTACAAACCGGTAGAGATTGAGGCATATGCAACGATCCAACTAAATACTTATATAAATATTATACATACTTAACTCTACTAAGCTCATATATATACTCATAATTAGGTTTTTGGATTTCGTACATAAGTAATAATAGGGACGTCAATGGATCAGAAATATCCAATAACAGATCCAACTCTAAATTTGGTTAGCCAGAGTCACTGTATGAATCCTCGTCCGAATATTGCTAATTGTTCCAAATTTGGATTTCAATTATTTGGATATGTGTGACCCATATCCAAAATATATCGTCTATATCCTACATCTGAATCTGCTTAATGTAGCTTCTCGGATCTGGAATGGACTGGTCTTTGATATCTGAGTTCACTGATACCTATTAATAAACTAGTTAGATTTGGTAAAAGGCAGATCTGATCTAAATTCGATCCATCCACATTCCTACCCGATTCAACCATCGATCGTGTACGGGTTGGTTGTATCAACGACTATATATGACTCGGTACATAGTCGACACGGGTAGTGTACGTTGTATGATCTAACCAGATATAGACCGTCGGACCCACCGAGCAGACTGGACCGGCTTTCTTCTTGGTCGAACCCAGATCAGTATCCAAAACATATCACATTGTCTCCATGAAGATGTTGAATCAAGAAACAACTGAACATATCACATGCTGTGTCACATGGGCATGGGAATTTATGTGTCGTTGATAAGGCTAAGCATGAGATAATGTGGAGCAAACGCCTATGCTTTTGTATTATTATGTGAGCACTGAAATAAAATCACAAGTTTTTTCGGAAAATGGATAAAATGTGAGATGAAACGCATGTACACTTGAAATGAAAATGATTTGGTTTTCATATATATATATATATATATATATATATATATATATATATAGAGAGAGAGAGAGAGAGAGAGAGAGAAATTGATATATGTTAGCATATTTAGGTACTAGTAAATTCAAAAAAATCTCGACCATCCATCCATCGATCTTATTCTAATGAATGGTTAAAATTTGAATTTAAACAAGAAAAAGGTGTATAAAAAGTATATGTACTTTTATTTTTAAATTCAAATTTCAACTGTCGTCACTTAAGGTGATGATTCAGATTTGTATAGATTTGTTAGTGCCTAAGTGTATTAGCGTGTGTGTATATATAAAGACATTGGTAAATACTCGAATCTCATTCTTGCTTAAATTTACTCAAATATTTCCACTATTTGATTAGTATAATCCACAATAGATATTTGAATTAAAAGTATCATCATACATATTAAATGTTTTTTTCTTTATCATTTCAACCCTTCATTTGAAAGATCGAACAGTTGAAATGACAAAATAGATTTAAATTAAAAGTATCGTCATATATATGCCCAGTCATTTATGGCAAACCCCGACACTTTAAGGAGTGACAGTAAAGAAGGTTGTGTTAGGAGGGGGGCCAACTTGAGGCAGTCTTAACTAACGTTAAGAAACCTGCAAGAATTATTAGCTATTTTTGGCGACAAACAAATCCGCCACTCTTCACTGACAGCCAAAGCATTTGTATCCTTCCCCGAAATAGTGACGCTTCCCCAATCATTCAATTATGCAAAACCTAATCTCGTCCACATTTCATATGGAAGAATATTCAATAAACTGATTCTTATGCTTTTCCTCATAAAATTAATGTTTATAATTTAGACGAGTCGCCAACACTACAGATCCCTTGCCGGGCCGAGCTGATCGACTACGTTGAACTGATTGAGGGGGCGATCGAAGCTCAGTCGCCTATTTAAACTTGTGGTTCAAAATGATACTTGTAGACATGTCCGACTGTTTCGGTTTCATGATGACTTCGAATCTAGTTATAAACGGTTTTCAATCCGATTTCGGAGCGGTTTCGGATCTATGCTTTTTATTATTTTGGATCTGGTTTTGGGACAATTCTAGATCTACTTTTTGTATGATTTCGAATCCGGTTTTATAATGATTTCGGATTCAAACCCGAATCCAATTTAATTATATAACTATTAAACTATTTAAACTATATATAAGAGTATAAGACTATAAGTTATATAAGACTATATAAGTTTATAACTATAAGTATTAGTGTATAATGCATTATATTATACATACATGATACATATATTATATTAAAAAGGGTATAATTTCATTACATAAGTTCTTATATAACTTATAACTTATAAGTATTGCATTTATTAATTTATTTATTTATACATAATATATTACATTATAAATTGTATCTACACTATATTATAGACTAGTAGTAATGTAACTATATAAGTATATAGTAATATATATACTTAAGGTAATAATGTAATTATGTAAGTATATAACATATTATATATATATATATATATATATATATATATATATATATATATATATATGATATATGTAATCTATTATATAGTATACTATAATATACAGTAATATGCTATGTATAGTATGTATACTATATACTTACATATAATACACTATATAAGTAACATATATACACACCATCTAATACAGTAATACACATATTGTATTATATGTAAGTATATAATACAGTTAATGGTTTTGAATCCAGTTAAATTTTTTAATAGTTATATAACTAAACCGGATCTGGAACTACCCAAAACCGATTCAAAACCATTAAAACCTCGATCTAAAACCGTCTCAAAATCGGATTCGAAAGTGCCATGAAACCGGATCTAGATCCGGAACCAAAATCAAAACCGGTGGTTTGATTTGGAACCAGACCCGAAACAGCCCTGGCATTTTGAACTGGATCCCAAACAACGGTCGGTTACGGGTTCATAACTTAATCGAGACATGTCTGGATCCAATTATGATTTCGGAACCAGAACCATTGGATCCAGTTTTATCCGATTTGTGGACCAATTCGGTTTCAAGTCGAGCCGTCGAGCCGGGTGGAAGGCTTATCAAGGTAACCATTTTTGTTCATCAGTAGCAATACTTGTGTCTATTGGAGTTCAATGTACCCTAGCATGACAAACAGTAGCAAGAGTGATGTGGGAGAAGGATGTGATTGAATTAAAAACGTTGAAATTAACCACTCAACATTGGAAAACAGATTCTTACATGTTCGCTTGTGTTCACCCATTGTTTTTTTGTGAGATCGAGTGTACTTTTTAAAATATAAAGTTTTTTTTTAAAGTATAATGTTATTATACTCGTGTTTTCTAAAAAGTAATGGATCAGCAATGGTAGAAATGGGTAGGATCCCATAGTTAATTGCTTTAGATCTTATTTACAAATAATAAGACTAATGATCTTTTATCTTTAAAACTTTTATATAAAAATAGGTCGACCTAAGTACAACCAGTTATACTTCCTTTTCTATGGACACGAACACAGAGATTTCAAGTCACATTGCCTTTTCGTGCTGCGTGCTACACTTGAAGCATTTCAAAAGCAGGTCCACCAAATCACGGGTCATTTGGTGAATATGGTTGTGTTCGTGTCGTGTCTCATATCTCAGCCGACAAGGATGAAGATCCAGATACTGGTACTGGCTGAGATCCGAAACCGAATTAGAGGCCTGGGGGTGTTTCCGTAACTTGACTGCGGGTATTCAAAAAGATCCCCGGGGACAATGTCGTATGTACCGTGGACTCCTTTCAGACGGATGTCGCGAACGAGGACAAAATCTGAGCGCTCATTAAATCGAAGAGGCGACACCCAACGAGGAGCGAAAGAGAGATGCTCAACGAGATTTCTCGCTAGCGTAGTTCTTCGATCATCCCGAAATCTAATCCGATATAATTCCCCCGGAATTTCACCAAACCTCCTCTTGAGAGTTCCTTTTCCGTGTTTGCTTTCAGTGAAGAGAGAACGAGAGAGAGAGAGAGAGAGAGAGAGAGAGAGAGAGAGAGAGAGAGATCGTTTGGTGGAGGAAAGTTGAATTTTTGAGGATTGATAACGGATGAGTTCGTGTTCTTCGTTATTGATGCTTATGTTTTCTTCGTCTTCTTTGCTGGAATGGAGAAATGAAGCTCTTGGATGAGTTCGGGCGAATGGATTTAAGCGAGGAAGAGCTCAGTCTTTGGCAGATCCGGTTCTTTTTCTCATTTTCGTGCTAAGAGGTCGTGGTTTTGCTCCGGCTGAGTGGGTTTCGTGGCGTTCTTCTGGATGAACTTCCGTTTGCCAAGAAGATACTTCGAGGTTCAGTATCGAGAGTCTGAGAGGTTCCGTGACATCTTGGTGAATGCGTTCCGGGAGAAAAGGAGGTTCGAGATTTTGTAGATTCATTGGGAAGGGAGAGTTCTTAGTCTGTGAGCAATGATAGCTGAAGATGATCCAGCTAACATTTGAAGTTCATCCGAAGCAGAAAATCTCTCGATAAATTTCCAGATCTGTTTGATTTCTTTGCCCTTCGGTCTTGGAATTTGCGGGGAAAACCTCGAATTCGCTTATGATCAAACCAGTTTCTGAATCTCAGATCTGGAATATGAAGATTTGGGACTCAAAAGGAAGGATTTGACGTTGCGACAGTGTGCAGCTAAGAAAAAGGAGAAAGTTTAAACCAATTCCTTTAATCTTAGTTATTGATCAAATTTGTTGCCGGAATCCGCCGATTTTATCTGATTACACTGGAGAACTCTTAACCTGGTTAATTTGCAGCAGTTCTCTTATCCGGAAAAACCTGAAATTTCCGTCTGATCTTCAATCATCATTTGATTTGGACAAGAAGGACAAGAATTTGAATCTGTGTTCTGTGGATTCAACAAGCATTTACAAATTTAGTGCGGAAGATCGGTTAAATAGGACGCGATGAAAAAGCTTCTGTCCTTAAAGAGGAATTCGTTCAATTCTCGGACTGTTGGGGGATTTATGGACGACAAAAGGGTGCTTTCATGGTCCAAGTACCTTGTGTCGTCCGGCGGATCAATCAAGGAAGGAGGAGAAGAGAATTGGAGCGCCGATATGTCGCAATTATTGGTGGGAAGTCGGTTTGCTTCCGGACGACATAGCAGGATCTACCATGGGATCTACAAACAGAAGGAAGTTGCAGTCAAGATAGTGAGTGTGCCGGAGGAAAATGATGCTTTGGCTGCTCTCATCGAGAAGCAATTCAATTCGGAAGTTTCCCTCCTTTTCGGCCTCAAGCACCCTAATATTATCTCTGTAAGTGATTCTTTAGATCAAGAAAACTATAAATTGAAAGAAATTAGGTTGTTTTTGTAGCTCACATGTTTGAAAAACATCTATGGAAATATATAATGTACATAGATTGAACTGTTTCATGTAGCTAGCATATTTGAGAAACAACTTGAGAGTTTTACCTTTCAATCGAGTTTCTTATCTGCCTACATTGTCTTTCTTTTCTTGAGCCACTGTTCTTAGATTTGGAAAATGTGCTCCGTCATACAGACACTTCTACGTGTTCTAAGCACCCATATCCGACACTTTGGACGTTCGACACTCGTACTTCTCTTGTGTCGGACTCTTTTAAACATTTTATAACTAAAATTTGCAACTTTGAGATAATTCAGTGATGTCTGTCACAGGGACACTTGGTGAAATATTGACTGATTGTTAATTTTTTTTCAGTTTTATTCGCTATTACCAATTATAATTTCTTTTAGGATTTGTACTTATGTATTGTCATGTTCGTGCACCATCACTTTCTAAATCGCCGTGTCCCACGCTCGCACCCTTACCGGTGTCTCGTACCAGCACCCGGACCCTTGTAGAATTTGGCTTATGAGACACTCAAGCACATTCGCTCCAGTAACTGAAGTCTTAACCATTTTGGTTTGTTTGTTGTAGTTTGTGGCAGCTTGCAAGAAACCACCTATATTCTGCATCATCACTGAGTATATGGCCGGGGGTTCGTTGAGGAAGTTTTTGCATCAGCACGAACCTCATTCACTTCCCATGAATCTGGTTCTTAAATTGGCCCTTGATATCGCTCGTGGAATGCATTATCTCCATTCAAAAGGCATACTTCATAGGGATCTTAAGTCAGAAAACCTACTGCTTGGAGAAGATATGTGCGTGAAAGTGGCAGATTTTGGAATATCATGCTTAGAATCTCAGTGTGATGATGTTAAGGGTTTCATGGGAACTTATCGATGGATGGCACCAGAAATGATCAAGGAAAGGCAGCACACTAAAAAGGTTGACGTTTACAGTTTTGGAATCGTCCTCTGGGAGATTTTAACTGCATTAATTCCATTTCAAGATATGACACCTGAACAGGCCGCGTTTGCAGTCTCCCAGAAGGTAACGTCGTGCCTCCTTGTGCTCTATTAGAATATCAGTTATTTATAACTTCAATTCAACATCAAATACGTAACTTCTGTGAATGGTTTTGCTGCTGTTTTAGTCTAGGGCACTGATATTGCAGCAGATTCCTAGACAACGTGTACAATTCTAGTCTGCTGTTCTAGACCAATATTACGATGTATAGGTTGATTTATGAGGAGCTTATAGTTTGTATTCATAGACCTTTTATACCAATGAATTCTAGAAACTATGATCCATGAATCTTTCAATTCATTGAAGAACTTAAAAACTACTTATAGACCCGTATGTCCTGGTTCTATTTTCCAGATTGATTCTTAGCAGAGTTTGTTTCACCAAATAAAGTGGTTTATTTATGCTAGTGTAGCATGATGCATGTATTATGGATCATCATATATCCTTTGCATTCCTTACGGAAGTCATTGAGATCAAGAAAGAAGATCCGGTGCTTCAATTGCTAGATACTGGGTTATTCATTTGTCTTCCTTTCCCTCGTGTTGATACAGCCAAATCCTGGTTCTTGCTATGATGACCAATTCCTTGTTCTTGCAACTCTAGGTTTCAACAGATTGCATTGAATTTTGACTCGGTGGAATTTATGATCAAATGAAACTCCATGATACTGCTGGAAAAATTGAACCCCTTTGTAAAAGGTCGACAAAGCTTTACGTTGGTTTTTGGTTACCTAATGCAACTCTCCTTTTTAATCTGGGTTTAGGAGCAGCTATGCCTGAGGGTGATCATGCGCACCCCCACATGCACCTGCAAACACCTTTGTGGACTGCATGAATTCACTTTCCTAGCTTCAATACCGTAACTCAGTTGTTCCTCTTTTAATGTGAAACTTATGAATTGATTGCAGAATGATAGGCCACCTATACCCGACACTTGTCCTGCTGCAGTTGCTAGCCTCATCAACCACTGCTGGGCAAGCAATCCAGATAAACGTCCACAATTTGATGAAATTGTTTCCGTTCTTGAACATTACAATGGAAATCTTGAACAAGATCCATCATTTTTCTCATCTTGCAAACCGGCTGATCACAACAAAGTTCTCAGATGCTTCCCAAGGCGCATGGTGTTGAGAAGAGCCACATCTTTACGAGCATAATATCCTTCCTCCATGTTCATCATTCCGAGGTTTGCATGTGAGTCTTCTTTCTATTCTTTCTCATGATGTGCATGGCCAATCATAAAATGCACCCATGATGAGCATCGCCTGTATTCTAGATAGAGTCAGTTGCAGAGGCATTTTATATCATGAAGAAATGCTGTAAGATTGAGACTTCTGTATTTGGATCATGTTATTTAGCTTCTCATATCCTAAGCTTGTTATATGACTGGACAAGTTTCATCTTTTAGATTGAAACTGAACCAATGAGGTAAATAACCTTTTATCTACAATTCCTGGATTCCTGCTATCTCCCTACTTCTTGTAAAAGGATAGTAACTGTATCATAAGTCACTTATTTATCTTCATACAAGTTCTATCATCTTGGAATATCTTCATTTGTTTTGAATCGGAGCTATCATGTGAACTGTTGATACCCAATCATCTCTCCCAGTGCACATTACAATGATCTTAAGTTGAAACAAAACAAAAACTTGCTCGATTGAAACAATTTCCATGTTCGTGCACGCTCACAAAGCATGTCAATTAGTTAAAGCAAAACTTGCATGTGAATTTGCCCTCTGCCAAGTGCTCGAAATCGGCGCATGGCAAAGTGTTGGATACATGTCATTAACAGTAGTATTGTTGGTTGTGGTTCCTTTATGATTTGCTAACATAGTAGGGATGTTACTTTGAGTCTGAATCTTATCTGATAAGAGTGCAATATCCAGAAAATAGCCAACTTTACCTTGTTCTGGATTTATTATCACTGCTTGTCTCGGTTTTTCACAATAGAAGATTCCTCCGCAGATGGTATAGCTATAGCCTTTTGGGATACCGAAGCTACCATATCCTATATCCGATCATGTTAATTTATCCAGAAAAATTCGAATCTTTGGGAAATGTCACTACGGGATAATATAGAACGGAAGGATAAACATATAGGAAGGTATTGAAGACAAGTTGTTTATCCTCTCTGTTTCTTGAATGACTAAATCTATAAGGAATAATGGGGATGTGATATGACAGTGTCACAAATTCATCAAATAATATGAGTGACGGGCACAACGAGCAATATCTCACCTTACTAGGGGTCGACTCACAAGTTGAAGGTCATGAGTTTGATTCCCTGGGCATGCATCCGGCTTTGGCCTCCCCATCATACCAAAATAAGAAGAATGTGTAAAAGATGGTCAGAATTTACAGTTAACACTTAACAGTGTTTGATACCATTATTCATGTTAGGTAAATGCTCCCAATGACTAAGTGAGCCAACGCCAAAGACTGGCATTTGACTCATTCGGACCTTGGCCTCAACTCTATAAGCACATCCATGAATAAGTTTTGATTCAATCTCGACTAAGCTCAACCATAGTTGAGTTTAAGTAGCAAACAAGTCTACGAGTGAAACGATGAAGAACTCAAGTCATATTACCTCGCCGTGTATTTAATCTGTTTCATATGATGAACTTCTATCTCCATTGTCAAGTTGGCCTAGGTCCATTAGGCACACCCTTACCCTATTGGAATGCTGCCGGATATGAAACTCGTGCTTGAACACGAAAGGTTCTTTCGAGAGTCGTGATTCCTTGGGCAAGTTTTTCTTATAATTAAGAAGTGTAGCTTCAATTTATCAAAGAAAGCTTTAACTTGGCTTGAAGTGGACTTATGTTGAGCTGACCAGCCTTATACAGTGACAGACCCACTTTAAGGCTAGACGAGTCATGCACCTCACTCGAAATTTAAAAAATTCTTGAGTATATTACTGTATATAAAAAATACAAGTGTTTTGTGAACTTACAATATAAGTGCATCTCACTCCAAAAGTTCTTGGGTCCTCACTTTCGAGCGAGATGAGTCATGCACCTCACTCAAAATTTAAAAAATTCTTGAGTCTATCATTATATATAAAAAATACAAATATAAGTACACCTCACTCCAAAAGTTATTGGGTCGGCGACGGTAGGAGGCAAAGTTTTTAGTGGGGTGAAATTCAGGTGGGGAGGTCCACCACTGGCTGCACAGATTTTCTTGATTTTGAGTTCGGCAGCCGCCATTATTGGCTGTAGTGGGACTTGGTTTTCCTTTAAAAAGGAAAGCTTTTCTTTGCTTCTCCTCCTTGGTTTGCTCATCATATTTCTTTTTCTCGCTAACAAGAAATACAATATTTTTACCTTCTTCAGGATGTCCGTGTTTTGGGTTGTGCTTCTATTGCATCATCTTGTATTTGTGTGAAAAGCAGGTCTCACAACTCTTTTTCATGTTATTGGGTTGATAGAACCACCAACTTTTGAGGTTGTGTTCGTGTTGGACATTTGCGTCGTGTTTTATATTGTCAGTCCCACAGGTACCTCTGAAACTTCCTTTTTGTTTTATCTCCACTACATTGGTTTTGTGTCGTCTACATGGGTATCGTGACCTCAACACATGGTTTCTCCAAGGACAGGCCACAGGCCCAAGAGCCTTTTCAGTCACAAACAACAAAAAGAAACTCTAGGATCCAAAATTTGTCCTCTCTAACTTTGGCTGCACTTTCACATGAAATTCAACCATTCTTTTCCCGTCTTCTGCTAGCTCTGGCAACTCGGATGGCAATATTTGCCGGACCCACGGGGACCAGATCCTCAACCTTACCCGAAGGGGGCGAAGAATACACGGTTAGACTGGATTAAGGTTTGGATTCAGGAAAATCCCAACACACACACACACACACACATATATATGGAGAGAGAGGGGGAGAAAGGGAAGAAAGGAGTTTTAAATACATAATATCTTTTAGTACATAATCTTATATAAACATCATATTGTTTGAGATCAATCATGAAGATTTGAATCAAAAGTATCATTATACTTCTGTATTTTACATTTAATGTACCATATATATATTAAATACACAAATATTTGTCGTTGATATCAAAATTTAAACCACCTAACATTGAATTTTCTCAATAATATGGGTTAAATTTACAATTGAGTTGATTTTAATTTAAAATGCTTTTAGTTTTAAGAATTTTTTGGGTTTCGGGTAAGGGTATTGAGAGCTCCATCATGTGAGAAAAAGAAGACCAAAGAAGATAAAACCACCATATTAAGTGACCTCCAACGTAAATATTTGTGTTTCTCTCTTCTCGGTAACTGGTAGGGATCTGCTTAACCCATCTTGGTAACAAAAAAAAGAAAAGGTCTCCGCTTGCTGTGAGATTCCCATATTGAATAAATTAGTTGTCTCCTGCATTGATGCATCAATAAATTAAAACGACGCCATGGTTTACCCGAATGTTTTTCTAGGTACCTGATTTCTTGCTTCATTCTCTTAAAATTGTTCAGTTGATTCCTCTTAATACTAATCACTGTCCACCTTAAGCTTGATCGCATGATGATGATGATGATCACGACGACGACAAAGAGAAAATGGTGATGATATTCGAATCTAATTCTTTTTCCTAAAGGTCTAAGTGTCGGTTCCGGTTATACCGAGACAAGCAGTTGGAAAACACCAGTTCCCGTTCGTGTAGAACGGTGTTGGTTTTGGAACCTAAGCTTAGCATAGACAGGGCAGGTTCCTGGGAACCAGCAGCTTGAATCCGCTTGAAACTGTGAACAGTAACCTAACCGGGTTCTAGTCTCAGTTGTGGCATAACCAATGGTCCCAGTTCTAGTTCAGAAAAAATTTTAAAAAAACTTATAAAATGGAATGGAACAGTCCATTTTAACTATCGGTTTTGGTTCCTTGGGAGGAGGAACCGTAACCAACAGGGGCCATCCCCATTTGGGTGATGGTTTTAGGCCTGCTAGGCTGATTTCGGTTTCTGTCGGTTCCAGATCTAGTTCAGCTCTGGTTCAAATAGGCGTGCTGGTTTCGACTAGCTATGTCTAGTCCTTTAATGCTGAACGTACATTATAAAATCTTTGACATAAAATCCAAAAACCAAGTACTTTTCTCATACTAAATAAAATAAATTTCTCTTCCAATTTCTTTTATAGTTGAGCATCTCAACCTATCATTGTAAGCCTACAAGTACACAAAAGTTCAACCATATTGCAGTATTTGGTATCATTGGTTCAGTTTTAGTCTTAACCTCGAACCAAACCATTAGTCTCGGTTCTCAACTTTTAGAGAATCGAACTGAACCATGCTATAGCTGGAACTGGTTTGATTTGGTTCTGAACTATGATTCTACTTATTTAAGGGTTTTGCTAAATACAACATATTACACCATTAAATTGTTTGGATCTACAGTCCACATTGTATATGTATACAAGGTTATGTAATTCATATATATAAATTTATAAGGTTGTCAAGATTCATTAATAAATGCTTAACAATTTGGTGTATCAGCCAAAAGATATAAGTAAATGCTAGTTGGAGTCTAGTAATCTACTTGGTTGTACCAAATATTGGAAGATTAAATATTTAAATTTCGTAAAGCTAATTATTTGCTTTCAAAGATTCTTCATTGGACAGTGCCATAATGAATGATTTTTATAGGAAAGCACCTCTTAAGGGATATATAACTCCTCCTGCAAGTTTTTTGTTAATTAAGCAAGCTGGGGTTCAGTGAGAGCCCGAACGCTACATGGATAGTTGAGAAATATAAAATTTAAACATCATCGAACCAATGGTTTATATGTACTTTACTGAATGATAGTTAGGGAAGATAGAACCAGATGACGACTAAGAACCCATGTAGGGATGGCATGGCAATGAGGCGGGTAGGAGCTCCACTCGACCCTAACCCGCCCGACAGGTATCCAACTTCAAGCCCCGCAGCCACCCCATCTGATCCATCCCACCCGCACCCCACCCTGCAGTTACTGCAATGAAGATTGCAGAGGTAAGAAAGTTTCAACAGAAGAGTCAAGATAGCATTTCAAATGTTACTCCCTGATTGCATTGCATCTTCATTTAACTTCTTTTCATAATGAAATCAAAGCTTGAAGGTGTTAATCTCAACCACGACATTTTCTTCCATCATTACTTTTTTCACATCTGTGAGTAAAAGTTTAATAAGAACAAGTGTTTAATTTGTTCATCATAAAGGGTTGAATAAATGAATATGAGTGGAACAATACAAGCAGCGCACAACCTATGCACTACCATGTTCAGGTTCAAGACTACCATGTTCAGGTTCAAGGGACTTTCTCAGCCTACGTTGTCTCTTTACTCACATCCCAGAATCGCTAGAGTGGAGTGGCTGGGGTCCTGGGGAAAAAGACACAACACAGTGATATATATGGTTTGGGGCGGATTGACCTCAAACCCGCCCCCGCCCCGTTGCAGGGTGTGTTCCCCATACGGGGTGGGTCGAAGCAGGTACTCATGGGTCGGGTCCCAATTGTCATCCTACATTAGCTGATTCACATAGTGTGAAATAAAGAGGGCATGTTACAAATTACATTAGGCTAAGAAAACTAGTGAAACTTTAGAAGGTTATAAGAAAGCAAAGAAGGAAGCGAAAAAGGCCGTGAGTGAAGCAAAAGCTAAAATTTGAGAGGATTTATATCAAAAACTCAACTCAAAAGAGAGTGAAAGAGATATTTTTAGGATAGCTAGGGCTAGAGATAAAAAAATTAAAGATCTTAATTATGTTAGATGCATAAAGGACGACGATGAAAAAATTCTAGTGGCAAATGATGATATAAGAAATAGATGAGAAAACTATTTTTATAAGCTTTTTAACGAAAATAAAGATATTAGTATTAGATTAGGAGAGTTAGACAAATCAGAAAAGTATATAAATCACAATTTCTATCGACATATTCAAAAGAATGAAGTCAAAGAGGCTTTTAAACATATGAAAGGTGACAAATCGGTAGGACCAGACAATATTCTTATAGAAGTTTGGAAAATACTAAGAGAAATAGGAATCACTTTGCTCACAAGACTATTTAATGAAATATGGAGAAACCAAAAGATGCTCGAGGAATGGAGAGCGAGTACACTTATATCTATATATAAGAACAAGGAAGACATTCATAATTGTGCAAATTATCAAGGTATCAAGTTAATGAGTCATACTATGAAATTGTGGGAAAGAATTATCGAACATAGGTTAAGACAAGTATCAAGTACAACAGAGAACCAATTTGGATTCATGTCAGGCAAATCTACTATTAAAACGATTCACCTTTTGAGATATCTTATGGAACATTTTAGAGTAAAAAAGAAAGACCTTTACATGATATTTATTGATCTAGAAAAAGTTTATGATAGGGTACCGAGGGAGGTTCTTTGGAGAACCTTGGAAAAAAGAGGTATCCCATTGACATACATTAACCTTATAAGAGGCATGTACGATGGTGCAAAAACATGTGTGAGGACTCATGAAGGAATGACAGACTTCTTTGAAGTTAATATTGGGTTACATCAAGGATCAACTTTAAGTTCATACTTATTTAGAATGGTGATTGATGAGTTAACAAAACATATTCAAGATGAAGTGCCTTGGTGTATGTTATTTATTGATGACATTGTGTTAGTGGAAGAGTTTAAGGAAAAAGTTAATAGAAAATTGGAACTATGAAGAGAAACATTAGAAAACAAAGACCTCCGACTTAGTACAACAAAGATAGAATATATTGAATATAAGTTTGATCATTTGGTTACTTCAGATGACATAAAAATTAAAATTGGCACACATTGCATCCCCCAAAAGGAAAGTTTTAAATACCTAGGGTCAACTTTTTAGAGTGATGAAAGAATTGATGGAGATGTTACGCATAAAATTAATGCTGGTTGGTTAAAATAGAAAGGAGCATTAGGTGTTCTTTGTGATAAGAAGATATCATTAAAGTTAAAAGGTAAATATTATAGAGCAGCAATTAGACCTGCCATGTTTTATGGTTATGAGTGTTGGGCAGTTAACCATAATATGAAAGATGTTGAGATGGATGAGTGGTCATACAAGAAAAGACCGTATATATAATGAGGTTATTACAAACAAATTAGGATTGACATCAATAGAGGATAAAATGAGAGAATATTGTTTAAGATGATTTGAACATATAGAAAGAAGATCAGAAGAAGAACCTGTCAGAAGTTATGAAAAACTAAACCTGAAAAGTATTAAAAGAGGTAGAGGACGACCACAAAAGTGTTGGAAAGAAACAATAAAAAATGATGTACCTTATTGTGAGTTAACTGCTGACATGGCACATGATAGAGCTCTGTGGAAACAAAGAATCCATGTAGCTGACCCCGTCTAGTATTGGAAAAGGCTTAGTTGTTGTTGTTGATATTATAGGAAAACTTGATTCTTACTCCCTCATTGATTTTATGTGATATGAGTGTAATTTTAAAATTTTCAAAAGGTTTTGAAAAAATATGAAGAATATATTTATTACACTCATGCTGTTCAAAAATAATGGGTGTATAGATAGATTCCAGTGGTGGTAGGATCATCTCTCTCTCTCTCTCTCTCTCTCTCTCTCTCTCTCTCCCTCTCTCTCTCTCTCTCTCTCTCTCTCTCTCTATATATATATATATATCTCTCTCTATCTCTCTATATATATATACTCTCTCTCTCTCTCTCTCTCTCTCTCTCTCTCTCTATATATATATATATATATATATATATATATATATATATATATATATATATATAGAGAGAGAGAGAGAGATCGTGCTCAATTGAGCATGATGCTTAATCGAGCAGTTTGTATGGTTCCATCAATTAACCACCGGCTACCATTTTTCATCACCTTTTCTTATTCTTATACTCTCTAAAACCACTTTAAAACCTAAATATTTATATATAGTTGGTTTTGTACTTTTATGTGTTTTAGTGGTGGTGATGGTGGTTTTTAACATAGAAAAATTGTTTTAGAGAATAAAAAAGTAGTATAAGGCGGATGACTGTTGTGTGGTTGAATTGGTCGTGTTTAATTGAGCATGGACCACTCCCTATATATATTACATTTTTTTCTTATATTCTTGCACGTTTACTGTACATTTAATTAATTTTCTTTTGACCATATTTCTTATAGCTTAATAAGGTTGGTCATGCTTCCCATCACTCGAACTGTGACAGAAATGTTTGCACTCGCCGTGTTGGGTCGGACATGACTTGGACACCTTCCCAATCTGTTTTGATAAACTTAAATATATTTTCGTGAAAGTCTTATTAAATTGTATAAAATTTAAAAATTATTTTTTCAATCAACAACACATTCGACAAATATCTTTCATGCATCGGTTACATCCTTCCCCATGATTGGCTTAGATGAAAGTGATATATAATATATATAGAGAGAGAGAAGATTGGTAAGAGAATATATTTGTCAAAATCGGAAGCATAGACTGTTAATAATCGGCCATGTTACCCAACCGCCAACGGTATCGTAGATGTTGCAATTTCAAACACGACACGAAAAGCAGACAAGAACGGAACCAGACAAAGTGACACGAAAAAACTGTTAATGCTGGGCATCACAAGGTAAGCAGAAATGAACACAACCTGAAAAGCTAACCCAAATTGTCAAAACACCAACGTGACTTGAACATGGACTAGCTGTCTGTGTTGGAGGCGACAAGGTGACCCGTGATGAACACAACCTGAAAAGGTAAAAATAAATGTTGCAACACAAACGTCGCAAGTTAGTACGAACGAATGTGTTTATATATATATATATATATAAGAAAATTTGTGTTCATATTTGACATATTTATTCATTGTTTTTGAATAGTATGTGTGTAATTTTAAAATATTTTAAAAAATTTAAAAAATAATATTAAACCCGTGCTCCTAAAAAAAATAATAGGGAGATATGAATGAGCAATATTAGTGGTGGGTAGATCTAATCACTATATAGAGAGAGAAATAGAGAAATTAGTATACCCCAAGTAACTTGTATTGAGTGCATTTATTACACTTATAAAAGGTATCAACATAGTTTTTTATTTTTGAGATTTGAATTTCAATCATGATCCAAGGTTTGAGATTTAAAAGCATGTTTAAGCATGAATTGATGTGGATAATACTCTCTCTCTCTCTCTCTCTCTCTCTCTTCTCATATATATATATATATATATATATATATATATATATATATATATATGAGTGTGTATGTGTGTGTACGTGTTATGAATGTGTAACCCTACAAAATCAAATCCCATATGGATCTCGAGAGGACAGACTGGTTCAAATAGATGTGACATTGCAGCTAACTGAAGTAGATTTGGCTCGTTGTGCCATGTTAAGTCATTTTTTAAATCACAGGGACGCTCAAATTTGGGGCTTTTGAGTTGTCTTAATAAAACATGCTAGAAACTGTAGGCATTCATACGAATATTAATTGCGATAAATACACTAGATACGTATGCATTTGGATATGGAATGATTCAAATGCACGAATCCGTAGCCATTCATGTGAATATTATTTGTCATCATGATATATAAATAAGTACGTGTGTGTGGAGAGAGTGGGAGTTGGTAGACAACCTCTCATGCTAGGAAAGTGAAGTCGCATTAGAGATTATTGTGGATTCCCAGTAGTTGCTTAGGTGGGAGAAGGATTCCTTTTCTCATGAGATAAGGTGACTGGTTCCCAGCAATGCTGATTTGATAAAAATTGTAGCCCTCAGGCTATTTGATTCTTGTTATGCAGGTAGCATGATCTCGAGCCCCAAAAACATGTTTGCTTGCGAGTCTTAGCCTCTACGTTTCATGTTAGGTTGTTTCAATCCCTCCAAAGAATGGTTTTCCTTGGAATTCAAATCGACAATAGAATGATAATCTTCACTTATAAGACATATTTGAACTTTTAAGAAAAAATTTCACAAAAGTATCTTACAGTTTCTCAAGTTTTTTGAAACCTCAACTTCTCAATATTTCTGAGATTTAATCATTAATCAAATAGGGATCTCAATATTAATTATATTAATTTTTTGCATATGTATTGTAAAACCTCATGTTTATATTTGATTAATAGTATAAACTCATGTTATTATTAGATTAACAATAAAAAGCTTATGTCTCTTCTAAAATGTTGAGAATTTGATGGGTAAAGTTTGAGAAAGACAATGCTTATTAGGAATTATTGAATCAAAGCATCAAATTATCACTCATAAATTCAACTTATCTACGCAGATCAATATATAGGGTGAAAGTGTGATGAGTTGTTTATGAGCTACTCGGAGCCCAACTCGAGAAAAACTCAAACTTGACTCGATCTTTAGAGCTCAACCTTAACTCTGCTCCAGCAGCTTGCAAACCTATTCGAGCTTTATAATATCGATATAAAGTTTTATTTAGAAGTTTTATTTAGTGGCTCGATCCACATTAAACTTAGAGGTTAGGATTTTTCAAGTTCAAGATAATTCATGAGCTCCATTGAGCCCCAAGCTCATAGAGATCATCTTGAGCCAAACTTAATCGAGCCAATTTTGGTTACACCGATCTCTAAAGAGCCCACGGTTCTAACCTCTCGTCATTTTACGAGATACCAAAATATTATAATATTATAGTAAATTACGTAGTCTGGAAAAAGCAACGCTTGTACTTTTCCTGTTTTCTTATCCACGGACCACCTAATTTCCAGCTAGGTAAACTACAAAATATGGAAGTAAGGAAATTTAGGATAAGTACAAAATATTAATAGAGAGAGAAAGAGAGACGGCTAGAGTGAGTACGAGAGTTAAAGAGAGAAAGCAACAAAAAAAATGCAAAAATAAGTAAATTTATGTTAGGAGAGGGAAATACCCAAAAAGTAAAAGATTATTATTAGAGAGAGAAACAAGGAACATCTTAGAGAGAGAAAGAGGGCAGTTGTTGGGGAGAGAGGGGGGGGGGGGGGGGGGGTAAGGTTGGGGGTGAAAACGTCGCCATCTCTCTCTGGTATTGACATTCTACCTCTGCCCTTCCCCACCATCCCATTTTTTCTTTAATTCTTCAATCGACCCAATTGAGAATTGTTTATTCCAATAGCGCCCAGTTAATCTGCTGCGTAATTAATGGAAAGAAACCATTAAAAAATTCAAATTTTGGGTTGTATAAGGGAGAGAAAATAGAGTGGTTGGGATGATAAAGCAAGGAGGATTAGTGGGTAGTCACTCACCATCCGCAGATGCCATCTTCTTCCGATCTGGAGTCATTCGCTTCGTGGATCTTCCATTCGTGACGAGTAAACCAACCTTTTCCCGACCGTCATCGTTTTGTTGTCTCCCTCTTTTTTTCTCTCATTTATAGATCATAGATGTTCATCCCATCACAAATAAGATAAAGCTAGAATGAAATTCTGAGTGTTTTGTGTTTATCCTCGTTTGCTGAAGAATTTTTCATGGGGGATTCCCAAGGTAGGCACCATTTCATCTTTTCGTTTTCTTTTTCTATTTGTCTGCTTGGATTCAGGATGCGGTCTGTTCTTTTGCGGGAACGAGTTTATTTTTTGTTTCTTAGGACTTGTAAATGATAGTTGCTGAAGAAATTTGGTTTGGTGCATTCAGTTTTTGGTGCTATGAAGAAGTTGAGTTTGGTTTTCTGTTTTCAATTTTTGGTTGCTCAAGAAATTTGGTTTTGAGCTTTCATTCGGTAGCGCTATCAACAAATTGGGTTCTTGAAGCCTTGGGTCTTTCATTTTGGAATTTGTGTTTCAACAGTTGTATGAAGAAAAGGAAATGTGTTAATCTTTCCTAGTTATTAGCTAGCAGTCGGTTAAGATCTTTGTTTTTTGAGGATTTAATTGCAGTTCTGGTTTTCTGTGATAATCTATTCTTGTCATAGTTTTGAAAATCGTTGGTCTCTAGTTTTATCTCCTGTTTTTTTGCTGCTCTTTGTTTCGTTTTATGATCCTTTCAGATTCTTGTTGTGCAACGTTTTAACGATTTATACAATGCGTTTGTTCCAAAGGACTTGTTATAAGCTTCCGTTTTCAAGGCTCCAAAATTCTAATTAATGACGATAATAACAAAATTTCCACAATCCACGTTGTTGTTATCATACAGATTCAGTTCATTTGATGATGTTTGTTTTGTTAAATTAGAGACCAACTATTTAATGTGCTTTGCATTCGCCCCATGTGAAACCCTTTGTTTCAGACGCATTTCCGTTCTTGGTGATGTTTTCAGATCTTAGGAATCACTTTTGAATTGTTTCTTGATTGTCAACCTTCTAAAAAATCTTTTTTCAGATCACCTTCTATATTAAACGATTCAATTAATTTCCATTCAGTCATCTTTTCTGATAACTATTTGATTTTTTTTGCTTTATGGATCAGTCAATTAGTTGATGTTTCAATGAAAGTAAATGTGGTTTAAGCATGATACTTTGTGGAGTAAATGTTTTATTTTCTTAATGTAAATTAATTGGTGATTTAATGATGTGGGAGTCCCGGTCTTCTATCTGTACTCTAATTCTGTTATATTGCTTGACTCGGGATTCGGATATATGCTTTCTTGCTGTTTTGTACCTTACTAAAGTACTTTTATAGCCTATGATTCTCATGTTGATATTCATTTGTTGAATGTGTTGTTTCTGATTTTTTTCTCAGTCATATATGTCCATCAATTGCTTATGAATGATTGATTGGACGCAGAGGGAGTCCTAGTTGAAGTGAAGTTGGAACCAAATTCATCACCAAGGAGCCCTCTGAGTCCTGAAAGGCGTCCGGGGGAAAATGTGGAATTTCCAACCTTGAATCTACCAATGGAAAGTTGTGTTGACACATCGATCGAAAGACTGTATGATAATGTCTGCCAGATGCATAGTTCTGGTGAAGAGAGTCCCTCAAGGCATAGCTTCGGATCAGATGGTGAAGAATCGAGGATTGACTCAGAATTGCAGCATCTTGTGGGCGGTGATGAGATAAAGACGTTAGATGATGTTGGAGATAATGATGAAGCTGAGAGAAAGATGGATGAAGAGAGATTGGAATTGGAGAAAGAAAATGCCTTGAAGGATGGGGAAAAGGATTTGCCTGTTAAGAAAGAAAATGGTTCTATTAAGAAAACTGCAAAGAAGCCGACGGCTCAACCTTCATGGTCTAGTTCTACTAAGATAAAGGCAAATGGGTTCTCATACATGTTACCAAATGCTGAGGTTTCGCCAAAACCCATCGCTCCAAAAAACAAAAGAGCACACGCAAAACCACCTAAAAACCAAGAAAATGATTATTCTATTGAGGATTCTGGAAAATCTCCTCATGAAACAAGCCCCATAAGTGAGCAGAACCATCAGTGGAGCCCAGATAATAATATAGCCAAACAAGGTTCTGAGGCTATCAGTTCAGTGAAGAAACGGAGGCCTTCATCTGTAACATCAGGCAAGTCACAATGTGAAGATAATTCAGAATCTGGTCTGGATAATCCTGACCTGGGGGAGACACATATGCTATGTTGGGCCAGCTTGAGAACTCAATTATGTGCTACACTGCAGGGTTGGAAGTACAGAGGCAGGTTTTGGGAGAAACAGACCCAAGAGTTGGTGAAACTTGTCGGTATGTGGCTGAAGCTAATGTTCAAGCATTGCAATTTGATGAGGCAGAGAGGCTGTGCCAAATGGCTCTTGACATTCATAGAGCAAATGGTTCACCACCATCTCTTGAAGAGGCAGCTGATAGGAGGCTGATGGGCCTTATATGTGAAATAAAGGGAAATCATGAAGCAGCCCTGGAGCATTTTGTTTTAGCTAGCATGGCAATGGTAGCAAATGGCCAGGAAGTGGAAGTGGCCTCTGTTGACTGCAGCATTGGAGATACATACTTATCCTTGGCTCGATATGATGAGGCCATTTTCGCATATCAGAAAGCGCTAACAGTTTTCAAGGCCAATAAAGGAGAGAATCATCCTGCTGTGGGATCAATCTTTGTACGTCTGGCTGACTTGTATAATAGGACATGGAAGATAAGGGAATCAAAATTATATTGTAAGAGTGCACTTAGAATCTATGAGAATCCCATGCCTGGGGTCTCTCCAGAGGAGATTGCTAATGGTCTCACGAAAGTTTCAGCTATCTATGAGTCAATGAATGAGCTTGAACAGGCACTCGAGTTACTGCACAAGGCACTAAAGATACATAATGATGCCCCTGGTCAGCAAAAGCACAATAGCAGGAATTGAAGCTCAGATGGGGGTCATGTACTACGCATTGGGGAACTATACTCAATCTTACAACGCTTTCAAGAATGCTACCTCAAAGCTTCGTGCTATTGGAGAGAAGAAATCAGTCTTCTTTGGTATTGTTCTTAATCAAATGGGACTTGCCTGTGTGCAGCGTTATGCTTTAAGTGAGGCTGCAGAATTATTTGAGGAAGCGAAGATTATTTTGGAACAAGAGTACGGACCATATCATCCTGAAACGCTTGGGGTATATAGCAATCTTGCTCAAACCATTTGTTTGTGTAATTCTTGAACTATTTCACTAGCCATGTTGTTCTCTTTGGGATAACCAAAGTTCAAAGTAGATTATTGAAGGAGAGGGTATCTGTCTGTAGGGAACTTTCCAAAGCATTTGGGATGAAAACAAAAGAGCATGTCTTTAACATGTGATTTGACTGACAATTTCAAATTAAAAAAGGTATAAAAGCCTACATTGAATTTATGAACTTGATATACCAATCGAAGTTTCAATCTGAAATCTCACCGTCTTTGCTTGTAAGATTTTTCCTTATATTGAAACATCTATCTTTTCAAAATCGAGCTCAATGGCAACAAGGAACCCATGTGGCCAAACCCATTTCGTGTGGGAGAAGGCTTGGCTGTGGTTTTGGTTTGAACGCATTGGACAAAACCGTCTTGCGAAGTAGTGACTGGAAATCACTGATTAGAGTTAGCTTCTGATGGTAGATTCTCTTTCATGTATCAACTTCCTGCTCCTGTTGAAAGGACTAATTATTTCCTAACCCATAATTTACTTTGTTTCCCCTTGCCAGGTTGGAAGATGCAATTCAGATATTGGAATATGTTCTAGGAATTAGGGAAGAGAAACTGGGGACCGCAAACCCAGATGTGGATGACGAAAAACGAAGGCTGTCAGAGCTATTAAAAGAAGCAGGTAGGACGCGGACCAGGAAAGCAAAATCACTCGAAACACTACTCGATTCCAACATTACCAGAAAGGAGACTCTTAATCATGTCTCTACTTCAGCTGTCACGGCATGATGATGTTGATGATCATGAAGTCTTCTTTGATGGTTGCGGCACCGATGACAATGTATATGGAAATGATGACGGGTGGATTTATTTTTTCAAGGTGAAACAGAAAGTGGTGGAGCCTTCACAAATTGTTTGCATTTATTCATCATTGTTGTTTTATCTATTTGCTACTTATTAAGAGTTCTTGTGTACTGTTTATAGCCTCTATTGTGTGTGTTTTCTTTTGTAACAAATCTTAATGGATTGAACTGTTCCAACAAGCTGTTCAAAAACCAGAAGGCAGAAAGAGAAGGAATTGGATATTAACTTTTCACTCTCTGCTTACTTGGTAATCTTTACTGTGTACTGTGGGATTATAATTTCCATTTGCCTCATAGGCTATGCTGGTTGGCTTGTGCGGAGGGTACTGACCGTGCGAATCAAACCCTTAACTTGCTGTGTACCAGCCACAGGTCCTGCATGCTACATCATTAGAGATAATCTTCAGCATCAATTTTTGAGTTTGTCTGACAACTGGTTGTTATGATGGTCTGGTCAAACTGCCTTCCTCATGGTTGTTTGGGAGGATACTTTTAAGAGAACCATTTATACGATTGCAGAGGGAAGCTTTTTCCTTTCACTGATAGTGTGTGAATTTGGGGCCACAACTTCACCAAATGGACTCTCCCTCCCTGCCTTCTCTTATACAAGGGCAGCCTCTGTCTAAAAGTTATTTTGCAGATTGTAAGCCAGGTCAGGACTTCTTTGTCCATCCAGCAAACGCAGCCACCCTGGCTTGCATAAATGAGGGCCCATTCTTCTTGTGCACTTAATCATGACCCATTTGGTTAGGTCCATGACTTGTATCGTACAAAATAAACCTACCAAATTTATGAACTATTTTCATGGCTTTCCCCGTGCCAGTTGCTCGCGGGGTTTCGCTAAGTTTGGCTCGTGATGAGCATGCTAATGGCACATTAATCTGAGCTGAAGAAAACAACTTTGGTCGTCTCGTAATATGGCTATCATTATAAATGAAAAATCATATGGCTCATTGACATATAGTAGAAACACTGGACTTTTGGTTCCGGTTAGCTCGTATAAGGCTCATTTAAGTTGCATGCATGCACACCTGCGTGTGTGTATATGTGTGAGAGAGAGATGTGAATTTTATTGTTAGTTGGGCATATGGCAACGTAAGGGATCACCCTTGCATTGCCGGTCCCAAGCCCGGATAAAGGAGGAGGGTTGTGTTAGGCTTCCGACAGCCAGCGTAAAACTTCGTCGGATTTTTATCACATGGATTACAAAAATTTTGAGCATTGCTTTGGGGCGTCCCCACCCTAGCGACGAGCCCGAATGCAGTAAGAAGTAAGCAAGGGCCACTACATTTTCGCCCGAATATAGTGAATTAATTGCAAAGAGGGTTCCCACATCATGGACGGGTGTGGGTAAAGAAGTTAGTCCCGCTACATTGCCGTCCGAATGTAGTGAAAATTTTTCAGAGAGGGTCTCCGCATTTTGATTATGGACGGATGCGGGGGGTAAGGAAGCTAGTCCTAGATAATAAGATTCGTATTGGTTCTTGGAATATCGGAACATTATCCAGTAAGCTAATGGAGGTGGTAGATACTATGATTTGGAGAAAGATTCATATTCTATGTTTACAAGAGACAAAATGGGTTGCAGAAAAAACAAAGGAGATAGAGGATAAAGGTTTTAAATTATGGTACTCAGGTAAAAAAAAAGTGTTTTAAATTATGGTACTCAGGTAAAGAAAAGGCTCGAAATGGAGTTTGTATTATCATAAATAAAGATTTAAAGGATAGTGTAGTAGACATACAACGATATGATGACTGAATCATGACATTGAAATTAGTGTTAGGAGCAGAGGTTTTGAATATAGTTTGTGCTTACGCACCCCAAGTAAGACTAGAAGATAGTATAAAGACAACTTTTTGGGAAGAGTTAGATAAGGTTATTCAAAAGATTCCACAAAGGGAGATGATTTGTTTAGGAGGAGACTTAAATGGACATGTCGGTAAAGAGGCATTAGGATATCAAGGGATTCATGAAAACTT
Organism: Brasenia schreberi; assembly: GCA_036023115.1. Lineage (NCBI taxonomy): Eukaryota > Viridiplantae > Streptophyta > Magnoliopsida > Nymphaeales > Cabombaceae > Brasenia > Brasenia schreberi. Next base: position 6,323,024 of record JAYKKT010000092.1, on the reverse strand, counting down.
TGGTTTTGGAGATATAAATGAAGAAGGTAGGGAGATTTTAAATTTTGCTATGGCATTTGATCTCTTTATAGTCAATACAATCTTCAAAAAACAAAATGAACATCTAATTACTTATAAGAGTGGCTTATCACAAACAAAAATTGATTACTTTATTTGTAGAAAAAAAGATAGAGCGTGTTGTAAAGATTGCAAGATAATTCTAGGAGAAAGCTTAACCACCCAACATTGACTTTTAGTTATGGATTTACAAATAAAAAAATAGATAAATAAGAAAAGAGTGCATCGAGCTATTCGGACTAAATGGTGGAACCTCAAAAGCGAGAAAGAAGATATATTTAAAACAAAGTACTTCAAGGAGATGTTTGCAATTATGTTGGTACACCCTATGATATGTGGAACAATATGGCTATACATATTAGGAAAGTGGCGAAAGATGTGTTAGGGGTATCTAAGGGAGGTGTACCGGCACAAAAAGAAGCTTGGTGGTGGAGTGAAGTAGTACAAAATAAAATCAATGCAGGAAATTGTGGTTTATATACTTTTCTAATTTGGCTAACTCTCATAAGCTAATACTAACATCTTTATTTTCATTAAAAAGATTATAAAAATAGTTTTTCCATCTATTTCTTATATCTTCATTTGCTACTAGAATTTTTCATCCTCGTCTTTGATACATCTAACATAATTAAGATCTTTAGTTTTCTTATCTTTAGCCCTAGCTATCCTAAAAATATCTCTTTCACCCTCTTTTGAGTTGAGTTTTTTTATATAAGTCCTCTCAAATTTTAGCTTTTGCTTCACTCACGGCCTTTTTCGCTTCCTTCTTTGCTTTCTTGTAAGCATCAAAAGTTTCACTAGTTTTCTTAGCATAATGTAATTTGTAATATGCCCTCACCAACGTATTTAAAAGAATGAAGTCAAAGAGACTCTTAAACATATGAAGGGTGGTAAATCGGTAAGATCAGATAATATTTCTATAAAAGTTTGGAAAATACTAGGAGAAATAGGAATCACTTGGCTCACAAGACTATTTAATTAAATATGAAAAAACCAAAAGATGCCCGAGGAATGGAAAGCAAGTACACTTATACCTATATATAAGAACAAGGGAGACATTCAAAATTGTGCGAATTATCAAGGTATCAAGTTAATGAGCCATACTATGAAATTATGGGGAAGAATTATCGAATGTAAGTTAAGAGAAGTATCAAGTACAACAAAGAACCAATTTGGATTCAAGCCAGGCAGATCTTCTATTGAAGCGATTCACTTTTTGAGACATCTTATGGAACATTTTAGAGCAAAAAAGAAAGACCTTCACATGGTATTTATTGATCTAGAAAAAGCTTTTGATAGGGTACCGAGGGAGGTTCTTTAGAGAACTTTGAAAAAAAGAGGTATCCCATTGACATATATTAACCTTATAAGAAACATGTATGATGGTGCAGAAATATGTGTGAGGAATGAAGGAACAACAGACTTCTTTGAAGTTAATATTGGGTTACATCAAGGATCAATTTTAAGTCCATATTTATTTATAATGGTGATGGATGAGTTAACAAAATATATTCAAGATGAAGTACCTTGGTGTATGTTATTTGCAGATGACATTATATTAGTGAAGGAGTCTAAGGAAAAAGTTAATAGAAAATTGGAACTATGGAGAGAAACATTAGAAAGCAAAGGCCTCCGACTTAGCAAAACAAAGACAGAATATATGGAATGTAAGTTTGATCATTTGGTTACTTTAGAGGACTTAGAAATTAAAATTGGCACACATTGCATCCCCTAAAAGAAAAGTTTTAAATACCTAGGGTCACTTTTTCAGAGTGATGGAAGAATTGATGGAGATGTTACGCATAGAATTATTGCTGGTTGGTTAAAATGGAGAGGAGCATGAGGTATTCTTTGTGATAAGAAGATACCATTAAAGTTAAAGCAGCAATTAGGCCTCTCATGTTTTATGGTTCTGAGTGTTGGGCAGTTAATCATCAACATGTACAAAAGATGTCTATGACATAAATGAAGATGTTGAGATGGATGAGTGGTTATATAAGAAAAAACCGTATACATAATGAGGTCATTAGAAACAAAGTAGGAGTGACACCAATAGATGATAAAATTAGAGAATATCGTTTAAGATGGTTTGAACATATAGAAAGAAGATCAAAAGAAGAACCCCTAAGAAAGTTAGAAAAACTAAATTTGAAAAGTATTAAAAGAGGTAGAGGACGACCACAAAAGTGTTGGAAAGAAACAATAAAGAATGACCTAGCTTATTGTGAGTTAACTGTTAAGATGGCATGCGATAGGGATATGTGAAAACAAAGAATCCATGTAGCCGACCCCATCTAGTATGGGAAAAGGCTTAGTTGTTGTAGTTGGGCATATGGCAAACTGTCATAATTTTTACAATAAATCTCTACAAAAAACACACTTTTGACTTCGATACTGGCCCTGGACGATTCCCAACTTTGCTCATGCTTGGCTCTTCAGCTCAATCAACCTTTCGAGTTGAATCCCGTCGTAACTCAAGAGACAAGCATGGAAAGGTCTAGATGGCTCGTGTACTATCAATATTCGTGGTCCATGGTTAGCCTAGGAGCGGACCTAGTATCGGACATCAAAAAGTTAACAACAATGGGATTTTCGTGAACCGAAAAAATACTTGGCACATTTATCTGTAATCCCATGGGCTGACTTTCAGGGGTGTTCATCTCATGCAGGTCAGACATTCCTAATTTGCCATGATAATGAGCGTCGTCTTTTACTCATTTACAGTTAAATGAGCAAGTTTAAGATAGTGAAATGGATGAGTGGTCAAGGAACGACCGTATATCTAATGAAGTTATTAGAAACAAATTGAGAATTGTACCAATAGATGACAAAACGAGAAAATCGTTTAAGATAGTCTGGACACAGAAAAATAACCAAGGAAGCTTTAGGTACGAAAAACTAAAGTATAAAAATATTTTAAAAACTACAAAAATATTGAAAGAAAACAATAAAAATGTTAGCATGACATAAGATGAAAAATACTTTGTAACCAATCCTATCTACTTTATCAAACTTTATGAAAACCAAGAATTCATGAAACCAACCCCATCTAGTATAGGAAAAGAACTTGTAAAATATGGCTTAGGATTTAGTCTCTCAACTCCAGGGTAGATCCGCTCCGAGTAAAAATTCAACCTGGAAAAACTTCATGTTTTAGTCGCCTACACATACGCATGCATCAGCCAAAAGGGATTGCCAGAGCTTAAAAAGGTTCAATTCAGCACCATAGTATTAACACAGTACTTAGTCCTAAAGGTGAGGGTCCTGACCTCAGAGTCTAAGTCACACATACACTTCTAAGGGGTGGAGTGTCGACCCCGACACTGGTGCGACACCGACACCGTGTCGGTGCGGCATGTCAAAAAAAAAATATTTGCAAAAAAAAAAACACTTTTTTTTTGTAACTCACGGATAAATGGGTCTGGATAATGAAGATTAATTTGTGTATTATGATGAAATTAGTAGTTTTTTACCATTTATATGTTTTGCTTTAATATAAAGTTGTGTACTTACTATTATAGCTTTATACAATATAAAGCTGCTTAATGATTTTGGGTGCAAACAATTGGACTTCATACTGTATGCCTTTGCACAGAATAATCTCTGTCACCAAACACATTTAAAGACCAGGAACATTGTCAGATCAATAGAACAGCAGAGTATGACATCACTAGTAGATCGTAACACAAATACTAGTATATGTTATATCCTACAAAAGATCTTGAAACTCTTTGAATCCATAACTTGGATATTTTGAAGCTCGTAAAATCACTGTAAGTTTCGGATCATTATGACGGAACTTGTTAATTGATACCTATGTGCACCCAAAATTAACAAATACTAGTTGTATTATGATTGATTTATGTAACTTGAATATTATATATAATATATAATATTATATACCCTAACCGTGTCGCCGCACCCAAAATTTTTGAAATTTGCCTTATCCCACCCACCCCCATGTGACATAGCTCAGAGTTCCTACTGCAATTATAAAACCAAAAGAGAGATGCAGGGGCACTAAAAGCTTTCAAATAGGAGTCCCCTGTGCGAGATCCACTTCCAGTTTGTCCTGAAAAGGTATCCTCAACGTCTTAGTATAACAAAGATGAGACGTTAACAAAGGCTGATAAACCGACGATACCCACAATAAAAGATTAACAGAACAGGCAAATGAATCATATTGAATTAGGCCCATCCTTTTCGTTCTGTCCATTTTTTCATCTACAATGCTACTTCCTCTTTTTTATTTACAGCATTCCGCCTCTTAGAACAAAATTTTGGAAGAACACTAATAGGAGGAAACGTTGAAGAGGAAGACCAAAAGGAAGAGGCATAAAATAATATCAAGAACTCGCGCTACATAGCCATTAAAAGCCTAGATCACGAAAGTCATGAAACCTTCCCATCCCACCATCATCGTCACTGGTCATCGACCCCAACACCTGACTATCATCATCCTCACCTTCGGAAACAAGCTCCAATAAAGCAGCACCATTTCCAAAATCCCCTTCATCCTCACTGTTGAAATCAGCATCGTCAAGCTCATCTCCACTATCATCCTCATCATCATTGCTAAGATCAATACCGTCGCTATCAACATCTGCATCCAGGCCAGCAGCAACCAGGGGATCTTCGTCTGCCTCTGAGTCATCTTCCTCATCTTCATCATCTGTCTCCACTCCATCATCTGGATCTGAGTCATCATCTGTTGACCGCCGCCTACCCACCTCAAATATCCTTGCCGAAGAGAACATCTCCTCATGGTCATCCATGGCCACAACTCCCACAAATGAGTCGGTTGGTTGAGTTGCAAAATCCAGCACACAGCGATCCACTGGGATGGTTGCGATATCTGAATAATTGACAGCATCAACTGTCCGAAATGCTGCAAAAAGTGGATGCCTTACTCGCCGGGTGTGCACAGCCGATGTTATATCTTCCAAGTTTCTCCTCAACATAGCATAGACTATGTCACCTCCAGCATTGAACTTTATAACGGTCTGGTCCAAAGAAGGCACGCTCCGAAGGAGCTTGAACTTCCTGAGATCCCACACTTCGGAGTTTATGATGACCTGTTGATTGCAAAAGACAGTATATTTTATCAGGCTACTGAAGAAAGAATTAACCAAAACCAAGCCCTGTTACGCGGGACCAACTATCGGCCTTGGGTCTATTTCAGAACAATCAGCAAAAATATATTGATAATGTGGATAGGTACCTCATTTCCTGCTGGATGAAATCCACCGCCTCCATAGTCTGTAAACTGATCAAAACGGTGGATTGCTCTTGAGGCCCTGCGGTCCCACAAGATGCCATTCCAAAGAACCATCTCATCTGACGGACAAAAATGGATGATTGACTGCACATGACTGCGGCTAGCAGCCGTAGCTGATGTATCAGACAATCTCTGATCCAAATGATAGGTCTCCACATCATATAAAAGGACATCTCTCCGGGATGATTCTGACGACAAAGCTGCAAATATGTTCCCCATGTTACTGAAGCGTGCCGCCTTGCACCCTTCAAATGTACTTGTTGGCCCTGCAGTCAATGACGATGAATCCCAAAGTCTAACATCAAAAGTACCAGATGACAGCAAAAGTTCACGGCCACCATTACAGTTATCTGACCATGTTCTGCATACATGAGAAGATGACTGAACCAACATCACCGGTGACTGGTGGCAGAGATGGCTCTGAAGCACATTGCCACTGTTCACGTCAAATATCTTGAGCTCCCCAGCATGGCAGCCAGTCACAATTCGGGATGCATCTCCTAGAAAAGAAATGCAGGTAAGGAGAGATGCCTCGTCTCTGCATATTCGCCAAGGTCTGAACCGGCTGAAGACAAATTGTCGGTCACGACGATGACTATGCATGCCACCATATCTCGTCTTGCTCTCACGAGTGCTTAATCTTGCCACTAGATTTACGGGCATGTCCAGACTTTGACTTGGATCAGGACACACATGTGGATGCAAGAGAGACAGCGGCGGAAGAGTGGTTATTGGAGCCGGGCATTGTCTATGCTGATGTTTGAGGTACTGCACGACCAATGAATCAAGTGTCACTCGCTCTGAGTGAGAAGATGTGTCAGGCACTAGGCCATGCGCACTCGAGGCATGTGGCAATGGAGTTGTCTGACCCTGAGAATCATCTAAACTTTCCAGCGTGGTTGGGGTTTTAGAGGAAACTGGAGACTGAAATACAAGATCATGTGTAGCCATACGTTTAGATAGTGGTGCCAAACTCATATCTCTGTCCATCAACTTTCGCTTCATAAGGAGACCCACAGGAGTCTTTGTTGGTGTTTCTGTATCCAAGCACGACCTGGGAGAGGCTGTTGACATGACTTCAACCCTCAAAGACGTAGATGGATTCTTGGATACACTCGCTTTATTAATCGGGAAGGGCTGGACTGGTGAATGGCTTTTAATCTGGCATGTTAAGTTGGATGAGAAAACAGGCTTCTTCCTAGGCGCCATCACAGACAAGTCTCGCTTGTGAGGTTCTTCAGCTCGAGGAAATACTTTCGCAACATCGGAAAATAATCTCCCAGAAATACGTGATGGCCAATGGAGCTCCACCGCAGTGTTCTCTTGGATAGCTGTTTGATGCAGAATAGGAAGTGGTGCAGCGAAAGATGGCAATGGTGCCAACTGAGCCTCCTTCAGTAACGTATCTGCGGTGGCAGTCATGCCCGATGCTAACAGATGCTCATGTACAAGAAGTAACAGCTCCCTGAGGAACAGACACGGATACATAAAAGGTCCCACAAAAGATATGTAACGGTAATCATTTAGCACTCGTGCCAACTACCTGGCATCGTAAGTGATGGGAGTTGCTGCTGCAATCGCTGCTCTTTCTATCCGCCTAAGTGTAGGTGCAACTGCATCAGTGGCAGCCAGGGTACTAGCACGTCCTGAATTCGTCACAATCTGCAATAGAAAATCTATAAATAAACAAAAAAGGGAGATCGAACAACTGAGAAAATCAGAATGTCGGTAATTCTTACTGCAATAAGCTCCATAGCGACTTGGCCTAGTTCTGTGTGCCATCTACCCTGTTCACCAGCAGATGACTGGCTTCCAGAATCGCGAATAAGCTCGGATAGCAACTTCCCCACCTGTATTATTATGTCGGTTATCAATGCAAGTCAAGCTTGAAAGGAATTACGATGTAGGATCTGAACTGACTTGGTGTTTTTTCGTAATTATTCAAAAGCTAGAAAACAATAAAATAAACCGTGGTGGTATGAAAGCTCCTAAAGGATGGGAATATGTGATACGCCATCATCAACTTGGCAAACTGTCGCATGGTAAAATTGAAAAGATGATCTACCACAATCCATTTGGGAAATGAGATTTCCACATAAAAGGGGTTGGCGACAATAGTTTAAACCACACCAAAGAATACTTCCCACCTTGTATTTTTGGGAAAATGGTTGATAATTAATGCAAAATCAAGCTTGAAATGGAATTAGCATGGACATGAACTGACTTAGCATTCACGATTTTATCAAATAAAGCAACTTGCCATTATGTTATGAAAGTTAGATGGTATGAGATGTGGTATCTAGGGGTGTGTATTGGTTGATTCGGTTCAATAACCGAAACCTAAACTTTCTTTAAATTTTAAAACTGAATCTGAACCGAATAGTATAAGTAACCGAACCCAATTATTTTGGTTCTGTTATTCGGTTTAACCTCCATGGCTGAATTATATATATATATATATATATATATATATATATATATATATATATATATATATATATATAACATGAATATATATTTATTTATATACATATATATATATATATTTGGTTATTTGATTTTCAAACCTTAGAAACCAAACTGATAAACCAATATTTTATAAAAGTCTAAATTGAACTGAATTTCAGTAGAACTGAACCGAAATAGAAATTTCAGTTAGGTTACTCGGTTATATCCGAATAATGCTCACCCCTAGTGATATCCCATTACCTACGTAGCAAAATGCTGTACGTAAAAATCAGAGAGGCATTGTCTACTACAATCCAATGAAAATTTAGCGGTGTCACAGATGAAAAAGTGATCGCAATATTGTCAATCCACAAAACAACGGCATATATAGCTTGATATCCAATAAAACCAGCCAGAATAGCTATGCATTAAGCAAGGACAGGAAAAATGATATCCTCATAATTAGTTAGAGCAAAGTTGTGGCTACTTGCATAGTTAGGGGTGATACCAGATGAAGCTTTCGCCAATCACATCGATTGTCATTTGATACAACACGGTGAAAATCTTATTATATGCATACCAAGTAAGCTATGTCACACGGGTGCGGGTGCGGGTGCAGGTGCGAGATACGGCAAATTTCAAAAATTTTGGGTGCGGCAACACAACTAGGATATATAATATATAATATTATATATAATATTAAGCTAGAATAAGTGAGACATCAATTAACATAAGTATATGACAATAGCAAGTACACAACTTTATATTAAAGCAAAACACATCAACGGTAAACAACTATTGATTTCATCATAATCCGAACCTATTTATCGAAAAAGACCCAAACTTCAAAATCGGTACCAGATTTGGAAGCATGAAATATCCACACAAAAGGAAGTGAGGAAGGTCCGCGTTGAGATATTTTCCTATGTTCATCGACGGAATTTCATGAGAGATGATGGAAGACAAGCTGAAAAAATATTTTGGAAACTATGGTGAGGTAACTCAGGTGGTCATCATGGGAGATAAGGTCACGAGTCGACTAAGAGGCTTCAGTTTCATCTTCTTCGCGGATCACTCACTTTTTGATCAGGTTCTCTAGGATAAAGATACCACAGACGACAAAACCGTGAGTTACCCTAAAAAGAAAATTGCATTTTTTTTTGTCATGTCGTACCGACACGGTGTCGGTGTCTCACCCATGTAGAGGTCAACATTCCACCTCTTAGAAGTGTCTGTGTGACTTAGCAAGTAAGGCATACTTTATGAAAACTTTCATGAACTCATACATGTTCAATGAAGTAAAGGACTAAATACAACTAAAAGTACATAATTAAGAATCAACAAGATGATTTACCTGGAGTTTTGTAAGTATGTGTGCAATGGTATCATCTCTGGCTAGACCAAGCAAAACACGACATGCCAGTGCACGGATACAATCAAGAGAAGCAGGAGGAATGAGTATCCGTGGATGCAGCAGGTGCAAAAGAACCTTTATACCATTATTTGCTCGGACAGCCTCCCATGCTTGACGGTAACCCTGTTCCATAAATGTTGCCAGTCCTGCACAACCGCTTCCTGAACCCAAAGAAATTCTGCGGTCTCCAACAACTCCAGAGGCAAGAGGAATAGAAGATTGTGAGCCACTCGTTGCTGAAGGTGTACCTTGAAGTGGACCACCGCGTTCACTTGTACCTTGCTCCCCAATTCGCTCCCTAGCCTCAGAATGGGTGATAGCACGGTCAGAAAGGCTTCTTTCAGTATGCCTTTCTTTATGGTCAGATCCAGATACAGCATTGGAGTTCTGAATTGATGTGTGTCCTTGAGGAAGTAAAAGTTTAGTACTAAGGGAAGGAGGAGGACAGCAAAGATTGACCAATACATTCAAAGCTGGCTGAATGACCTACACCATGGGAAAAAATGCCATATTGAATTAGCCCGAACAAATAAAACCAGCATAACTTTTCAGGCTTGCAACACTTTACCTCAGGATCTCCATATCCAGCACCGTTTGCTGCATCCAGAATCACAGCCATACCCACACGTTCATTGCTTAATGTAGCAGTAACAATCTTTTTGCGGCTGTATGGGACCAGTGTCACAATATGAAGCACACCCAAGGCATATTGGGCCAAGTCATGCAGATACCGGTCAACTGGTGGTGCCTGGAAAGGACATGAAATGGAGGATAGCATCAGCATCTATTAACAAACTAAGATAGGAAGAGAAGAGAGTAGATAGGGCTGGAAGAGAACACTGGGACTAAGTATTCCATACTTGACATAATTCCAACAGCGTGGTGTGCCCATCAAAACTGAGAAACCTGTCTACTGGTTGCCAACGAACTCGAGCAAAGGCAGGTCCAAGCTTTCTATCACGTTGTAGAAGAAGAAATATTGCATCCATAGCCTCATTACTTATATCGAGAGGCTTATAGGCAGCTCTTGCACCAGAAATATTCCGGGGCCCACTTCGATGATTTTTGTTTGGACGAAGAGAATCAACAAGCAAAAGAAGGTGAGAACGGAAATACTGGCGCAATGCAACACATGTATGATATGCTATCTGCTTTTCAGATGCAGATAGAACTTCTGTTGGTGCTCTATCATTTCGAAGATTTGGCAGATGGGGCAAGCTTAGTGATCCAGAATTACCACCTGACCTAACTGAAGCAGCACCTCTTAAAAGATTCAACAACTTGGGCAAGCCGTCTTGAGCGTCAAAAGAATCTAAAATAGCTCTGAATACAAAAGCAGCACCAAAAAATAAGGCAGCGTTTTTTCTAGCAGGGTCTTGGGAGCATTCAAGAAGTTGAAGAGCAAGCTCAACAACTTGGTGGACAACATTAGAAGGAAGAGCGCAAACTCTCTCCATGATTCCCTGCATATGCACAGAAGCAACTTAGCACTACAACTGACAAGGGCTTAGGTTAGCGACAGTTGGTTTGGCTGGCTTACTTGAAGAGAGGCTATGGCAAATAAACATGAAGAAAGACCAGCAAAAGTGTGCGACACCCTTTGGACAGCTAGAAGCTTTTGCATCCCGCCTCGATCCACAAACACTTGAGCAAATTTACGATGAGCAGCTAATGCACAAATTAGTTTCAAGACATCTGCTAAAAGCTGCAAGCTTTGCGAAGGTTCTGCAGAGTTGTTGCCACGCTGTAGCAATGTGAGACACACGTCTACCCCTTTTTCTTGTATAACAGGACCTAAAACTTCAACATATTCTCCAAGAATTTGAAGACATTGAATACAATACTTTTCTCTTAACTGCGCCAAAGATCCTATATCTGGGATGATGTAGCCTTCTACTTCTTCCTCTTTTTCAGGCTCCATCAAACTTGATTCAGCAGCTTCATTGTCAATATTGATCTGGCTCCTGTAATAAGCTTGCAAAATCAGAAAATGTACAGTGGGATGAAGGATCTTTGTGCTTATAAATGTACAATACGCTAACCTTGAAACCTCAGTTGCTCTTGCTGCCTCCACTACAGTTGATGCAGCCTTTGCCGCAGCATCAATAACAGCTTCTTCACTATTAGTGCTACTGAGAGTCTGGCAAAAAGGAGTGCAACAAGTCAAACAATCAATTTAGAACGCAACAGAAACTAGTAAAGCAAAAAAGCATAATCGCTGACCTCCAAAGCAGAAGTCTTGACGAGCTCAACTGCAGCATCACCTGCAGCTTTAACAGCTTCAGGAGGTGCATTGGCTGCTCGCGCTTCAGCTTCAGCAGCCCTTTTGGCTTTGGACACCAGGTCAGATATATCTACAGTTCCAACCTTAACTTCTATAACGCCTTCATCACTATCTTCTCTATCAGCCATAGAAGTATCTGTATCGGATTTGCTTGGGTCTTTCTTCCAATTGAATGTTTTTTTCACATCAGTTTTTGTCTGACTACAATCTCTTGCCCACCTTGCTTGTGATCCTAGTCGTATTGTAGTCCCAGGTGAGGTTAAGGGCCTTTCCACTTCTGTAGTGCATTCACCAATTCTGTCCTTCGCTCTATGTCGAGAACCCAGTCTTCCTAACTTGCGCCTTGAAGACTCATCCCTTGGATTATCATCCATGTCTTCATCTCCGATGGATTTTCCAAGAACGAACCTTTCTGCAAATGTTGCTTTACCATCTCCAAAGTCCTTACTGTAACCATCCTCACCAACTTGATCAAGATCATCATTAGCTACATCATTTAATGGCATGTCTATGGAACTTACTGATACTTCACTATCCCAGCATTCCTTGCCATGCATTTGCTTTGGCATAGATGTCCTATTCTCCACAATTTGATCACTGTGTAATCCGTCATTGCTCATCTTTGGTGCATCTAATCGTGCAGCATCACTTACCAGGCGTAACCGAGACCTACCGTCTTCTCTTCCTCTTACAGTAACAGCCCCTGACACATGTTTGCTTTCAGATGGAGGAAGTTCATCCTTGTGATTTGCACTTGTATCTCCAAGGACCCGCAACCGAAGGAAGCACATAAGTTTTGCAGACAACCCAGACATCAAAACATCCTCCACCAGCTGACCACCTCTGAAATTATCAACAAATATATGAACACGAAAAGCAGCTTAACAAGTTCACTAAAAGACAAAACTACTAGATAGCGGAAGTACCCAGATAAAGACACCGTAAGAAGGCCAGTAGCGTATGTTCTCAACATCTCTAAATCAGTGGGTGCGCTTGTACTCAGTTCAGGTTTCATATTGCACTCATCAGTGGAGTTCTTGAGAGTGTCATCCATCACCCAGTGTTTGATATTCTCCAGAACATCATCTTCAAGAACATGCGGATACTGCTCAAAGAAAGAAATGAGTCCAAAAGCCAGTTATTTATACGTCTATGCAAATGTGGATAAATGATGCAAAAATGATTGTTTTTACTCTTCCTCTTCTTTCTGTAAATATACCTAAAAAAGACTACAATTGTTGTTAAGATGTGTAAAACGTCTTCTTCAACTGTGGCATCCAAAGGTATTCATAATTATATTGGGAAAGTATGTTGGGATATGGGCCATGGATCTAGAGATCTAGATACTGGGTGTGAGAAGTGACCATATCCTCTAACAATTTAGTAGAAACTATGATGCATGGGTACTCCATTTATTGTGGAGACCCATACAGGGTACTTACCTGGTACCGGTACTTGGATACGGTTTTCAAAATTTCTGGATTTTTTATCCATTTGGTTACGTGTACAAATATCCATCAGTTCGTGATAAGATTTTTCCAAATTTCTGTTATGAATAGTTCAAGTCAGACTAATATCCATGTGGGTCAGCTTTATTCCCAAACCTACATGTGTTACCTTTTTTATGTTGAAACTATATGTTATGAAATTGACTACTACATAATGTAATTTTCAAGTTTGAGATGTCATGTTTTTTGTTGGAGTTGTATGTTATGTTAAAATCTTAATATGTTTCAATTTAACAAGTTCCAAGTCGAATTATTTTAGTCAATTTTGTGCAATTTTAATTTTAAGATGGTTTGGACATATAGAAAGAAGATCAAAAGAAGAACCTATAAGAAGGTATGAAAAACTAAATTTGGATAGTATTAAAAGAGACAGAGGACGACCACAAAAGTGTTGGAAAGAAACAATAAAGAATGATCTAGCCTATTGTGAGTTAACTGCTAACATGGCACATGATAGGGCTGCTAACATGGCACATGATAGGGCTCTGTGGAAACAAAGAATCCATGTAGCCGACCCGGTCTAGTATGGGAAAAGACATAGTTGTTGTTGTTTGTGTACCCACAGTCTATAATTTTCCAAAATTATAGTACCCTGTACCTATACTCGTTACAGGGTAACGTACCCGTGTAACATAGAGTAGAAACAAACTGTTATTCTTCAGATTTTATTTATTTCATGAAAAACCAATGTGACAAATATGTGTAGAGAAAATATTCTTTATTGAGGTGAATCAATCAATACAATTATCGGAATTACTCCCAAGTAATCAGCCCTAAACTGGCCACATGCCCGTTGCTGCTGGTTTCTTCTCTCAATCTCTTTCACACACAAATTAGGCTTTTTAATTCTTATTATATTAGAGTCTTATAAATTGAAAGACTCTTTTACCCTTATACTAAAGAAATATTAAAACATAAGTAAAGAATAAAAACGTAAGTAAGAACTTGTGTAGGACCCGAACATAACATTTCACAACACTCCTCCTCAAGTTGGGAGGAAGATGTTTACAACCCCCAACTTGCTAAGGATATGGACAAGATTTGATTTGTTGACTATCCTTATCAGAAAATCTGTACATTGCTCTTTAGACGTGATGTATATCATCTCAAACCCCTTGACTGCAACTTTCCCACAAATAAAATGACAGTCAATTTTATTATGCTTAATCATTTCATAAAACATCGGATTGGAGTCAATTTGTATAGTTGCTTTACTATCATAGTAAAGTGGAATAATACTATTTGTTCTTATTCCCAACTCGATCATTAGGGATTTCAACCACAAGCCCTCACACATTCCTTGAGTAATTACTCTATACTCTATTTCAACACTTGATCTAGCCACCACTGCCTTGTTTCTTACTTTTCCGCAACACAATATCCTACCCAATCTGCATCAAAGAAAATGTGTAGATGTTCTCTTTTAGCACAGAGTATCCCATGACTTAGAGAACTTTTAAGGTACTTCAAAATATGGTAAAGAACATGCATATGATTCTTAGAGGGAGCATGCATAAATTTACTTACCATACAACATATGTTATATTATGGACGAGTAATAGTAAGATAGATTAGCTTACCGACTAATCATTGATACAAACCTAAATCCTTATAATTTTCTTCATCTCCAAGATAAATCTTCGAATTCGGATTCATAGGAACTTAAGTGTCTTTGCAATCTATCATTTTTGTATCCTTTAGCAGGTCCATAGTATACTTTCGATGTGTTAAAATACACTTTTGCTTGAATATAGTACCTTTATTCCCAAGTAGTGTAATCTTAAGTCTTTCAAATGAAACATTTGATGCATTTTTGCTTTCAAAAATGTGATTTCTTCAACATCGTCACCTGCAACGATAATGTCATCCCAATAGACTATCAAAAGAGATTACAACAACAACTAAGCCTTTTCCCATACTAGATGGGGTCGGCTATATCAAAAGAGATTACTTTTCCTTTTTTAATAAACAAAATATGGCCATTGATGCTTCTGCAGTATCCCATCTCCTATTGGCAGCAAAGTCACTTTAATAGTGGTTAGTTTTGGGGTAGAAGTTTTGGTGTAGTTTATGCCATATGATTGGTTGTACCCTTTTGCTATTAATTTTGTTTTATATCGCTCTAAACTCCTATCAGCCATGTATTTAACAATATATATCTATTTGCAGCCGATTAGCTTCCATCTTTCTAGTAAGTTCACAATGTCCTATGTATGATTCTTTTCTAGATCATGTAACTCACATGTCATGGCCTCTCTCCACTAGGGAGTAGAAGCTTCTACAAAGTCTCTAAGAATAGAGTGTAAATCCATACTTTTCACAAACTTTTCGTTTTCTCTTGAGGTGTTATGATAAGAAACAAACTTTGAAATAGGATATAAAGTGCATTGTCTCTTACTATTTTAAGTTCAATGGGAGATAAAGATCATTCTCACCTAACTGAATTGGATCTACAATCGTAGAAGACCCATTATCCGTGATCGCTTGAGGATTGGGCATCACTACATTTTGTTCCCCATGCATATAGACTTGTATTTCTTTTGTAGTTGAGTCATTTTCAGGTTCAACAACGATAGGGTTGATGAGTAGAACCAATAAAGAAACACTTTGGACCTAATCTTTAGATGAAGAGAAGTAAGGAGTAAATTCAAAGAATGTAACATCCAAAAAGACCTTTTTCTTACTGAAGGGATCAAACACTTATATCTCTTTCTAAGGAAGAATACCCAATAAACACACATTTTGTAGCTCAAGGATCAAGTTTGTATTTAAGGTGAGAATACAAGTGCACATAGCATACACAGCCAAAGACTTAAGAAGAAACATGGAATGACTTGTCTAAAGATTTTATGACTTTATACGGTGACTCCATTTAGAACTTTGCTCAGTATCCTATTGATAAGATAGATCCCCCAATAATTCTTTGGAGCATTACATCCAATAATAAGTAAGGTTTTGACAACTTCTAGAAAGTGTGGATTTTTCTTTCCCCAATACCATTTTGTTAGAGAGTTTACCAACAAGAGGTTTGGTATATGATACTGTGTTTTTTCATATAGTCTCGTAAATGGCCAGTCATATATTCCCTCATTGTCTAATCAAAGAATTTTTAAGGAACAATCGAATTGAGTTTCAATGAATTTATGAAAAGTAGGAGATATAATAGAAGCTTTATTTTTTTTATTTTATTAGATAGATCAGAGTAAAGCAAGTACAATCATCAATAAAAGAGACAAAATATTTGTAACCATATATAGAGACCACAAGGGAAAGACCCCAAACATCTAAATGGACTAACTCAAAAGGTTTTGCCACCTTTGACTCACAAGGAGAAAAATTGACTCGACATTGTTTAGACTTTGATACACATCATAATAAAAAAAACTTTATTTAACTTAAGAAACAACTCGGGAATTACTAACTGGCAAATGACCCAAACGATTTTGTCTTATCTTCGTTGAGAAAATGAGGAACATGAAGTACGGATAATAAGGAAAAAAATTGGGTTTGCATGCTCCCTTCCTAGTATATAGGTGTTAAATCCGTCTGTTAATCGAACTTATAGTTGGTTAGGAAAATAATGGTAGTTGGAGAGTCCACTTTTACTCTCAACCATATGATCAGTGACACCTGAGTCAATAATTCAAGATCTAGAAGGAATAAAATTACCAAAGTCATAGAAGTAGAAGCAATTATTGTTGCCCATGATTCAGAGGTAGAAGCATATTTGCAAGCCGAGATTCCAATCCCTCGACACGTTTTAGCAACTCTGAGATAGTGTTCGTTTCAATATTCTCTAAAGCATCTTTATAGTAGGACTTGTTTCGATATGTTGAGGGTTTACCAATTAAGTCCCAACATTGTTCTTTGGTGTGGTTGGTTTTGCCACAATAAAGCATTTGATTTTTTTCTTTTCATCATTAGAATTAAGACCTCACCCCTACTACGGTGGTTGTAATTTCCTCTTCCTCTACTCCGAGTCTTCCCATAGAAGGCACTTTTTTTTGGATTAGAAACACCTGTTTTTTCTAATATTCTTTTGTCTTCTTCCCTTCGAAGCAATGAATAGATTGTGCCCAATGATGGTAACTCTTATCTACCTAGGATATTCACTTTAATTGCCTCATAGTCCTAAGAAACTCTCCATAGGAGATCACAAACTTTTTTCTTTTCCAAGTCTTTATTCCATTCTTTAAAACATGTTGTACACTTGATTTGGGTAAAAAATTAGAACTCATCCCATATTCCCCTCAACTCAACTCTCCATAGTAGTCCCTCATAGATTGTTCTCCTTGTTTGCATTTTCAAATTTTTTCAAAGATATCCTATTCTTTGGTGACATTTTTCTTTCAGGAGTATGCCTCTACTCTCCAGATTTTTGCAGCAGTCATTAGATACATAAACATTATGTTGATGGATGGAACCATGGATTGGCATTTTCCTTCCTCTATTTTGAAAAACATGAATCATCTTCATTAGGTGGTTGTCATTCACAAGTCAATGATTTTCATCATTCTCTAACAAGTATAGCTAATTCAATCGATCTTGACCATTCAAAAAAAATTTACCATAAAGTTTGACATTAGTGATTTGAAAGGAGTCAATCTTCTCTTCATCCATCGGATCTCCCCTTTTTCTTTTTCAGTACAGTTCATAATCACACACTAAATGTTTTTTTCATACAAATAGGCATAGGCATAGCATCCAATACTTCACGAAACAAACATGATTTTTACTTGGTGAAGTTGTTGTCACCCAAAAAAACTCGCATGTATGGATATGTAGGCTTTGATACCATATAGAGAAAATAAATTTTATTGAGGTAAACCAATCAACAACAACAACTAAGCCTTTTCCCATTATAGATGGGGTCTGCTACATGGGTTCTTTGTTGTGCCATGTTAGTAGTTAACTCACAATAAGCTAGATCATTCTTTATTGTTTCTTTCCACAATTACCGAAATTACACCAAAGCAATCAGCCCTAAACTGGCTACACGGCGGCTGCTGCTGGTTTCTTCTCTCTCTTTCACACATGTTTTCCAATCCTTATTATATTAGTCTTATAATTTGAAAGACTCTTTTACCCTTTTACTAAAGAAAGATTAAAAACATAAGTAAAGGTTAAAAATGTAAGTAACTACACTAATGGAACTTGTGTAGGACTTGAATATAACAATTCTCAATAATATGGTCTACAATCACTTCTCAATTCAAAATCAAAAACATATTTCAAATATAGAAAGTAAAAAGCCACCTTCTACAAAATAACTTGCTCACATGAACCTGAACGAACAGGTCATTTTCAATAGTCGACTCCATTGTCATGTTCAAGATGCCAGGAAAAAAATGAAATCGACTTCTGAATTATCATAACCCCTCTTGTAAATTCTAAGGGCTCTGAAATTTTTTAATCGTAAAAAAAATTTTAGGAAGATCGAAGAATCCTTTATGATAAAATCAAAGTTTAGAATACTTTAGTATGTTACACTTTTAGAAAATCTACAAAACCATATGTTTGTATGGTTCATGCAGGAGAAATGCTAACATATTCTGCATCCCATATCTACACATATATGCATGCATTTAAGTGCATGTCTGTGAATGCAGAGAGAGAGTGAGAAGGGGGATGGGGGCACACCATCCAAGCTGCAGAACATGCCAAGAGAAGGTGGGAAGCAGCTGCACGGATGCCTGTGCTATATCTGCAATCCGAGAGGAACTTTGATGACACCAGATCAAGAAACTCATCATTTTCCTGTTCAAAGAAGAATGATCCACATAAGGCAACATCAAGAGTTGTCCAGCTATGCCCTGTAGGGGCTCTATTAACATAAACAAGCCACAGGAAAGTTTCTTCCCATTTCCTCCTTTTAAACAAGACAAATATTATGTTACACATGAAAAGTGGACCTTCACCGCTTCATAAAAGTTCCAGACAGAACATTAAAAACAATCCAAAATAAATTTAAAGCAAAAGTAATTAGACTTTACCAAGTAACATGATTTTGTTTTCCATATTACACTTAAAATATATTTATTTCCATCTACTTCTATTTATTAATATATTAATGTGTGTGTTTTCATTTTCACCTTGTACATTTTATTGTTCTTTCTTTTTATATTGTTTACAAATTTCTAGTAATAGTATAACTCTTAGAACACTTAAGCTTAAGGGGTTGATCACATAATCATCAGGAAATGTTTCTGACAAACTAGGATTCTCTACCTCTTATTCCTATTATAGTGGCATCAGTGTCAACCCATTGCTTTTAGGTGGCACGAATATAATTTTAAAAAAATTTAAGAGTTTTGAGAAAAGACTACGACAATATTATTACACTAATGCCTCCGAAAAGCAATGATCGAACACGAGTGGATCATTAGTGGTGGGCAGATCCAATCACAATATAAATATAGTATATATATATATATATATATATATATATTTGAGAAAGTCATTTATGCAATTGATTAAGTTTTCAACATAATAAGGACCTTGGAATTTGGATGTCACTGAAAGTGCCAATTGAATCAAGTATCCTCTCTTAAAGGTCGGGAAGTTGAACCACTGTGTAAGAAAGTAGTCCATGTTAAGATGGACCTTAAGGCCTGTCCGAAAGGGCCCCTGGCGCCAGCTGCCAACAGCTAGTCCAGCTAGTCCAGCTAGTCGTTGGGGGTCTGGCTGTGTACTGCTCCCATTCTCTCTTCTCTCCCTTCTTCTTATATAAGCTCTCCAACATACACTCTTAAATTCCTTTTGTAGTTGATTAATAATATTGATTTTCACTACTTTTGGTGTGCTTTCGTTGCACTTGGATGAGATTATAGCCTTTTCTAAGGCTTTGTGATAGTTATGTTATGGTGATATTTATTCATCGATCTTCCACTGCTACGTTGAACTATCGTCTTTACTACATTATATCAGAGTCATTCTCGACTGTGAGAACGTCGTTCGTTGCCTCGAGAAGCATGTTGATTAAACTTTTTCATCACTTTGTAAGTTTACCTCTTTAAATTTCTTTTCTCCTTGAAAAATGGATGAAAAAGAAGGGTTTAATTTTCGTCTAACACCCTCGAACTACAAAACATGGGCCTAATCCATGGAAAATTACTTATATTTTAAAAAATTATGGGGCTATGTAAGTTATTCAAAAGTATAACTCTCTCTTAATGTCATACTTAAGCAAAAAGAAGAATATGAAGGAGGTCATAAAACAGTTCTATCGGTGCTCATAAAAAATATGAATGAGTACACTATGGACACTTTGGTCGACTTCACTAATGATAGAGAAGCATAAAAATATTTTTAAAAAATCACATCTTCAAAGTGATGTTGCTCATATAATGACATTACGAGATAAATTAACATCTCTTGGACAAGGAGATAAAGGGCTAAACGAATTTTTTAATAAATATTCCAATGTATGGAATCAATTGTATGGATATAAAAAAATATAGAAAATGTCTTAGTGAGATACAATGTGAAGACAATGAGAACTTTGTTTATCAATTTTTAAAAAGCCTTCGAGAAGAATTTGAAGGGGTAAGATCAACCCTCATCCATCGAAAATCTTTTCTACTAAGGAGAGGTTTATTACCGATCTTCAAATGACGAAAACAAGATTGAATGAAGTTACACTTCAAAAAGATATCACCTTAGTTGCATCTACAACCGGAGCAAATGTCAAGTCATATCGTCTTCCTTATTTTAAAATTTAAGGCTCAAGTGATAGTAGAAAAGAAGTTGTTTGTCACAATAGAAAAGAAGTTGTTTGTCACTGTTGTAGAGAGGCCGTTTATATTAAGCCAAATTATCCTAAATTAAAAAAGAATGTGACCATGGTAGAAGAACAAGCCTCATCCTCCATTTTTGCACTTCAAGAAAAAGTGAAGTTACTAGAAACTCAAATGGAGGAGAAAGCAATGGTTGAAGCGGTTTGCTCTTCTTCAACTAAAGAAACTCAATGTATGACTTTTTCACTTCTTGATTCGGGTGCTTCTTTCCATATAACTTGTAATAAGAACATTTTAAATTCATGGGTTAGCAAGCCCCTATCTTATGTTTATATTACAGATGAAACAAAATTAAATGTTAATAAGGTTGGTGATCTTCCAAACAAAAAATTCGAGATCTTTAAAATAAGTGTTGTTGCAAAGTTAAATTTAAACTTACTTTCCGTATCTCGAATTTCAGATAATAGGTATGTTATAACTTTTTCATCCATGGGATGTATTTTACAAGATCACCTATCGAAAAAGGTGATTAGGCGTGGCCATATGGAGGACGGACTTTATATCATACATTACTTGCATAGCATAGGATATGTTAACGTTTTATCAAATGATGCTCTTCTGTGGCACAAAAGATTAAGATCTTAATGTTCTTTTGGAATAAATACTATTGACCATTTTCTTGCAAAAATTGTGTACTTGGTAAAATGCAATACCTCTCTTTCTTAAAAAAAACGCATGTTAACACGATACCTTTTTAAATTGTTCACTTGAACGTTTAGGATCCTGCAGGTGTTATATCTAAAGGAGGTATATCTCCAACTATTTTATTTTCAGCGATGGTTTCACTCGATATACATTGGTATATCTTTTAAAAGTCAAATCCGATGTCTTTCAAAATTTAGTTATTTTTCATAACCTTGTGGACATTAAGATTTTTAGAACCGACACCGGAGGGGAGTTTATGTCTAAAGAATTTCAATTTCAAATTATTCATCAATCTTCTTGAACTAAGACTCCCCAACAAAATGGGATTTTAGAACGTAAACATCGTCATATTCTAGAAACCACAAGAACATTGCTTTTATCTAGTAAGGTTCCTCAAAATTTTTGGCAAAAGCACTCATGATTGCTATTTATTTGATTAATCTAATGCCTTTTTCAGTTTTACAAAACATGTCTCCCATAGAAAAGCTTTTTAAAATTCCTCTCAACTACTCTACACTAAGAATTTTTGGATGTAAATGTTTTGTTTATATTAACAAAAATGATAAATTATCCTCTCGTGCCATAAATTATGTATTTTTTGGGTATTAAATAAATAAAAAGGGGTATAGGTGTTATAATTATAAAAATGACAAACTTTATGCATCCACAGATTTCAATTTTTTTAACATAAATCTATTTTTAAAGGTATGGATGATGTAAGTTCTATTGATGATTCTACTTATTTCTTTTTTAATGATGCTTTAAGAAATGATGTGATAAACTTATAAAATGATCCAGGATGAACACATGTTGCCAAGGTATTTTGTTGCTCCTTTTGATCAACATTACTCTAAAAGACCTCCTAATGTTACCCAACTTATGCCTAGAAAATATAGTCGTAGTCACGACTCTACACCTCCTAAACGATTCATTTCTTATGATAGCTTTTCACGGCTCTTTTGACTATTATTTATGCTATAAAGGAACCTAAAGCCTTTAAAGAAGCTCAATCATCACAAGTCTGGATTCAAGCTATGAATGAAGAATTAAATGTTTTATATAGAGCTCAAACATGGGATGTTCCTAGATTTCAAAACAAAAAGCCTATAAGATATAGGTGGGTGTATAAGATTAAGACTAATAGTGATAGTTCTCTTAATCTTATAAAGTTAGATTAGTTGCAAAGGGTTTCTCACAGGAATATATGATTGATTATACGAAAACCTTTGTCCTTATAGCTAGGATGACCACTGTCAGAACTCTTATAGTTGTTTGTATTGTTAAGCATTTGAATATCTATCAATTGGATATAAAAAATACATTTTTAAATGGTTAGCTAAAGAAAGAGATATATATGAAACCTCCTCCTAGTCTTAATATCCCAAACAACCAAGTCTTACGACTAAAAAGGTATTGTATGGTCTCAAACAAGCACCTAAGGCTTGGTTTGACAAAGTAACTAAATTCATGGTGTTGCATGGTTTTACTACATGTTATACTGACACAATCTTATTCATAAGAAAATCGGTTGCATAGATTGTTATTATATTCTACTCTACGTAGACGATATGATTATTACAAGTAGCGATGATTCAAGGATCCAACAGATCAAGCAAGAACTTGGTAAGATGTTTGAGATGAGGACAACTATCTTACTTTTTTAGTATTGAGGTAACTAGAGATGTTAGATGTTTATTTTTATCCCAAACTATATTCGCTAATGATGTTCTTAGATAAGGACTTACATATGATAAAATTGTTGGGACCTCAGAGGTGATCAACCAAAAAATGTCACTTGTTGATAGAGAGTCGTTCAAAGATCCTACCCTTTATAGACAAATAGTTGGGACACTCACGTATGTGTATATGAGTGCAGTTATGAGAATTGTCTGATATGTTTGGCAAACCACAACCAAGGGAGTATTTTTATCCTCTTAGTCTTTCCTTCAATTAATTGTTTATATTGATGTTGATTGAGGTGATGATGTAAAAGCTTAGTATCGTGCAATGGCCAACACAACCATTGAACTGACCTAGCTTAGAAGACTACTTCAAAATCTGGGAGTATCATTTGAAGTCACTGCAATTATATATTGTGACAACAAGAGTGCTATGTATATAATCAATAATCATACTTTTTATGAGCGTACCAAACATATTGAAATTGATTGTCACTCCATTCATGAGGAATATCTACAAGACAATTTAGTATTACACTATGTGAGATCAGAATACCAACTTGTAGATGTCTACCAAATCACTGTCAGCCCCACAATTTCAATTTTTAGTTAACAAACTTTCGATCATGATATCGTCAATTTGAGGGAGGTGTTAAGATGGCCATTAGGGCCTAGCCAAAAGGGCCCCTAGCACCAGTGCCAAGCAACTCCCACTCTCTCTTCTCTCCCTTCTTGCTATATAAGCTCTCCAATATACACTCTTAAAATTATTATTTTTGTGGTTGATTAATAATATTGATTTTCACTACTTTTGGTGTGCCTTTGTTGCACTTTGATAGCCTTTTCTAAGGCTTTATGATAGTCACGTTGTGGTGATATTTATCCATCGATCTTATGTTGCTACATTAAAGCATCGTCTTCGTTACAATCTATATATTTGAGCAATGATTAGGATATGTATGGGGTACTCCTGAGTCATAAAGGATACATGGGGTACTCCTGA
This sequence comes from Brasenia schreberi, assembly GCA_036023115.1. NCBI lineage: Eukaryota > Viridiplantae > Streptophyta > Magnoliopsida > Nymphaeales > Cabombaceae > Brasenia > Brasenia schreberi. The sequence goes on along the minus strand of JAYKKT010000092.1, from coordinate 6,298,912 downwards.
GTCATAAAGGATACTACCAGCAGATGGAATTTGCCTCATGCTCGAACAACAATAGAGGCGACATCCAACAGTAGGGTAATTGGTGTGGATCTTTCATACCCAAGAGAAGGAAATTTGTGCTCGTAAGATGTCAATAAAAGCTAAAATGGCACCACACTTCAATGATGTTGGCGTTTCTAGATCAAAACACAAATCTCTCAACATTTCTGGTCTCATCTAGGGAAGATAAAGACAGGTTGTTGTTGTGTATATATATACATATATATATATGCGCATATATGTATCCATATGTATATACATATATATGTATATATAGGAATGATAGGATCCTTCGAGAGAATATATTTCGGAAAGACCACTGTGGATCATGGAGCTGTTCCTGGTTGTCAAATGGTGGTCTTGAGGGAGTATGTACACTGGGTGAACCCTACCATTCCTCACACACACATTTATACACATACGTACAAGTGTGTGTATATACACATATGGACATATATATGTACATATTTGTATACATACATATATGTATTGATGTATGTATATACATGTGTATACATACATAGCTATGTATATACACATGTAGACATATCTATGTGTATATACATATGTACGTACATGTATGTATTTTTTGTTTGAAGAACTGAGTTAAGGGACTATGGCTCCGGGACCGTATTACAGCTTGCCAACTAAATAATTGACCATGGGCTCCTCGATCTGTAACCTGTACCTTAAAGGCTGATTGGTATAGTCTGGATCGACGTGTATGGTAGCCTTTTCTCTAACCAAAAGAAACAGGAAATTTTGGTAGAATACAAGGAGGATAGCCCCATGGCTACAATATGATACACCTATAGACATGGGCATCATACACTCCCATATCTTAGATAGGTTACTACACCCCCTTATCTTGTGATACAGAGGGACGAGACTGCCGTAAATAATCGAATAGGGTTTCCATGCAGTAATCCACATAAAGATATCAACGTGACCGCTTGTTCCTGTGCCATTTTGCATGTATTCTGGCTCTATAAGCTAGTTTGAAATGCAGTGAAGCTTTCACAAAACTAAGTGAGTTCCTTTTCCGTTTCCATATAGTTTTATCAAGTGATTTCCTTTTCATTGAAGACCAACACCCCATTTTCACCCAATAATTGACTAATGTTTTGACTGTATATATTTCTTATGTTTTGTGACCACCATAAGTCAAGTTGCCCCGCTCCACTCAGTGCAGGAGAAGCTTGATCTTTTATCAACAAAAACAAAATCAATATTTTACAAATATTTATAAAATATAATGCTGTTGATGGAAAATTACTACAAAAAACTAAGGCCACCACCTCTTCCACTCAGGAAAAAGGAAAACAAGAACCCCTCATGTTGTTCAATGAGCAAACTTGTAAAAGATGCTCCACCTCAAGGGCTGGTGCACCCCAAAGGCACGTTACGACAGTAAAGATCATGGACTCCATGGTCCCTATAAGCAGAGTACAAGTAGGAGGGTTTCAGGGAGTTATCAACTAGGTCTGAGTTAGTTGATCCCTTCAACCACCGAGACCAACAACATGCTTGAAAGTTTAGACTGCATCTTCAGTATAGGTCATGGCTCCTATGCAGATGAAAGTTAGATAAACATATCATCTCTGAAGAGAATACATGGTGCTGGCCTGCCCGTAGAATGCAGTATCATATGAGCCTACTAGTTTGAGGAACTTTAAATTCAAGAAGTTGGGAAATGGCGTGCAGCATAGGGAGGACTGTGGCAATCGAGAAACATAGAAGAATGGGCAATCTACAGTATCCTATGTACAGATTATGAAATAGCGTGGCATGTCTTGCATAAATGGAAACTAAATTGAGCCTTAAACAAAATCTTGTACATAAGACAAACGAATAGAATAAATGAGTACCCGAATTAAGTTACCCAAACGCCCAATATTATGAGAACCCCTAGAATTATTGAGAGAAGAATGACCAAACTCCTGTACATATCTGCAACAAATAGAACATATAAATGTAAGAACCTTCCCAAAACGATTACCAATGACTAAGATTTAAGCAGCTTCAATAGAACATAAGAACCAACAAAAGAAAAATGAGTGAACGAAGTACTGAAAAATGCTCCTTGGAAAGAAACAACCATAAGCCAAAATAAGATGCAGATGTGCACGTAATACAATAATTTTGTAACTCGAACATAGTACGGCCTTCATAGTGTGGCAGAGTGGGACTGGAGAGCAATAAAACAGCAACACATAAAACAGAAGCAACATAAGGCTCTCATTCAAATAAATGAATAAAGCATGTAACGTTGTAAACTAAATATCTTGTAACTCTGGACAATCATATTTGACAATTTACCAAAATGTACCTCATACTGCATCCTTTCCCTGTGCGTTACTAAAATCGTGATAAAGGACAATGGAGGAAAAGACGTAGCAAAACTAATTGCATTCGCGCAAAGCATTCTAAACATCATAACTTTCGAGCTAATGAAGTGAAGTTCATTCACTTCACAGAGCATTGCCTTCTCTATAAAAAAACTTCAATAACAATTGAGGAGAAAGATAATGCAAACTAAGAAACAAGATACCCCAAGCCATTTTATCGATTTGGTAATCAATGCGATCATTAGAAACCCAAATCCTTCTCCACATTTTTACTGGAAAAGATGGAGCACAAGCATACCAACATTACTGGTCCATATTTTACTCTTGTATTAAAGCCCCTAAGTTCCTGATACAATTTCCAACCCACGACCAAACCCTAGAAAACCCTCCAAAAGACACCCAGCGAACCCCGATAGCGAACACTCCTGCACCCAAACCCGGAAAGACCCTTCTAACCAAACAAACGGTTTCTTCCGATGAAAGGAATATGAAATGAATTAACAATGAACCGTAAAAATCAATTAGGACAATACCATCAAGAAAAACTTGCTGGGTTCGAAACCATACATACAGATAATTCCAGCCAAAAAACAAGAGTAGAAGAAGAAAACCTTGATTCTTCGATCTCTAGCAGGGAAGCTAGGGCGTGGATGACCTTAGGGTTAGGGTTGTTCTGCGAAGACGTGATTCTCGCCATCAAACTCTGCGCTTTCGCCATCAACGCGTCCCCCTCCGGCGTCGCCCCATCGGACTCCGCCGGAGGCACGGAGGCACGATCCGTTGAGGCCTCCATTGCGATAACAGAGTGAGAAACTACGGAGAGAAAGGGGATTTCGTTATGGATCGAAAAGATTCCGGGTAAAAAGGGTTCTTTTCCTCAATTTCGGATTTTTGGCCCTTCGTCTTGGCGTCGATTCGAAATTCTTCTTTTTAACTTCCTCTGCTTCTTGCAAATTAGGGTTTGAAATCTGGACACGTTCTCCTCACTCTCTCTCCTCCGCTCCCTCTGCGTTTGTTCCTCGCGGCTTATATACGAATACCAGAGAGTTTGATGCCTCGTCTTTGACAAGAATGCCATTCTTCTATTCGATTTTTCACCTTGAGGCGAGAGCTGATCAGCTATTTGGGAAAAACCGACCTTTGTTTCAGATATTACATTTAACTGCCTTAGTTATTGGGGCTTAAATCAATCAAACCTAGGTGGGTATCGAGCCGGCCCGACCCTCCACTTCCACTGGACCATCGGGCCATGCCGCCTGCCAAACAACATTGATGGCAACGAGGAGGGCGTATACGGGTTCCGGTTCTCTTTCCCTAAGTGGGTGACGAGTGGGTGTGCGGCAAAAACAGAGGATATGTATGTTAATATATATATAGGAAAACCTGACCTTGCCCACCTTTGATGCTCACTTATTCTCATCTATTGTTATTGCTTTTGAATTATATAAGTATAATTTAAATAAATTTAATAAGTTTGAAAAAATAAAGATATTATTATTACATTCATGTCACTGAAAAGCAATTGGTGAACATAAATGAGTATTGTGAGTGATGAGCACGATCCAATCACTTTATACATGCATGTGTCATGTATACATACATTAATTATATATGTATATATATAATACATATGTTTGTTTGTATATATATATATATATATAAGAAAGTTGAAGGGTGCAATCTTTATAATTAATTTCAACTAATTAAGTATGATGAGCAATTGAAATTGAAAATCAAAAAGTGAAAATTGTTCATATATATATATATATATATATATATATATATATATATATATATAATATATATATATATATATATATATATATATATATATATATATATATATATATATATATATATATATATATACTTACATTCGTATGTATATAAATATGTATAGAGAGATCAAGGATGCAAACTCGACAGCCTGTCTCAATGATCATACCAAGAGCCATGAATAGTTGAGATTGAAAATAAAAAATAAAAAATGTAGGTACTATTGCGAGTTTATATGTGTGGTTTGCGATCTCCAATTTCTCTCTCTCTCTCTCTCTCTCTCTCTCTCTCTCTCTCTCTATATATATATATATATATATATAAACATATATATATATATATATATGTTTATATATATATATATGTTTATATATATATATATATATATGTTTATATATATATATATATATACATATTAGTAAGCTAGCGTTTGATCACCCTTGTTATTCTTACCAAACAAAAGTCGTCCCGTTCCCTCATATGCAGCCTCAAGCTGGGTTGGGTCACCCTTGTCATCCCTACCAAACAAAGCTCAGTCTGTTCCCTTATGTCCAACCTCAGGTGTAATGGATCGGGCCTAATTAAGTGGTTCTCGAGCTGCATAATGCACCTGCTTAATTAAGCCTTGACCCATAAGAGCGAACTTATCATTTTAAAGTTTTTTTAAGTTCTTTTGGAAAAGATTATGTCTGGTTTAAATGCATACTTACCTTATAAGTTATCACTATAACACACAACGGATAGGACTGCTAAATCATCAAGCTGCTCATAGCTCGGCTATGTTCAGCTTGACCTAGCTCGTTCACGATAAGTTCATTAAGTTATACGAGTTCAAAGTATGTTTGGTTAGTTTAAGCTTGTGAGCTTGTTAATTTTTTATTTTCACCTAAATTATGCCGGAAAATGCGATTACTATAACACCAAGATGCTCATAATGTATAGAATTTGTAGTAGTAAATCCAACAAAATTTTACACTGGTTGTAAGAAACGTAATGCAACCCTTCTCCTTTCAAATCCGAGTTTAGGATCAGTCATGACGGAGTTAGAAATGTGATTATGATGGGGTATTTAAGAAGAATGGTTAATTTTGCTTTAACCATTTTTAAGATGGAAAAAGAACGTAATGAGGCCATCATTTTTATGCTATTTAGCTTTTCTCACTCAACCCGGTTTAGCTCGGGTTATGAAAACATGATGAACCGTTCGTGAACGTGTTCGACTCGAGACTCTTAGGCTAACGGCTAACTGGCGCTTTCCTATAGGAAATAAGCTGATCAGCCAGGAAGTTCTTCAATGCATCCAGCTCATTTACCAGCCCTAATAACGGACATGCCTTAAGTCGGATCATTAGAACTAGTTTTATTCCATTCACCGGAGTTGAACTCAAGACCTTGCTTATGGGGAATAAGAACCGAACCACTTGAACCAGCCAAGCATGAGTATACCTGAACTCTTTATAACATCGTGTGTACTCGGTTAATTCTGCAAGATAAGTTAATCGTCGCACTCACTCAGAGCGTTTTAGCTCACCTGTCAGGGCTCTTAACTCACAAGACGCAGGCAGCGAGTTCGACCCCCGGATATGCATTCTAGCCTTTGGCCTCCCCAGTTAAAACTTAAAACCCAAAAGAAGGATATGCGAAGGGTCAATTTTTTCATTCACATACTCAAAATAGAAGACTTGCAAATGGCCCTATTATTTAGGGTCTTTAGGAGATCGCTCTCTTTCATCAGTGTCAATCCAGTTACTCTCTCTCTCTCTCTCTCTATGTTTTTTTGTATGGGTGTAATAAATTTTTTTACTTTTTTAAAGTCTTTTAAAAATTTTAAAATTTCACTAATGCTATAAAAAATAATAAATAAACATGAGTGAACAGGTTTAAGTGTGAGCTGAGGTATAAGTATGAGGAAGATCAAAATTTCTCACACACACATATTATATCTATATATATATATATATAGATATATGTATGAAAACCTCCTACATGATCACTCGTATTCTCGAAAAACAATCGTGAAGCATTAGTAAGCAGGATTAGCGATGGAATCTAATCTTTCTCTCTATATATAAAAAATATGTGCCTTGTGCCAAACATGGAATTCAGCCATGGAGTTCAGACAAATAACCGAACCAAACAAGGTTACCAATACAACTCGTTTAGGCTTCGGTTTTCAAATTCAGTAGCAAACAAGTTTCTCCATTAATACGGTTCGGTTTCGAATAAAGAAAATCCGAATAGGAGACAAGTATTCGGATGTGCTTTCCGGTACCAAAGGAGCAACGGATTCAACTTCAGAAGGAGGATCCGTTCACATCTTGGCTTTTGTACCAATATAATTTTTACGAGGCCGTTGAGAAGCAACGGATTCTGTCTTTGGAGTAGCAGCGAAGGCGCAAGCGATCAAAGGAATGGCGTCCGCTGCTTGTGCCAGGAGGGTGGCACGTTCTTCGCTTCTCAGCAGCTGCAGGTCTTTCATGGCGGCAAAAACGAATCCGACATTGGTCGTACCTTCCTCTAATCCAGCACCTATTCGCTCTCCTCTCCAGAATCTTTCTCGTATCTCCAGGTCCGATGTTCGATTCCGCTTCATCTATTCCAGCTCGCTTTTTCCCTTTTAATTAACGTATCTGATAAATTATTGTGTGTCTATTTGGTGATTCTTTCGTATCCTCCGAATTCAAGTCGATAAGCGCGTGCTTGGTTGTTTCTTTTGGTTGAAATGGGTAGGTGTGCATTAGGGAGTTGTGTTTTTGATGTACCATTTTCCACGTATTTCCGGTGTTTCAGATGGACGAGGAAGATGGAAATCATGCTTTGTACGTTTCTACTTAGTTTATGCAAGGAAGTGGGTAACAGGGAGCAGCCGTAGGGGCTCTTGATTCTTTGGTTCACTTGCTGTTTGATCCCCCCGAATAGCTTTGGGACTTGTTTTACTGTTTATGTTGTGCTGATCCATTTCTCTTGAAGCAGTAGAGCCTGTTTACCGCGATTAATCTTAGAGGACTTCTTTAGTAAAATGGTAGCCGCCCTCTGCCTCTTAGGGATGAAAAGGACATACCTTGTATTCGTTGCTCGTTTTTCTATTTGTTTTGGGTGTTCATGGGCCATCTTGGAGTCTCTTGTGTGGTGTAGATTTGGTAATATGGAAAAGTACGAGCCCTCCACTCTGTACTGAGAGAAAGCAACTGTATAGCACCGCATCCCGAAAGCTGGATGCGAAAAATGGTGGTCGCCCACCTTGCTTTGCCACGTCAATGAATTCCTTCATCAACAGGTAGCATAACGACGACAAATTACAAAAGGAAAAACAGTTTGCCGCTGGATTTCAAATTGGGAGTACTTTAGAAGAGGAGTGTCGCTTGAAATTTCGCCACAGGGATCGGCAAAATAAAGATTATGTGCTGATGAGTCACGATGAGGTTCGGCAAAATAAAAATGCCCATTATAAGTCTAGGAAACGACAAAAGCCATTTACCTGCATGGACAAATGCTCGTGCTGGTCGTAGCCGCTCGCACAACTTAAAAGAACAAGAGGCTCAAAATGAGTCAAGATACTTCCCAAACGGAGAAGAATTGGTTGAAGAACAAATATTGGGGCCTAGCCACCTGGCATGAGTGGTGCCACCCTCACATGGTTGCTCATGGGACCACCACCATTCCGCACAAGCACAAAAACCTCACACGATCATTGTAACAGGTCTATATAGAGCCTCAACCGCCTCTCTCTGACATTGACAGTTAGTACTGATGCTGCCACCATTCTGTATGGGTGGTGTGGATCCACTGAGAGGGTAGGAGGAAGTGGAGAGTGAGGGAGCATTAAGGGAGATAATAAGGTATAAAAGAAGAGAAGAAGAAGAAGAAAAGGGGTACCTCCTCCACACACACCCAAAAATGCGTAACTAAGAATGTTCTTCAATCCTGTCTTTGCATTTGTTTCTTCTTTTTCGTGTTAGATGTAAAAGTTCTTTCATCACATATGCGATTCCATAATATTTGATTGTCTTTGTGTAATCGGTTTCCGCATGGTAAATAACTTTCTGGAATCGCATCCAACTTTCTGGAATTGTGTTTGGCTCTCCTTTAACCCAAGTTACAACGAATGAGGCTTGGGAACATTTGGTTGCCTGACTTACAAAATCTCCCTCTTTTATTGTTACAACTCATACATACGCATTAATCGCCGGTCAAGCATGTCGTTGGAAGCGCCAACAGAACCACGTTTCCGTGGCATGCCCGCACCAACATTCAACACCCAAATGTGTGCCTTGTTGGGGAGTTTTTCCTAGCAACAACAAAGTGGCACTCCCTGTGGGACTCTATAAGAGGAAAATCGAATCTGGCATCAGATTTATCTCCTTGGGATGAGACTTTAATGGAATCTGGCATCAGATTTATTTCCTTGGGATGTGACTTTACTTTTATGTGTCACGAAGAATCAGCTTAAGTTAAGGAGGACACTCATGATGGCGAGAAACAACACCATTCCTTCACATTCTGGCTGCACCAATAGGAACCCTGCAACATCGCCAGAAATCAATATGAACACAGATTCTTGGCCTAGTACCTTTGTTTGACAGCTAGAACTTCCTCTAGCCCTTAAGGTGCGGTTCCAATAAGCCCTGTTTGAAGCAAGCGGCATATTGTCACAACATTGCAAGGATATTTTGTGGCCAGTGGTGCTAAATGAAATTAACTTCGTCTTTCAAAAGAGGTTTAAAAATGGATGTCGTGCAGGTGCCTGTTCGAACACCACCTCATTTAGTGTAAAGCAAGTCAACTGCCAGTTGGGTTCGCTAGGGGACATGAGCAAGTATTGGGGGAGGCAAGTGTGTCACTACATTTAGTACTACAATAACAATTAAGCTTTTTCCAATACTAGATGGGGTCAACTACATGGATTCCTTGTTTTCATAAAACCCTATCATAATTTGTAAAATCCATGATAAATAAGTCCAACAAAGTTTTACGTTGACCGGTGGAAGCCTAACACAACCCTCCTTTATTCGGGCTTGGGACCGGCCATGAAAGGGTAATCCCTTACATGGGCGGAGTTAGTGCCGCTACATTTGGTATGCCATCACAAAATTCAGTTCATCAACCCAATCTTCAGTATGAGAATGTTCAAATCATAAAAGGCCTTAATAAAGTGTGACAAAAGCTTACGTTGGAGGCTTCAAAAAAGAGCCGGTGAAATTTCTTAATTCATGTGATGCTTTACCAAGCCACTGAAGGTTACCAGGGGGATATGTATTATTGGAAATTTTGTTTCACAAATCGATAAAATAAAGACTATATGCGGATAAGTCACGACCAGGATCGGCAAGATATGTTTTAATACTTGAAATTTTGCTCAAGAATCGGTAAAATAAAAATGCCTATTATCAGCATAGACAAATGTCACAACTTAAAAGAACACTAGGCCCAAAATGAGTAAATACACTTTCCAAAGATCCTCAACCACCTCCCGCCCACATTGACAATTTGTATTGATGCTGCCAGTGTGGCTGCACTAAGAGGGTAGGAGGAAGTGGAAAGAGTGAGGGAGCATTTAGCCGTGGGAGAGAAGAATGTATAAAAGAAGATGGGGATCTCCTCCACGCACACCCAAAAATGAGTAACTAAGCTTCTTCTTCAATCCTTTCTTTGTATTCTTTTTCTTTTCTACATTAGATGAAAAAGTTCTTTCAATACGGATGTGTTTCCATAATGTTTGAATGTCATAAGCATATTCCTATTGATTGCCATACTGCCTGTGCATCATAAATAACTTTCTGAAATCGCATCCAACCCCTTTCACTTTATATTCATTTTCACACTTCTTCAATACAATCAATTTTCTAGAATGGTATTTTCACGCTGTTTGTCTTTTGCAATAAGCTTTCTGGAATCGTGTATGGCTTTCCACTTTAATCCAAGCCAAGAAGGCTTTGGGAACCTTTGATTGCCTGACTCGCAAAGTTTCCCATTTTCGGCATTACAAGACTGGTATATACTTGCTAATAGCTTATTAAGCCAAAGGTTGTTGGGTGCACCAATCCAACCACATTTCATGACACCCCCGCACCAACATTTAACACCCAAAATGTTGTTGAAAGCTGATTCTTCTTACGAAACCTTGGGTTTACCTTAAGTAGTTAATAGCGCGTTATAGCATTTTAGCGGACCAAAATGTGCTATAGCACCCAACGTCTAGTGGGCAACTCGCCTAGGTGCTATTAGCAGTGCGAACACCACTGTAGCAGTCCACTATATCATGGTTAGTACACACTAGGTAGGGTCCATTGGATCGACCCGACCCAAACTAAGTCTAACCTAAAACTAAACTCGTGTGTGCCCCTCTCTCGTGTTTCATCTCTGGCCTCTCGTTTATGCTCCTACTCTCTCCGCCACCACCACATTTGCCACCCTCTACCTTTCCTCGGATGCTTGTATTGGCACTCTCCCTTTTTCTCTTTTCTTTCTCCTTTTCTCTTTTCTCTCTCTTCTTTTTCTTGGAACCACTCCATCCATTGTATTGTTGGTCCTCTGTGCAACTTGATCACTTTGATTAGCTTGCAGTCCTTGGTTGCGCCTTGAAGAAGTGACAATCCTAGAGAAACATTTCGTTGTAGTAGTTGTTGTTCTCGGTGGTGTAGCTGCTCTTGAGGGCTCCTTACTGTCATTTGGACTCTGGTTCCCATCTCCCTCAAGCAGACTGACTGTATCACCATCGAACCCCCTGCTTTCTTCTTGTTTCATAATTCATACAGATCTCTTCATTTATTTCTTTATAATTTATTTATTCTAATTTTTATTATATCAAGTATGAAATCCTCATCTAGTGCAGTATGCAACTGCTTATGGAAGAGATGCCTATAGAAGATCAAGAAAGAGTTTAATTTTGAAGAAATAGACAAAGAGGAAGAGGAATTGTCTTCATCTGAAAATGAATGAACATGATTAGTTTTTTATAGAATAGTTTTTTGGTTTATCTTAAACAATTAAGTGTATATTATAATCACACTTCAATCTTGATGGATGATATGTTTTAAATTTGTTATTTGTTAAGTTGTTAGTTGTTATATTTGATGCATGCTAAAGTTATTACTTCAAAAGTTTTATAAATATTTGGTCAATTGGTATATTGGTCCACTAGTTCATCATAATATTATTCTATTTTTTTGTAGGTAAGTATAATTCGTTTCATTGCTCAAATTAGATTGGAGTCATAGACCATAGTCACCATACTTGAGTAGATAAGTATAATATATATTAGTTTCTTTTAATTCTTCTACTTACTACATAGAATAATTTGGTTATATTTATGTTTTTGTTTATTAATGTAAGTTTAATATGTCATATGAAATTTATTGTTTGTCATCTTAGAATTTTTAGTTTGATTCATATTTATGAAAGAAGTGCTTATGTGTTTCTTGATATTTTTTAAAAATTAGAGAATTCATTATATATATAATATTTTTTAATTATAAATGAAAGTGTATCACTAAATCCGCTATCTCTCCACTACCATTATATTAGGGTCAACCGCTAACAACCCAATAATCACTATTAATAACATAGGCTTGACTGACGATTAGAGTTATATACCTATCTTTTAATGTCAAACATGAAGATTTTACAAGTCACATTCCTTAAGCCTCCTTAACATTAACTTGGGTTAAAGAGGAAAGCAAGACACGGTTCTAGATTATTGCAACATATGAAGAATGTACAAATGCGATTCAAGAAAGCTGATTGTTTTGAAGAAGTATCGTGAAAATGAATATGAAGTGAAAGGAGTTGGATGCAATTTTAGAAAGTTATTTATATTGCACAAGCATTATGGAAATTGACTATATGAAGCAAACTTACTTTATGAAAACACATTTGCGGTGAAAAAACTTTTAATTCTAAAGTGAAAAAGAAGGAAAAAACACAAAGAAAGGATTGAAGAAGCTTATTTACACATTTTTGGGTGTATGTGGAGGAGGTCCCTTCTTCTTTTTTTATATTCTTCTCTCATACGCTTGAGGGTTTTTGTGCTTGTGAGGAATGGTGGTGGTTCCGTGGGAGAGGGGCAACCAGGTGAAGGTGGTACCAATTGTGCGAGGTGGTCATGCCCCACCTTATTTGAATCAATTCCTGTTCATTTGGGAAAATGTCTCGACTCATTCTGGGCCTCTTGTTCTTTTAAGTCGTGTGATCAGCATCGACATTTGTTTATGCTGCATAATCCATAAATGGATTTTTTCTTGACTGATAATCATCATTTTTATTTTGACGAGCTCGCGGCGAAATTTCAAGCATTAACACATATTTTGCGCACATAGTATTTATTTTGCCGATCCGTGCAGCGAAATTTCAGTTTTGCATCTATTTATTCAGCTCTTCTTCTTTATGCTGCTTTGTTTTAGATTCGCTGAAAAATTCTTTGGATTAGGCCAGAGAGTAATAGTTCTATCCAATGCTGTTATAAATTGTTCGTGAAAATTATTTAGAGAATTGGCCAAATCAAATCAAGTTTAATTGACCTGAACAGGCAATTTGTAATAAAAAGTTTAAAATAAATAAAAAAGGTTGGTGATTCGCGGATTCTGATTTTGATTCCAGTGTCTGTGCTCAGAATTCAGTGTCATGACAGGATCCCAGTGTCTGGATTGTTGTGTTGCTTGACTTGTAGTAGCTTTTGTTTTACTACTGATCCTCATACTAACATAAGTTTATTTCTTTTTCACTGACAATCTGGAGCTCGGATGAACCCTAGCGAACCTGCACACCACCGGGTATCAATCTCATGATTTTCATCTAACAGGTTCTTATGACTTATGAGTCGACGGTTGACCCTCTATTCAGGAGAGCCAGTGATCCTTGTGCACAGGCCATTGAGAATCAAACTTGCATGATAGTCTAAATGCTTCTACTTTATGACATTCACCTCTCTCTCTCTCTCTCTCTCTCTATATATATATATATATATATATATATATATATATATGTGTGTGTGTGTGTGTGTGTGTGTGTGTGTGTGTGTGAACTGCCACTGTATTTCTCCGTTGGGGGTTTTGATTTTTTGCCCTAAGCATATTATCCCTTGTGACTTCTTCCTTGTATACAAAGTGGCATTAGCTCACATATGCAATCTTTTGACACGGTAATAGGAAAACTAACCTGTTTTCGCTAGGCCGGACTCAGATGGGACCTGGTTAGTAAAATACCTGAATCATTACTGCCAAGTCCAGCTGCACGTGACCACACACACACACACACAGCGGCATGCACGCGAACACACAGTATTTCTAGCTATTTAGAACCAGGTTTCTGCCTATTCAAGACTATTCCTGGAAGAGTGCAGCAACCAACGTATATGGGGAATTAAGTTCTTGAACATCAAGGAAAAAAAGTTGTAATTGCGACTTCAAATGAGGCATGCACTAGTAAAGCATCACAGAGAAGCTTTACAGGAGTTGGAAGAGTTTGTAAGGAACCGAAGGTTCACAAACAACTTGTCTTTTTTTGTCGAGCTTCACGAGCCGAGCACAGCTCAGTTATGATCATAAATGGAACTGGTGGAGTCGGGAAGGAGCAGAACCAGGCTGATCTACAAGCAGCTCGATTCGTTTAGTGGGCCTAAGTTCCCCCCTCCCCCACCACACACACAATGTGTGTGTGTGTGTGGAGAGAGAGAGAGAGAGAGAGAGAGAGAGAGAGAGAGAGAGAGAGAGAGAGAGAGAGAGAGAGAGAGAGAGAGAGAGAGATTGGAGTTGTTCAAGGCTTTGTTCATCAACTTTTCACAGGCTGTTTTGAGTAGAAAAATTCATATTCTTATATAATCATAGGTCTAATTTTTTGTATATATAACATTTTCTTGTTCATCAATAAAACATGATCTTGCTCTTTTGCAGTTAAATATGTTTTGTTCTAAGTTGCACGACAAAAAGTTCGATATATGACACGAGATCAAGCTCAGTGGCGATCGTATACATAAAAGTTTAACGCACTTAGCTAAACAAGCAAATAAGATTTGATTGCATCCTAACATGCATAATTCATATTGCGATGCATAACATAACGAGCCACAGTACTACATAAGATGCAGAACACGAGTAAGCTTCGAGCCAAATGGAGCCAAACCACGAGCAGCTCGGTTCATTCGCCAGACCTGCACAAGACGCCCGTAATTGCTTCAGAATTGTCGTCATTCCCGACTTCTTTTTTCATCAGGAACGTGGCGTGGTATTTACGAGCAGATTAGCAGTCACTGCCTTTTTGAAGTCTCTCTCTCTCTCTCTCTGAGGTCTGCGGGCATTTCCAGTATCGAGAGAAAAGAATTCCATGGAGGGCAAGAAGAAAAGGGTGGCCTTCGTATTGATCGACGGACTGGGTGACGTCTCGTTGCCGTTGCTCGGCTATAAAACCCCGTTGGAGGCTGCGTGCACGCCTCATATGGACGCCATCGCTTCTGCCGGCGTCAATGGGTTGATGGACCCTGTTGAGCCTGGGTTGGCTTGTGGCAGCGATACAGCCCATCTATCTCTTCTTGGCTACAACCCAATAATTTATTACAGAGGAAGAGGCGCATTTGAATCCATGGGCGCGGGCTTGGCTATGTCTCCTGGTGACATCGCATTCAAGGTTTCCTTTTTATTATCACTCTCCATTTTGTTGAAATTTGATTGATTCGAGGTTTATTTCGTCCCGTGATGTGATATCGAGAATCTGGTTTCCAGTGCTTTCTTTGTGAATTCGGGTCGAACTTATGGTGATATTGCATGCAACGTCATCCACCGAGTTCTTCCTTTTACTTACAATTGTTTGTGAATTAGAATGGTTTTTGAGGTTTCTGGGATAGAGTGAATTTCGTTTGGAGTGGTTTATTATTTTCTCTTGATTGTTGTGATTCATTGTGGCTGTGTTGCGAAGAGATTGGATGCTTATCATTCATTTTTAATTGATTTCTGAGATTTCTCCGTCGCTGTGATGGCATATAGTTAATTTGGCTTGTAGTGTTCATTTGTGGTTTGTTGTTAGTGATCATTGGTGATTCCTTGTGGAGCTATGTTGAATTTTGTGGGTTTTCATGTTACATCGAATGAGAGGTTCTTGAGGTAGCAATTTGAAGTGGAAATTGTTAGTGCGCTTAACAAACATGAATAGATGCAATGCTGGTTTCTGATATCCTTTTATAGGTTAATATTCTTCTGCAGCTATTATACAAGCGGGAATCCCTTTTCAAGTTTTGTATTCTCCAATTTTGAATTCAAATTAGTTTTTCAAGTATGTAAAGATACTCCTCTATGAATGTGTGTTCTGACTGTTGAGCTGATAATTTCCTATGGTTCAATAAGCACCTCGAGTACATAGTAGTAGAATTCATGAATAGATACAGGTTGTGGGGGAACATCTTATCTTGTAGGCTTATTATTACTTTGTGAATGATGAAGATTTTGATGTACTATGGAATAGTTGACCTTGAATAATGGAATGTCTCTTTACATAATACATCCTTTGGAGCTTCTGAACGGAACTTCTTAAAATGCTTTGAATTGTGTATTCTGGTCTCATACAGTTGATTTCCCTTTATCCTTATTCTCTTTTTGTTGTTTAATAGTCAAACTTTGCTACTTTGGAAGAGGATAGTGGAATAGTGACCAGCAGACGAGCAGGCAGGCATTTTGAGGAAGAAGGGCCAATACTCTGTGCAGCTTTGGATGGAATGAAGCTGCCATCGTTTCCTGAATATGAAGTCAGAGTACGGTAAGGGAATTCATTTGTTTGATAAACAAAATTTGCTTCTCACTTCTGGTAATGTTTTTGTTCATGCGAAAGGGAACACCCCCGTCCCAAAACGCTCATGAATCATCATGGCAAGGAAAAGTTTGATTCAGGACTTGAGGACATCCAGAAGTGGCAGTTGTCTTATATCAGGAAACAGGTTGAAATTGGTAATGGATTTTGTATTACCTTTTACAAACTAGAAAACTATATTAAAAGGATTCTGTCCTCATTATGGGATTAACTTTTAGACTTAACCCTTTCCTTTGGCAAGAAAGCACCATTGTTAGTTGAGGTTCTGTTACTCTGTAAGGTATTTCAAGGGAAATTCTATTGCATAAGATATGCTACTGGTGGGACAGTTCATTTCCTACCACTACTTATTGTTTTAATGTCAATCCAAATATTTCCATCCAAAAGAAGAACATTTCTTCAAACATGATATATTAATAGCAAGCTCTCAATGAACTTGTTCTTTTTTTTAAGCATATCTTGTCATCGTTACTCATATATTCATTCTAAGTGATCTATTTTGAGGTTGATACAGATAAGTTAAGTTGAAGCATATGGGCTTTTTCTTGTATTACTTGTTCATCTCTAGCTTGATAAGGGTTTTCTCCATTGCAGATATGCAACTGAGCATAGATGTGGAGTGGTTGTTAAGGGGCCAAATTTGAGTGGTAATATATCAGGCACCGACCCACTGAAAGATAACCGCTTGCTTTTGAAAGCTATGCCTCTCGATGACACAGAGGAAGCAAAGCATACAACTGCAGTTGTTAATGAACTGTCAAAGGAAATGTCACGCATTCTAGCCTCACATCCATTGAACAAGAAGCGTGCCTCAGAAGGGAAAAACATTGCAAATGTGGTCCTTCTGAGAGGCTGTGGAATTCGAATAGAGGTGGGACAGATGCATTTTTTGTTAACTTTCTCTTTTTTTATGCACACACTTGCATGAAACATGAATATATGGTTGTATTCATGCATATATGTTAGTGTGCCTCTCATCATGCACAGACCATGTATACAATCATAAGCTTAGAACTGTATGCCTTAGGTCTCACATATGACAGACATATACACAAACCATATCTATAACTGTCTGAAACTTTATATATGTAGAGAGAGATATTCTCCTGACTTGTCCGGACCTACTGTTATTTGGACATCAAACTTCTTGTTTTCAAAGCAACCAACAAATTTAAGGGGAGAGAGAGGAAAGAGAAAGACGGATATCATAAGTCTTGACAAATTTAGTTGTATAGGTGTGCATATGGGATGGGTGAATGTGACTCTCTGCACAAGCTAAAACATGCTTAAAACAAGTATCATTCAATAACAGAGGATACAATGTGATATAAAACGTTAATGCGAAGAAATTATATACAAGATATAGTTAGGAAAATGGATATAATATAAGATACAGTGTCTTTTCTTAATATTTTAGGTACATGGACATACACATTCAAATTTGTGCTATATTTAAGATTCACACATTTTAGACTCCTTGAGGGTTAACTACTCAATGAAGCAATAACTAGTGAATTGTGGTCACTAGTAAACTTGGTCGTGTATGCTCTGTAGGTTGAAATGCTTAATTTTAATGCTATTAAAGCTCGTACTGTGAGCAGGTGCCTGCATTTCAGCAGAAGCATGGCATGTGGCCTTGCATGGTAGCTCCGACCAAAATCATTGCTGGACTAGGCCTTTCACTGGACATTGATATCCTGGAAGCACCTGGTGCAACTGGTGACTACAGAACGCTTTTAACTTCAAAGTCACTTGCAATTGCGAATGCCTTGTCTGCTCCATTGCTGCCACCACCTCGTGTCTTCGTTCCTGGGGAAGACAATCCAAAACCTGGTCGAGCTGATGGCTATGATTTCGGCTTCCTTCACATCAAAGTACTACAGTCTGCATATTTAACACTTACAGCTAACATTTAGTCTTTGACTTGATTTATAGTAACTATTGATGGAATACATGTTAACCTGTTCATACTTAGTATCCATTTTACAATGCACACCATGAGTCCATGACCAAATGAGTTACCAACATGAACTATTATCTCGACTTTTCAATTTACAAAAGAAAAGAACTGACATAAGCTATCATATGTATTACTCTTCTGAATAATGCATTATTTTCTCTGTTCCAGACAGTAGACGATGCTGGCCATGACAAGGCAAGCTTGTTTAAGGTGAAAGCCTTGGAAGCAGTTGACAAGGCAATTGGGCAGCTTGCCTGCTTTCTTTGGAAGGCTGAAACCACTGGAAAGTTTGAATACTCACTGTGTGTCACTGGTGATCATTCAACCCCTGTGGAATATGGTGATCACAGCTTCGAGCCAGTGCCATTTACTCTTTGTCGACTGAAAGACTATGTTGGGGCAGTTGGAGGAGAAGCTAGTGTAATGGCTACTCCACTGTCCACATTCCCACTTCCATCAGTAGACACTGGTGAAACTGGGAAGATAAGAGAATCGGTGTCGGAGGGCAGCAGAGATGGACAGAATAGTAAGCCTTTCAGTGGTGACTCTGTGTGCGAGTTCAATGAAATTGCAGCAGCAAGGGGTTGTTTGGGGCGATTTCAAGGGAGTGAGATGATGGGAATCATAAAGCGGCATCTTGAACTCAACTGTTGCTGAGGGGAAGTGTAGTTTTATGATTGTTGAAGCTTTAACCACTGCTGCCTCTACTTGAACATCTAAAATAAAGTTTCACTTGGAGCATATTATATACGGCCATCAAAACCAGCATCATAATGGGCACCCGTTTTATTCCATCACCTTATTCGAGTAAAAGGAAAGGGGCCATGCATCGTTACAGGTTTGAGTGTTGTACCTCTTTTGGCAAGACAAGTTTGGTGGCAATTGTATTGGAATTATCACAGTCATCCAATTCAAGAAAAATGATGAGAATTCCTATTTGTGCCTATCTATAAGTATCTTGGGAACAGTTTGGTGGCAATTGTGTTTAACCCTTCTCGGGTGGGAACTCAGTTCTCCTTTATGAAGTCTTGCCTTGATTTCAGGTGGTCTCTGATCCTGAAGATAATTCCCCGAAGGACTGAGAATGAGGTTAAGAACTACTGCAACACCCATTTAAGTAAGAAGGTAAACGCTACAATACACTCAACCTTGGTGAAACTTAGTAGTTCCCCTTTCCCATTTTAAACTGTTCGGAGAGACGCAGTAGGGATAAGCAACAAGCTGAGTTGAGAAAGCTAGCCTGTATAAGATAAAATATGTAAGGAAGCAGCTCAAATTCGGCTAGATCTTCAGCTGGAGCTTGAGTTTTCTAAAGACGAGCTTGAGGTATAGCTGAGAGAGAGGGAGGGGTATGAAGTCGTATACGCGTCTATACATTTGCTTGCATTTTATACCAAAACAGGGAGAGAATAGTCAAAAGTTACATTCTTTTTGAGAGAACAGCTCCTTGACACGATAACATGAACAAAAACAAAATGAAGGCCTTCTCCCCCGTTAAGTGGGTTTTGCTACCTAGATTTTTCTTCTTCACAGTGCTCGATTTTTGTCAAGAAAGAGAAAGCCAGATTATGTTCTATTGATTCCGTGTAACACAACAATGCCAAACGTGAACTGGCAATCAAATGCCACAGAAAAGTTATTGAAATTTAATCAAGAGTCTCAAAATTGTCACACTTCAATTACCAAAATAAAAAGGATCAAGTTACACACTTGAACCGCATCCTTCTTCAATATAAGAAAGGCACCCTCATTATTAAATTGACAAATCAGCTTAACCTACTGTAGACAACCCCCCTTCTCTCTCTCTCTCCTCTTCTCTCTCTCTCTCTCTCTCTCTCTCTATATATATATATATATATATATATATATATATATATATATATATATATATATATATATTTGTGCTGATCACATGTGGCTCACACGGCAGGGGCGCAGCCCTGATCGGCTTCCCAGAGATCAAGCGAGCAGTTGACAAAATTGTAGTAGCCTCCATATATAGCCAGGCTCTTGTTAGCAACGGCTTCCTTCACAAAGGGGTAGCTCTGTAGGTTCTGCAGAGAGTGGTTCACTGATTCCTGCAAAACCAACAAGACAAGCCACACTTACATTAGAAGAAAAGCTAGCTGAGCCAACTGAAAATGGCATGTTCAGCTCGTGCACACACACAGGAGAGAGAGAGAGAGAGAGAGAGAGAGAGAGAGAGAGAGAGAGAGAGAGAGAGAGAGAGAGAGAGAGAGAGAGAGAGAGGCGTACCACTTCGCACTTGGTGCATTGTTCAGCAAAGGGTAATTTGTCATGCTTGGTTTGAACCTTTTCCTTTGCAGGCAATCCTATTTTCACCCAGTCCTCGATGAAATCGCTGAAGAAAACCCACAAACATTTAATATAAAGTAAGGTCAGATGCAGACCTAAATTA
Organism: Brasenia schreberi; assembly: GCA_036023115.1. Taxonomy (NCBI): domain Eukaryota; kingdom Viridiplantae; phylum Streptophyta; class Magnoliopsida; order Nymphaeales; family Cabombaceae; genus Brasenia; species Brasenia schreberi. The sequence goes on along the minus strand of JAYKKT010000092.1, from coordinate 6,278,580 downwards.
TTTATACATGTTTATCGGATGAATAGATCAAATTTTATAAGTATTTCAAACCTAGTATATTATTAACTTTCTTAGCTAATAAATATGTAATGAATCAATTCAACAGTGACCCACAATACAGTTCTTGGTATTAAACTGTGGGTTATTCTCCTGCACCCGAAATAATTATTTACATTCGGCACTGTGCATGGCTAAAAGAATCTCCGAGAAAATCGAAGCGGAGTAGATCTTGTGTTACCTGCTAGTAGAGCCGTCATCTTTAATAGACATTAGACCCTTTATACCACCACAGCAGCTGTGTCCAACCACCACTATGTTTTGCACCTTCACCAGAAAAGAAAAAAACGAAATAAATATACACACAGAAGAAGAAAATAATCAAAGTAAAATCTTTGAAGAGATTACAGGGCCAAAAGAATGCTTCTGAATTTTATGAATATTTGATTGTTATAGCTATATGATATTACCTTAATTCCTACTCCTTTATTCTGTACAATATTTAAAGCACACCTCCCTTTGAATTACCCTCTTAAATTTCATGAAAGCGATCAAGGGGATGAGTTCTTAATTAACTACAAGTTGGCATTGAGAGATTTTGAACAGCACGGATTACAAAGGCATATGAATGCTACTAATATGTTCATCTCCACTTCTGTGAGTTAGACAGCATTAATGTATATATGAGAACCAAAGTCATACCTTCAGATGCAGAACTGCATACTCTATAGCAGCTCCAACCCCACTATATCTTGTCTGCAGTCAACAACAGTAAAATTAGTTGTAATTTTGCGAACGAACGACGGGAAATCGAAAAGATTTCTGCTCATTCTGTTGAGACCTTGTCATATGGGGGCACCATGTTTGCAATGTTCCTCATCATGAAAGCTTCCCCTGGTTGTAATTGCATTACATGCGAGGGGCACACCCTCGAGTCGGAGCAAGCGAACAGCATATACTGTAGGAAAATAGTTCAAAAAAGAAAGAAATTAGAAGGGGAAGTTGATGGAGAATATAAGATCCTCTAGTATTTAATCCTCAATATTACAGAAATTCCGTTGTCGATCCACAAGAAGAAATTTGAATACAGCATTGTTTTCTAAATTTGACCTTGAATACCATAAAACATGATTTCCATGAAGCATGGTCTTATGGTTTTGAATGTTGGCATGACACAGGACAGATCATGATGATGTTTAGCAATCTATGTAGCTGATCCCAGCTACTGCAGGAAAACCTTGGTTTCGATACCTTGAGTAAAAAATCCTAACTAACTGAGTTCAATTCTATAACACATGGGTGGAGGATTAGGTGCGGGTGCCCAAAACTGTGAGTTTTGAAAATAATGGGTGTGGGGACACGGCACTACATATAGAGAGAGAGACTGATATATGCTAGCATCTTAAGTACTAGCAAATCAAAATAAAACTTAATCATTAATTTTTAGTGATTGATGGTTGAGGTTTAAAATTTAAAAAGCAAAATGCTCATTTCAATAAAGTGTACCTATGAAAAGTACAAATATACTTTTTTTGTTTTAAGATTTAAATCTCAACCACCCATTACCAAATATGAATGGTTGGGATTTGTTTAAATTTGTTAGCACCTAAGAGTACTAGCATATATATATATATATATATATATATATATATATATATATATATATATATATATATATATATATATATATATATATATATATAAGAGTAAGTACTCTCAATCATATTCAGTGGTTCATTTTACATGATTCCACAATTTTAACCATCGATTACTGACTGCCATCACCTTCTAATTTTATTCCATTGTCACAACATGCCTTCAACCTATAAAAACTGCCATCACCACCACTTTTTTAGATGGTTTTAGTGGTGATAACGATAGTTTTGGTAAGTGGAAGACAATTTTGAGTAGTAGAAGATAATGGGATGGTTGAAATGGTAGAATAATGCAAAACGAGCTGGTGAGTATTTAGTATGGACTACTTCATATATATATATATATATATAAGTTTATATATTATTAGATATAATTGACAATATCTCATAAAAGCAAATGAGACAATACAGATTTCATAAGTGAATTTACTAAAAAATATTTAAAATGGATAGTGGCAAGTCGGACACTGGAGAAGTATGGGTATCGGTTATCAGAGTGTCCAACTGGGTGCGGCATTCTTGTTGGAGTGTCCATGTGATATAGGTTTAATTAATTATACATGTATGAACTGGATGCAACATGTTTATAAGATCCTTATGAAGGCTCGGTTATAAAGTTGAAAAGCAGACGAGGATCTGTGACGTTGTTATTGAGCTCATTTAGAACCAAAAACCAATCTCAAAATCAGAACCAAACCTTTTCCAGCACTAGGTCAGGTTGGTTTTATAGATTCTTAGTCTCTATTTTAATGTCTTGCATGATATATACCCACATTTAAGTCCAAAAGAGTAAGATAAGATTGTCCTCTTAATCAAGAGATTATAACGATGCCAATGCCTAATTAACAATCACCTAGCCAACACAAACGCTTGGTTGGTTCAAGTGGTTTGGCACCTGTCCCCCTTAAGCAAGGTCCTGAGTTCGAATCTTGTGAATGTAGAAAACCAGCCTGGGGAGCATTACCCAAAGTGGACCGACCTGGCTTGAACAAGACTAGCCGCGGTCCTTGTGGGTTTCTAGACAACAGTGGTTTCTCACAAAAAAGAAGAACAGTTATCTAGCTAAGGTGTCTTTGATTAAGATTCTATTGAGACCCTCAACTGAGTTAACTTCGACTGGTTAAAGGTATTGTAATTGATAAACTCTTAAGGTGATCCAAATTATATTCATACCTTGGGGCTTTGCCCTTTTGAAAGCTCCTGGAATGTCTCAGGTTGTTTCCTAAAAGAAAACGCACACAATTAGAAATTAGATACATGCAACTACTACATTATCAAACTACCAAGGGTTCTACTTTTATAGTAGAGACATTTAATCCACCAATTGAGAAAATTTTATTAAAGTTTATATATATATATATATATTTTGTGGTTCATGCTCAATTCTCATTGCTTAAATGTTTTGAAACATGTATATTGTTAAATTGATACCATAAATAATGGAGTTTAAATTCAAAAAGTAATTTGTACTATTATACTTTTTGCACTAGCATTTAATACATAATGGTACAAGTTTTTTTATCTAAAATCTCCACCATTAGTTGCATGGATCGAAGATATTTGGGTAGATCTAAGCATGAATTGGATTGAGTATGTACCACTATATTTACGATGATCAGATCCTTCCCATGATGGATTCATCCTCGACCGTTGTTTTTCACTGACATGAGAATACTTTTTAAGGTTGTAAGGGTATTTGAAAAATAACAAATATGACTTTATTACACTACAATCACCGAAAAACAATAGTCGGCAATACAGTAGTGGGCATGATATATATATATATATATATATATATATATATATATATATATATATATATATATATAAAAGTTCATTATGGTGTTGAGATGCACCAAACGAAAGCTAAGTCTTATCTACGGATGGCAGTATTGGCCCGACTTGGGCCTAACCCAACGGGGTCCAAATGGGGCAGGTATCTGGTTTGACAGGATTCGGGTTCGGGGCATGGGGATTAAGAGAATTGCTTTCACCGGATATGGACTAACAAGTATCTGACTTCATGCCCGTATTCAAATGTAAGAGTTAGATTTGCAAAAGATTCAATTTTATTTTTGTGATGTTTATAATTTTAAAACTATTATTAGGTTGGAATTGGGCTACTGGGCACCCCGTACCCACCCTATTGCCCAAAAAAAAGGACCCGAGATGGTACTCATCCCCTCAGGTAACAGGGCAGGTACAAAGCATAAAAATGAGGTTCGAGTCGGGAGCAAGCATAGGTATACCTGATAAATCGTTATCTTGTAATACTTCTCAAAATCACTATTTGTCTACTACAACTACAACTAAGCCTTTTCTCATACTAGATGGGGTCGGCTAAATCGATTATTTGTTTTTTGTAGAATCCATGCTAAGTCCGACAAAGTTTTATAGTGGCTTCGGAAGCCTAACACAACCCTCCTCCTGCTGTTTGTCTATTTTAAAATATTCATCATCAAATATCTCAAGCAAGAACTCTAAAATGATAAATGGGAGACGTAAATGGGAGACGATAATTAACTGATAAACTTCCTTCTTGAAGTGTTCAAACCCCTGGCGAAGTCGGTCGAGTGGGTTCCCAGTTACTCCCTCCATTGGTAAATTTCTTCACTGACTGGCTGCATCAATCAACAAAAAAAAACCCCAAAAGGAGAACTATATGATACAAAATTGTAATAAACAAGAAGCATTAACAACATTAGTTAATTCAGGAAACATTAATAATAGCAGTAATTCAGAAATTAAGAGTTGCTCATGGTTGCAGATACCAGTTGGGCTGGAAATGGCCTCTTGATGTGCGACAGTTTCCTATCAAATAAGCATATAAATACTTTTAAAAACTTTTTTAATTCAAAAAATAAAATAAAATAGGGAATTAAAACCAACCAGGTTGCTGAAATCAATCGGGCACCACAATTCTTTCGAAACTACAAAGTGACAAAGCTTTTAAAGCAGAAAGAGGCCTATCTGTCTTGCGTAAGTTATGGTCAGGCCAAGATGACCTTTTCTCTAACTACACTAGAGAATGAAAGGCCAATATACTCGGCACAGTTTTTGGATCTGACCCTGCTTGTTCTTGTCTAGGAGACCATGTATATGATTTTCTAGATTTTTATTTTCATTAATTTATAACTCGAAGAATCCGCCTTCCCCGAAATCAGGTAGACCCAGTATAAATCTCCCTTGCTTTTAGACCTATGATGCATGTAAAATTCAACCCGATTACCTGAATTGGTGGATTCCTCTGAATCTGAGTTGGATTCTGTGTCTGATCAATGTAAGATCCAATTAATGAGATCCATAACCAAAGTGTTTTGTTTAAGCATAACGAGCAATAGATCACCTGGCCAGCGGGTGAGATCATGAGCTCAATGCCCAGGGCGTGTATGGCATCGGCCTTCCCTTCGTACCAAATTAAGTGTTTTATTTAATCACTTAGAACATTTGGATCGTGTTATTCTTAATCAGACTCAGAAGTGCTTAATCAATCCGATTCCTTGGAAGCCGGTTTTTAATAAGAATTATGATTTAATTAAATTATTTTTCATTTGATAAATTGAACATTTAAATAAATCTCATGAGGCCAGATTAGCCTAATGCAAGCCAGCATCTATGAGTTTTAAGCTTTAACTAGTTGGCATGAAAACAGGTTCACCTGAATATAACCCTTTTTCTTTTTCCTCTTAAGGACATGGGCTAGGTATTCGTGTCCGTGTTACCAGCAATGCCACCTTTCCAATGATGTAATTTCTTATTGCGTCAAACCCCCAACTTCTTTTGTGTTATGTCTGAAGATCCGATGCCCGAAACTTACTTTTCTGTGTCCAAATCAGTACTACCTATTCTGAGTGCTGTCATTAAGACGCCTAATGAATATCGATCAGCTAATAATCATGTTAGTGAGTTATCGTTGAAATTGGTAATCTCGATTGATAGTGTAACATTTTCTTGTTACTAATAGTTTTACGGTGCGTTATCAATTATATATAATAATTTACTTTCTCATAATAATTTATTGATCTAGAAAAAGCTTATGATAGAGTACCGAGGGAGGTTCTTTTGAGAACTTTGAAAAAATAAGGTATCCTATTGACATATATTAACCTTATAAGAGACATGTATGATGGTGCAAAAATATGTGTGAGGACTCATGAAGGAACGATAGACTTCTTTGAAGTTAATATTGGGTTACATCAAGGATCAACTTTAAGTCCATACTTATTTATAATGGTGATGGATGAGTTAACAAAACATATTTAAGATGAAGTACCTTGGTGTATGTTATTTGCAGATGACATTGTTTTAGTGGAGGAGTCTAAGGAAAAAGTTAATAGAAAATTGGAACTACGGAGAGAAACACTAGAAAGCAAAGGCCTCCGACTTAGTAGAACAAAGACAAAATATATGAAATGTAAGTTTGACCATTTGGTTACCTTAGAAGACATAGAAATTAAAATTGGCACACATTACATCCCCCAAAGGGAAAGTTTTAAACCTAGGGTCAATTTTTCATAGTGACGAAAGAATTGATGGAGATGTTACGCATAAAATTAATGCTGGTCGGTTAAAATGGAGAGAAGCATAAGATATTCTTTGTGATAAGAAGATACCATTAAAGTTAAAAGGTAAATGTTATAGAGCAACAATTAGGCCTGCCATGTTTTAGTGTTGGGCAATTAATCATCAACATGTACAAAAGATGTCTGTGACATAAATGAAGATGTAGAGATGGATGAGTGGTCATACAAGAAAAGACCGTATACATAATGAGGTTATTAGAAACAAATTAGGAGTGGCACCAATAGAGGATAAAATGAGAGAATATCGTTTAAGATTGTTTGGACATATAGAAAGAAGATCAAAAGAACATGTAAGAAGGTTAGAAAAACTAAATTTGGAAAGTATTAAAAGAAGTAGAGGACGACCACAAAAGTGTTGGAAAGAAACAATAAAGAATGATCTAGCTTATTGTGAGTTAACTGCTAACATGGCACACAATAGGGATTTGTGAAAACAATGAATCCATGTAGCTGACCCTGTCTAGTATGGGAAAAGGCTTAGTTGTTGTTGTTGTAATTTACTTTCTCATAGTAGATGAGATCGGTTATATTGATTCTTTATTTTTATAAAACTCGATCATATGTCATGCTAACAATTAACTCAATATAAATTAAATCACTTTTTATTATTTATTTTTAAAACTATTGGGATCTTACTCATTCTCTTTTAATTATTTCATAATTTAGTTTCAAAACTTCTTTTAACTCAATATAGATTAAATCACTTTTCATAATTTAATTTTCAAAACTCAATTTAAAGCCTTTATGAACCCTTAAATTCGAAAACCTCAACCTTTTAAAGTTCAAGTCTTTTGGGGAATATTTCAAAATAAAGGTTTTAAATTCAAGTTATAAAGCCCATACATTTCAAAGCAAATCAAACAAACAAGTGAGATCCAATCCAAATTCAAGATTAGTATCCAATCAAAAAGCAAAGGGTGGCCCAAGTGAGAAGCCTATCCTCTCCAGATATAATCAAGTAACAAAGCATATCAAGTCAGAGGCTCATCCAGTTATAAAGCTTACCAGAATTGGATAAGAAGATAAAGACTACAGATTGATTAGATTGGGCCGAGATTATTGATTGGATTCACAGGATGGATCATTTAAAATCAAAGAAGGCAATTCAAGTTCAAATACATGGTTGAGATGGAACGCATTTCATCAAGTGAAGTGGGTTTGAAATGTTGAAATTGAAGAATCACAAAGGTTGCATCATATTGTAATGTAGATCAAGTCGATGGTCCATACTACACTTAGCTGGCCTTAAGGGTGAACCCGATTGAACCTGAACAAGTCCAAAATCAGTCAAGAAAGCAGCCCACATGGGACTGGTCCATATCATCATAGAGGAGACCATAACGTTGGATCATGCACTGGATTTGGAGCCTCCAAAACCCGCCCCAATGAAAAGCCTAGAACCAACCCCTTGACCTATAAATAAGGTCAAGGGGGGGCAGGTTCAACATCTTGCGATGTCTTGAAGTTTTTTATCTTGTTTTCTTTGAGAGTTAGGGGCTAATTTAGTAAGGAGGTGTTACTCCTATTGTAGGTTGTGGGTTGCAAGGAATGAAGGTGAGGTGAGAAAGATAGTGGGGTAGATCTAGGTTGTGAGTGCAAGAGAATTGGATAGGCATTCAAAGAAGGAGGTCGGGTTCCACTCTTAGAATTCTCGGCAATTAGGTGGGCTGTAAGTATTTTTCTACTTTGGTTGTAATCCTTCTTTTTCGTTGATTTAATTTGAAAAGGGTTGTATTAATGAAGCATTGTCTCCCCCCATGTTGTAATAATGTTTAGAGTTGTTGAATTTTCATTCTCTTGCTGAATTTTCATTCTCACACAAACGACTCTATGTGTTTGTTTATACAATTTTACCCTAATATATTCTATAGAACACTCTATACTCTGTACCTCCTCTATGCTTAAGCTTATATGAATATTTTCTTTCATTTCCTTTCAACACTTTAAATTTGTGGTATTGTATTGTTGCAATTTCAATTCGTGTGAGTTTGCATCACGTATGTTGCTAAAAATTTGAAACTAACTAAACTTTATCATCTCTGTATAAGTTGATTGCTTTATTTTTAACTCCTGAATCTCTACTCCAATTGATCCAAAATTTTTCACATATGTTCTACACACACAAGCCCACTTATAATAAAATTTTCAAGAATTTTAGGGTTATACAATAACGTAATTAAAACTATACAAAACCGGATTAATTTTTGTCAACTGTCTGTCAAATTTGTTTTCCTACAACAGAGTTTGTATTTTCATCCCATAACTATGTCTGTAGGCTTTCAAAATTGATGAATTTTAATTCATTGGAAAGGTGACATTCATAGTTTTTCATCAAAATCAAATTCACTAAATTTGGAACTTAGAAAACTGAGATACAAACTCATCTTTGAACCTCTTTATTTCTCTAATAGAGCAATTCTGAATGCCTGAGCAGAAGCACTTTTCTAATTAATTTTGCTTCAATACAACTCTAAATCATGATTTGTAAAATGCTATAGACTCTCTACATCTCATGCTCTATCTTGTTAAATTTTGATGATTTTAGGAAGTATGTAAGACACTTAAATTGATTCGAGAAAAAAGGCCAGAAAATAGAACGCAACACTTGCAAGTAAAGTCATATTTATTAAAAATTTTGCTAGTTTTTGAAAACTAGCTGACACACTCGCGTAAGCGTAGATTAGAAATTATCATTTTTAGTCTACATAGGTTTCGAGTGAAAATTTCGTGTCTACAATAATCACACATGATTTTCAAAAATCACCTCACATATGTGACGACGGGCTTAATTAAACCTCCCAAACAATGGAATCATTAAGGCTTGTTATAGCATGAAAAATAGACATTTTATTTGAATACTAGTAGCTCGTAGCATGAAAATAGAGTTCCTGCAAGATTCTACATAATTTAAGATCATCGAGATGCGACATTTCTACGTCATCAGCTCAGATTTTCTTGGCAGGGCCGAGTCCATAATTGACACTCCAAAGCTCAAGAGATCCATCAATAAAATTATAGTGGCCACCATGGATGGCCAGAGTACCATCAGCTAGGCCTTGCCTAACAAATGGGTATGTGAGAAGATTGCCCAACGAAGCGTTAACTGATTCCTGCAACAATTCAACATCAACCAACAAGTCAGAAGATGAGAAAATCTCACTTATTATGAAAGTAAATTGGGTAAATTCTGGCTATTTCTTAGATCATGGAGCAAGTTCTCCTTGGCCCTAAACAAGGCAATTGTTCTGCTTTTACGCAATTCACAGTGTTCAACAAGAAGCAATCGGGTGTACAGATGCTTGTAGAAGCGGGCTGTGGTCTAACCTAATTGACTTGCTAGTAAAGGTGTTACGTCTTAGGGATTAACATTGCCAAGCACACGATCTAAGTTTAAACGCGGTGATTTCAAAGGTTCATCAGCAACAAATAACTGGAACCTGATAAGATTCATAGGACTTCTTTACAATTCCGAACATGGTCACCATAGGTTCGATGAGGACAGAGACAGGGTACTACTCACCACTTCCAATTTGGATAATTGTGCTGCAACAGGGAGGTCACCGTAGGCTGATTTCACCTTGTTCTTCGCTGGTAGACCAATCTTCACCCAGTCCTCAATGAAGTCACTGCATAAAAATTTGTGATTAGCACAAATCAAACAAGGGTATTGAAAGTAGCCCGCCTACATCCGGATTTTCCAAACGACGACAGATTTTTGTCAACGGGTGGCCGAAGCCATGCACCATCCAGGAGTCCAGCTCCCCCCCTGTGGGAAAGGGGTCAGTGTGCCCTGCCATTGAGCTACCGCTCTTGGTGCTTGACAAATTCGTTCACTCAATGGCTGTCCGTCCTATCTAGAGGTTGACTGGACAGAGCTTTCGATATGAAGGTGTCTAGGAGAAAAACCTTCACGGGGAAGATCTTGAGTTCAATACTGCATAAATGCATATCTGCACAACCCCCACTTTACAACAATCGAAACAAAAACAAAATCAAGCTTGTTCTGACACTAAGTGGGGTCGGCTACATGTAGCCTAAGCCTCAATTGAGCTGGATCTTGTGTCAAATATGAAAGCAAGATGTAATTTTTTACCTAGACCTCTTTCCTGTGTCAAATATGAAAGCAATATCACACTTTTTACCTACACCTACTTGCCAATAACAGAATATCAGAGCTAACACGCAAAATTTCCTACTTACGACGGAAGTTTTACAGTCTTTATCCATCAACATGATTGAACCTGGACCAGGAACTATTGAGTCTGTACCTGCTAGTGGTCCCGTCCTCTTTAAGTGAATGGAGACCCTTTATCCCACCGCAAGCGCTGTGTCCAACCACCACAATATGCGAAACCTTTTTCCCAATCAAAACCAAGAAAAGGTACACCATGATCAGAAATGTGGCTTAGAAAAGAATTGTGATAAGCATCACGCTAAGAGTATAGTGAACTTAGTGATAAGGGGAGGCATATCTATAACTTCCAAAGCATAAAGATTCTCATGCTTATTCAGGCAACAGTATACATGACATGCACCTTTAATGAGTTTGTGAAAGGAAACTTTCTCGCTGTACTAGAAGATTCATGTTCACAAGTACTCTTTTATCTAAAAAAGAAAATAAAGGAGGAGCCATTGAAATTTGAGCATAAATTTATGTACGTATTGTGTTCGTAATCAGGCCATTTGAGCATAAATAGAAAAGGGCATAAAAGACTAGGAATCCCCTTGCTGAAAAGCCAATATTCCAAGGAACCCGAACCATTGGATATGAAGGAAACAAAGATAAAGTGGGGAATTAAGTAGGAATGCAAGAGACCAATTTTACAAATTTTAAATAGGCAGGGAGGTACTGCTCACCTTGAGATGCAAGACAGCATACTCGATGGCAGATCCTACTCCAGCGTACCGTACCTATTACCAACAACGGTCAAACAAAGTTGCTTATTCAATATCATAAGCAGCTCAAAAGAAACATTTGACTAATTATTCTACAAAAGCCAGACGCTCATTGCAAAAAAAAGGACCAGTCAAACCATTCTGCTTATTTATTTATTATCAAGGTTCTTAACTTTTTTGTTTACCTGGTCATACGGCGGAACCAAGTTAGCGACGTTGCGGACCACGAAGGCCTCCCCTGGTTGCAGCTGCATCACATGTGAAGGGCAGACTCTGGAGTCCGAGCAAGCGAAAACCATGTACTGCAGATACACGTATCAACCATTTTATATTAGTCAATTTCATAAAGGAACTTTAATATTAAAGAAAACAAAATTATTACCATCCATCGCATCTCAAACTGAAAATGAAATATGCTATCTTAAAAACCACATGGGGTGGCCATCATATAGCACCGCATACTTAACAAACTCTTTTTCTTTTTGAGAATATGGAGGGTTCTCTACAAAAATCTAATTAATGGCTCACATGAAGAGTTATTGAAGGCTGCAAGAACCAATTTAAGAAGTACAAGTACCGCTTGGCACATACCATACTGGGTCATACGATACGATCCACATATTTTATGAAAAGATAATTATTTAAAAATAGAAAAACCAAGGAAGCATCTTTTTATCCTATTTTTGATATTTACTAATATTTGGGTTAAAACTAGATAGGTATGTGAATCACATTGTTTCCACTCATATATGATAATATAAAATCGTATAGCAATAATTGATGCAGTCACATCTCTTGTTACTTCTACAAACTCTCGTACTAATGGAGGAAAAACAAAGCCAAACAGGCCAGTGGAAAACTGCAGGAAAAAATGCCAGGTTGTTCCACATGCCCTGACAACTCCACAGCAAAAAAAGAATGGCTTCCAGCCACAGTCAATTTCCTTCTTTTTTTTGGTGCGACCACCTTTCATCAATAACCAGTTGCTTCAACAAGCTGGCCCCACATGCGCGCGCGCACGCACACACACATATATTTGTACACAACTATGCCCATAAAAGGTCTGAAATTTTTGTCACCAACATGCCGTTGTCTGCTTAGACGAACGTGGATTGCGTAGCAATATACTTGGATTTCTTCCCCAAATTCCTTGGATAAGGTCATTTTATGATTTTCCTACTTTTTCTCCTTACCTTGGGGCTCTGTCCTTTGGCAAGTTCGCCGAAGAGTTCCGGCTTCTTCCTGCCCAGATCATTACATGATAACAGTAAGTAAAATAAATAATATTTGCTTGATCGGAGAGAATATCATGAAGATCACATGCCCACAATTATTTTCCTCAAAAATGCATTTTACAGCGAGTGCATTGCGTTCGAAAAAAGATTAGAAATCGTGACGATGTAGCTTACTGGAATATCTCCGACTTGAAGTAGTGGAATCCTTGGGAAAGTTTTTCCAAAGGGTTGGCCTCGGCGACTGCGGGGCCGGCATGCTGCTGCAGTTGGCTGGTTATCTCCTCAACCTTCTGGGCAGCCACGGGCTCCAAATCCTTGGATTCACTGTCCAATGCCAAACACAGAACAGAGAAAAGCAACACCGAGAATCAGTGGATGTAATTTGTCAATTTCTAAAACTAAAGGCTGCCTGTGTAAATAACACAATGAGCTATTCAACAACTTCTACGCCTAACGCCCTGCCCCGGTTGGACTGAGCCTCCAAGATATTGACTAAATTACCTCCAACAATTAGATTAATCATTTCCTCCCATCCATGATGGACGTGGGGGTCAGTCTAGAGACGTCCTACTGGACGTGAAGACGGAATCATCATGGGGACAAAGAAAATATTGACGACACGAAAATGACATTGACGTCCCCAACGCGTCGTCGTCGTGATTATTGGACGTGCGTGGTTTTCTAATTGCTGAACGGTCGACGAAATTTCGAAATTTTCGATTGTTTAGGAAAAATGGGCATACGCGCCCAACAATCAGTAACTTATCATTAACCTTTCTAGATGCGCCAATATTCGACTCAATGGTGGATCTATTCATGGGGGAAATAGTAAAAGGTCCAGAAAATCTATTATGCAGTCTATTGTTTTGAAAACTTCACCTCACCCCAGAACATTGTCTAGGTCAAACAAAACTAGTAGCGGAGTCTGAACTGTTCAGCAAAGGCTTGGGGATTTACAAGTATTTTGTATAAACATTAGGTGGTCATCTGTAAACAGCTCTTGGGTGAAAGGTTTTTCCAAAATTACAGATAAATGAGCCGTGGCAAACACAAGAAACAAGAAATATGATCACTAACATGTCCTCAAAAACCAGACTGGGGCAAATCGGGGGAGACAAAATTCCCATTAATGGCGGACTTGCAGAGTGGGAGGGGGGGAACGACACAGCAAACAAACAAGCATGATAACATTATCATTAGGGATAATAACGAAGTTAAGATGATGATAACAGAGATAAAATAGATGAGTTACCTAAGCAACTTGCTGAGCTTGGTAATGGCTTCTTCATACGCCATGTCTGCTCTCTGCGATTCAAAAGACAACGTAAAGAAAAATCAGATCACTATTGGATATTGAGCATCATATCTATACCTACTCGAAACGTAAAACTAAAAGATAAACTCAATAAAGAGCCCGCACTCTTCGCTGTAAGAAAACGGCCTCAGCCAATCGGAATAATAATAAACTGGCGTCAGAATCCGGGTGTCTCTTTCCCTCAAAAAGCAAAGAAGGGAACAATTGTTTCCAGTCGAAATCCTGGAAAAACAACGGCGATGGAAGAGAATTCGGGAGATTCGTAATGAGCTTCTACACGAGCATGCGCAGCGCGCGTACACACACAGAGAGACGTAGGAAGATCGGATTCAGAGAAATGAGAAGAGATTGTTCTTCTCCGACGTTCTCCGACGAGAGAGAGAGAGAGAGAGTGATGGGCGTAGATCGACGGACGGATCAGGAGACGTATTTATAAGTTACTATGAGGGGGTGCAGGTACTAACCATGGTTAGGTCAAGCATGTCAACTCTCGCGTCCTAACTTAACCATGGTTAATCCCTTGACTTGACCTGTCGTGAGGTTGCTTTCTTTTCAATAAGGAATTGAATTTCGTCCATCCCCATGAGTTTTTTCATTTTCATGTATAGGACATCCCCTACCAGAAATTGCAAGAATACGGCGTACTAAGTGTTAATAACAATGAGCTCCTAACTTTCAGTTAACTTGGTTGCTCATGTTACTACAAACCATTCTACTACACTTCATAAGTTCTTTTTATACCAAAAAAAAAAGGTTGAAACTCCGAGGAACTGAACTCATGACCTTCAACTTATGAGTTAACCCCCTAGTCAGGTGAGCTTTTGATTTCACGACAAGGTATAAAAGTGACTTGCATACAGTTTGCTAATATTGGTCTAAATGCAGAGTGATAATTTTCATATTTTCAAATTTGAAAATGTTAACAAATTCAATTAAAATAATAACATGATGAAATAATAAGAAAATTTGAAAGAAAGGTATTGTAAACTGAAAATAATGCAGCGACATTTCTAGATGATAGATATATTACTCAAAAGAATGAATCGCAATGCATGTTTAAGCGAGGTGGGCACCCCCTGAAACTTAGAAAACCAATAAAAAAGTTATAGGAATGATTGAATCCATGATCAATATATATATTTTCACCCGGCTCCACAAAAAATTCTAGATTTGCCACTGATGTTGTCAATTTGAGAAATTTGGCTCCTATTGTTACAAGTGGGGAGATAAAGAACTAAAATAGATTAATAAATGAAAGAGGACTTTTTCAATTCAAAGAAAAGCTAAGGCTCATTTTATAAATAACATAAGTAGTGAAGGCTTCTTGTGTAAATCTGAAAATCTAGGGGCTATTTAGAAAACAAAACAAGGTGTAGAGAATACGGATACATTCTCGTCTCTTGTGCGATGACGATTTCTGACCGCAGCCAGTACTATATTTTAAGGCTAAAAGAGAAAAAAGAAAAAGAAAACGTATCACGTCAGCCGTTGATTATTTAGATGGACGATTGTCTAAGGCATGGGAATTAAGCAGCTCAGGAGAGAAGCCAAAGGGTTTTTAGACCGGGTCCTTGGCAAGAGTAACGGGTCCGACTTGCCCTGGATCCACAAAGATTCACTTCTAGATCTAATTTGTTAGTGGTGGACCTAGATCTGCTTATCGGATTTTTCAAAACGGCATCTTAGTATTGATATTGAATTATGGATCCCCATAAGAGGTTTGGGTAACATCCGGGTAGATTTGAGTTGGGTAGCTAACACTGGGCATGGAACTTTATCAAACCATTTTTCACACACACACACACACACATATATATATATATATATAGAGAGAGAGAGAGAGAGGGGTACATATATATATATATATATATATATATATATATATATATATATATATATATATATATATTTATGTGTGTGTGTATATAACACTGGGCATAGAACTTTATCAAACCATTTTACACACACACACACACACACACAC
Source organism: Brasenia schreberi (assembly GCA_036023115.1). Classification (NCBI taxonomy): domain Eukaryota; kingdom Viridiplantae; phylum Streptophyta; class Magnoliopsida; order Nymphaeales; family Cabombaceae; genus Brasenia; species Brasenia schreberi. The sequence continues at coordinate 6,262,915 of JAYKKT010000092.1, read as the reverse complement.
ACACACACATATATATATATATATATATATATAGAGAGAGAGAGAGGGATACATATACACACAAATACATATATATATATATATATATATATATATATATATATATATATAACACATATATATAACATATATATATATATATATATATACATATAACATATATATATGTTATATATAATGCTAGGATACTCATGATTGACATACTTTCCGATTGTGATTGTCCAACCAATGAATGGAATTCCAAAAAAAGAAAGTACTTTTGTAACAAAAGCAAGTGCAATTAGCTTTTCTGGCATCAATTTTGGCCATCGGTTGCTTTTGATGGAATGGTGATAACTTGAGAGTATACCATCTGGAATATATATATATATATATATATATATATATATATAGTATATATATATATATAAGTTAGAATTTAGCTTGAGAAACCAATAAACCTCCTTCACGCCCTTAATAAAAAAAAGAGAAAAGTGAAAAGGCTTGTTGATCGAACTATTATATATATATATACATATATTTCTATCTCACAAGTAGGGGTAAAAGAAATACGCTAAAAAAAATGACATGCATGTTTAAATCTTGTCATCCAATATATATATATATATATATATATATATATATATATATATAGAGAGAGAGAGAGAGAGAGAGAGAGAGAGAGACAGAGAGAGACAGAGACAGAGAGAGAGAGATTTTTTATGTTTGTGCGTGCAATACTGGAAAAGGATGAATTTAACATAATACACATTATTTTGATGTATAGGTCAACTTTTACAAGCCAAAAATAGCTAAGATCATCAGATTTTTTAAAATGCAATTCATTTCTCCAAAATTAATATATATGCCACTGTCCCGAAGAAAATTATCAAATCTTTTCTTTTCTCAAAGGTACTCCCCAAACTTCGCTATTTGGCTATGGTGCACCGTAGTAGTCATCACAGTATATACATATATAAACATAGACACACACGCACATTCATACGTACATACATGTGGGACGCATGCAGACACACATATACATACATGTAACGCAGACACACATATAGATATGTGTGTTTGCGTGTGTGTGTGTGAGAGAGAGAGGCGCATTGGACCGGTGAATCGTTCTTTTTAAGAGAATAAACAAGAAGAGGCCTGCATGCTGAGCATTAATTTACGAGAAAAGAAAAGAATATGATAATCAAATGCGCAGCACGAAGGAGTTTTAAGGTTGGTAGTCAGGGTGGACTTTTGCCGTGAAAATTTAATATCTGTCCCCTTCTCTTCGATTGGCCGGCCGGTTGTGATTCGTGAGAACCAAAAACTCTATATGTGAGATCGTGTGCAGATGAGTGGAGTGCCTCGCATTCCTTACATGGAGGATCTCCTTCGTTGATTCTCTCTCTCTCTCTATATATATATATATATGTGTGTGTGTGTGTGTGTGTGCGTGTGTGTGTGTGAAGGGCTCAAATTTGGCATATCAGGATATTAGACTTCTCCACATAAGGCCTACCTTACTAAGTACCAACTTAAATTCTTTCTATATGCTTATGATTTGTCTTTTTAAATTAATGCCACATAAGGAAGCATCTCTCTCTCACTTGAGCTTATGACTAAGTCTGTATTGTTTTTTCAGAAGAGGCTAACCATAAGGACGTGCGTTGCACCTTCAAGACTCATAGAACTGAAAAATCTTTTTAAATTAGATCTAAAGCGTTGCTTTTAGAGTCAACCTAGAATCCTACATGCTAATTATCTAAAGATGTTACACATCATCAACGCAAATATACATATAATTTCTCTCTCTCCCTATACATATACACACGATATATATATGCATATGTAGACACGATATATATATATATATATATATATATATATATATATATATATATATATATATATATATATATATATATGCATATGTAGACAGTATAACAGATATATATATATATATATAGAGAGAGAGAGAGAGGGGATTGATTATTTTCGAAAAAAAAATTAAGGAAATCAAGAGAACAAACAGTATTCAGTTGATTTTGGAAATAACAGTATACTTCTGATTTCGAAACAATGCCGTCGATGCCTGCTCCGGACGATCGCGATGTGGAGAGTATGCATCCCATTGGAGATGGACGGCAGCACTTCAAAATCAGAAGTATCGAGTTATTTCGAGAATCACTTAAAGAAAAAGTGCTTCTCACCCAATATTCAAATAGCACTTACTGAAAAAAAATCAAATTCCTGTATCATCTTATAGAACGAACAGAAAACTTTGCTGAAATGTATGATAAACACATCCATTGTCTCATAACATAATTCCTTAGATTCATTTTTTTTTTGGTTCCAAAAGAAGGCCAAAGCCTCACACACATGCATGCACCTCTGGGAGTCAAATTCCCACCAGCAGAAAGGCATCAGAGCACCCTGCCTGTTGAGCTAATGTACACACGCACACGCACACGCACACACACATATATATAGAGAGAGGGGTAAGTATGTATGTAAATGATGTATGTGCATGAACTCTTCTTCGTATGTTAGCTATCAAAAGTCAAGTATTGAACCTAAAGAACAGGAACAATCAAGGAGGATAAATTTATTGAAGAGCCGTTTATATAACCGAAAACTAAATGGTTGTTTTATCGAAGAGTCGCGCCCAAAAGGGACGAATCTCCTTGTTACGAGGAGGTGAACTTCCAAGTATATATATATATATATATATATATATATATATATATATATATATATATATATATATATATATATATATATATATATATATCAAATCCTGTGTATGCTCAAATTTACTTATCATCTTAATTGTTTGAGATGAATGATTGATATAATAAAAACATTTGTGATTTGATTTGAGCATTTATCTTTATATAAAGAGAGAGGAGAGTCTTAGTTGCATAATGCATAATTGTATTATTTCATTTTTGAGATCAGCCTTGAAGATTCGAATTAAAAGTACCGTAATAGTTTTGTTCATTAACAGTAAAATTCAACCTTAAAAAGGAATCGCAAACGTGCTCACACGCACATATGTAGTGTTATCGGACACGCTGGCTCGTGTGTATGTGGCTACCTAAGTCTTCCGAAAAAAGGAAACCCTGTGAAACGAGCTGGACTCCTGATCTATTGGAAATGGTGGACGAAGTGAGCTCCGGCCGATTTTTAAAGTGATCCTCGTTTGGACTGATGCTTCCCACTTGCAATCTACATTATGGCATTCACTGCATCTGTTTGTATCTTTGGACTTGCTCAAAATTATAATATATTCATTTGATTTTCAGATTCTCCTATATATATGGAAAGTATTTCATACTCACCCTTCTCAATGGTTTCTTTTGCATATTTTCATCATTTCAATTATCAGTCATCACTTTTAACTAGTCAAACCATTATTATCATCATTAAAACTACCTAAAAAGCTTAAATATTTTTATATATAAGTATTTTTGTGGTTTTATTTAAGTTTTTTAAAGTAATTTTGATAGTGACAGTGATAATTATGACTAATGAAAAATGGTTTTAGATAGTGAAGAAATAGTTTAAGATGATGAAAGGTGTTAATCAGTACTTGAAAGAGTAGAACCATACAAAACGATCCACTGAATATAATCGAGTATTAGTATAGCCTTTGTTCTCTCTCTCTCTATAGACTATGTTTTCTCTCTCTCTCTCTCTCTCTATATATATATATATATATATATATATATATATAGAGAGAGAGAGAGAGAGAGAATCACATCGTTTAGTTCCTTTAGTAGAAAATTCTCAAGTATATGTATACCATTGTGATGTACAATGAGAAAGAAGGTCGACCTTCCATAATGTACAAAATCTGAAACAACGTTAACCAACATGCTTTTACGCCCAACAAAAAAATGCTTGTGATCAGTCTTGGTAAATTCACACATCCATGATTCAGAATGAACTGACTTGATGCATAAACCTCATGTCACACGAGAACGCAAAACTCTCAAGAGTGCATGGGGAACACACACAAAAACATATGTTTCTATATATATATATATATATATATATATATATATATATATATAGAGAGAGAGAGAGAGAGAGAGAGAGAGAGAGAAGAAAGAAAGAAAGAAAAAAAAAAGAGAAAGATAATGCAGTGGAGTGCAATGTATGCACTTAAGCTAGCAAGGAAATGGGCCTTAGATTGAACTTTATATCGGAAATCAACCCTACCAATATCGCATGTGCCGACACGCACGCATATATATATATATATATGTATATATGTATATATTGAGATGAAGAGAGAGAGAGGGAAGGGGGAGAGTGGGGTTTACCGATGGCAGAGGAGTTAGGAGGGGAGCAGGAGCAGCAAAGACCGGGCTGCCCCTAATCAAGCGAGGGATGCTATTGGGGTTGATTTTACAAACAACAATGTTATGGGAATTGGAATTGGGGGTGGTGGGGGAGGCGGTTTTGAGGGGCGCGGCAGCGAGGCTCAGTCCCTGCACCCAAGTGGTCGACATTTGGTGGTGACGCATTCCGCGCAACGCACCTGCTATTTAAGTATTGTTGGTCGTGGCCCAAAGAAAGGCAAAGACCAATGGTCGTCCTGTTTTCCCAAGAGGATGGGAAAGGATCGAGAACTAGAGATGGAGAGCAGTCTTCATATCATCAATGTGGCCATTTTATGGTGGGTATGGAGATAGGACCCCAAGGGCTCACCTTGGTCCACTATATTATTTATTTATTTGCTTATTAAGTTGATATCACAAAGCAGCTTCTCGACTCCGCTTATTCTTTTGGCTTATCCGTGTGGCAAAAGGATTCAAAATCACTAGTTTTTCTGTAAAAAAAAAATCGCCGGTGTTTCCTTAATCTTCATATTCCTTAAAAAAAGGGACTCACATTGATTTCAGAGATTTCATAGCAAATTAGTTCCATATTTTCTTAGTTTCTCCCTATATATATATATATATATAGGAGAGAGAGAAGGGCCATTACAATTTCTCTTTCTTTCATTTTTCTTTTGTTCTAAGGAGTATAACGGTGTAAACACTAGACAAGCATTTTGGGTATGTTATTCAACTTCTTTTTTCCTCTTTTATTTATTTATCTCTCTCTTCATCTCTTCTACTTGAATAAAGGTGAGAGGACACGGGGCGACGAATGAATAATTTTGTTGCTTATAGAGGTTCTTTTGGAATTTGTAAAGGATTTTAGGTAAGTGTTCTTGTATCGAATAATGAAGGCGAAGCATTTCTTTCAATGATCAAATGTTGTCTTTTGTTTTGTAAAATAATAGGTTTTCATCAAAGTTTAACATAAGATTATATATGTTTTACTTTGAGAGATCTCTTTCTTTTGTTTTTTTATTATTGTTTAATTATATACTACTACTCTAGAGAGCCTCCTTGTACCTTCTTTCACGATTGAAATCGGCTGAAAAAAATAATTAGGTGAAAAAAATAATTAGGTGATGGATGAGTATAGTCTTGTGGTTCGGAGTACAAACCAAAACTTAATTACTAATTTGTTTGAACGTTTTCCCCATATGACAAAATTCTTTGATTTTTTTCTATACAATCAATTTCAAAAATTTTGGATGCACTGAATCTGCCCCGTAATTGTGGAATTGGGTGGAGACCAAGGAACAGATCTATCTGGGCCAGGCCAGATCCAAAATGGTGGTCCCGCTCTCTTCGTTCACTCCTTTAAGCTCAAACCACGACCACTCTTTACCAATGGTTATTGGCGATATCATGAATGGGATGGATCACACACACACATTCATTGTCTAAGATGCGCTACGCGCACCCCGTGCGCATTGCTCCTATTTCACTGCCTTCCGTCGCTTCAACCACTCTCTTCCGCCCTTAGCCCCTTTCCTTCGCTCTTCTTGGCAATTCTTACAGCTGATAGTTGCCACCCGCCACCACCTTTTATATATATATATATATATATATATATATATATATATATATATATATATATATATATATATATATATATATATATATATATACGAACAACAACAACTAAGCCTTTTCCCATACTAGACGGGGTCAGCTACATGGATTCTTTGTTTCCATAGATTTCTATCGTGTGTCATGTTAACTCCCAATAAGTTAGATCATTCTTTATTGTTTCTTTCCAACACTTTTGTGGTCGTCCTCTACCTCTTTTAATACTTTTCAAGTTTATTTTTTCTAACCTTCTTACATGTTCTTCTTTTGATCTTCTTTCTATATGTCCAAACCATCTTAAACGATGTTCTCTCATTTTATCCTCTATTGGTGTCACTCCTAATTTGTTTCTAATAACCTCATTATGTATACGGTCTTTTCTTGTATGACCACTCATCCATCTCAACATCTTCATTTCTGTCACAGACATCTTTTGTACATGTTGATGATTAACTGCTCAATACTCAGAACCATAAAACATGGCTGCTCTATAATATTTACCTTTTAACTTTAATGGTATCTTCTTATCACAAAGAATACCTTATGCTCCTCTCCATTTTAACCAACCAACATTAATTCTATGCGTAACATCTCCATCAATTCTTCCATCACTCTTAAAAATTGACCCTAAGTATTTAAAACTTTTCTTTTGGGGATGCAATGTGTATAAATTTTAATTTCTATGTCCTCTGAGGTAACCAAATGATCAAACTTACATTCCATATATTTTGTCTTTGTTCTACTAAGTCAGAGGCCTTTGCTTTCTAATGTTTCTCTCCATAGTTCCAATTTTCTATCAACTTTTTCCTTAGACTCCTCCACTAATACAATGTCATCTGCAAATAACATACACCAAGGTACTTCATCTTGAATATGTTTTGTTAACTCATCCATCACCATTATAAATAAGTAAGGACTTAAAGTTGATCCTTGATATAACCCAATATTAACTTCAAAGAAGTCTGTCGTTTCTTCATGGGTCCTCACACATGTTTTTGCACCATCATACATGTCTCTTATAAGGTTAATATATGTCAATGGGATACCTCTTTTTTCCAAAGTTCTCCAAAGAACCTCCCTCAGTACTCTATCATAAGCTTTTTCTAGATCAATAAATATCATGTGAAGGTCTTTCTTTTTTGCTCTAAAATGTTCCATAAGACGTCTCAAAAGGTGAATCGCTTCAATAGTAGATCTGCCTGGCATGAATCTAAATTGGTTCTCTGTTGTACTTGATACTTGTCTTAACCTACGATCGATAATTCTTTCTCATAATTTCATAGTATGACTCATTAACTTGATACCTCAATAATTCACACAATTTTGAATGTCTCCTTTGTTCTTATATATGGGTATAAGTGTACTTACTCTCCATTCCTCGAACATCTTTTGGTTTTTTCATATCTTATTAAATAGTCTTGTGAGCCAAGTGATTCCTATTTCTCCTAGTATTTTCTAAACTTCTATAGGAATATTATTTGGTCTTACCGATTTACCACCCTTCATATGTTTAAAAGTCTCTTTGACTTTATTCTTTTGAATACATCGGTAGAAATTGTGGTTTATATACTTTTCTTATTTGACTAACTCTCCTAAGCTAATACTAACATCTTTATTTTCATTAAAAAGTTTATAAAAATAGTTTTTCCATCTATTTCTTATATCATTATTTGTCACTAGAATTTTTTTATCCTCGTCTTTGATGCATCTAACATAATTAAGATCTTTAGTTTTCTTATCTCTAGCCCTAGCTATCTTAAAAATATCTCTTTCACCCTCTTTTGAGTTGAGTTTTTTATATAAGTCCTCCCAAATCTTAGCTTTTGCTTCACTAATGACCTTTTTCGCTTCCTTCTTTGCTTTCTTATAAGCTTCTAACGTTTCACTAGTTTTCTTAGCATAATGTAATTTGTAACATGCCCTCTTTGCCTTGATTTTATTTTGTACTACTTCATTCCACCACCAAGCTTCTTTTTGTGTTGGTGCACCTCCCTTAGATACCCCTAACACATCTTTCGCCACTTTCCTAATATGCATAGCCATATTGTTCCACATATCACAGGGTGTGCCAACATAATTCCAAACATCTCCTTCAAAGACTTTCTGTTTAAATATATCTTCTTTCTCGCTTTTGAGGTTCCACCATTTAGTCTGAATAGCTTGATGCACTCTTTTCTTCTTTGTCTATTTTTTTATTTCTAAATCCATAACTAAAAGTCTATATTGGGTGGTTAAGCTTTCTCCTGGAATTACCTTACAATCTTTACAACACACTTTATCTTCTTTTCTACAAATAAAGTAATCAATTTATGTTTGTGATAAGCCACTCTTGTAAGTAATTAAATGTTCATCTCGTTTTTTGAAGATTGTATTGACTATAAAGAGATCAAATGCCAAGGCAAAATTTAAAATCTCCCTACCTTCCTTGTTTATATCCCAAAACCAAAGTTTCCATGAATCCTTTGATATCCTAATGCCTCTTTACCGACATGTCCATTTAAATCTTCTCCTAAACAAATCATCTCCCTTTATGAAATCTTTTGAAACACCTTATCTAACTCTTCCCAAAAAACTGTCTTTAAACTATCTTAAGTCCTACTTGGGGTGCGTAAGCACAAACTATATTCAAAACCTCTGCTCCTAACACCAATTTCAACATCATGATTCGGTCACCATATCGTTGTATGTCTACTACACTCTCCTTTAAATCTTTATTTATAATAATACCAACTCTGTTTCGAGCCTTTTCTTTACTTGAGTACCATAATTTAAAACCTGTATCCTCTATCTCCTTTGCTTTTTCTCCAACCCATTTGATTTCTTGTAAACATAGAATACGAATCTTTCTCCGAATCATAGAATCTACCACATCCATTAGCTTACCCGATAATGTTCCGATATTCCAAGAACATTATAACATAAGATCCATGTTATAAAAATCTAATAAAGTTTTACGCTGACTGTCGGAAGCCTAACACAACCCTCCTCCTTTATCCGGGCTTGGGATCGGCAATGCAAGGGTGATCCCTTACATGGGCGGAGTTACCTTATATATATATATATATATATATAGAGAGAGAGAGAGAGAGAGAGAGAAACTGATATTTGCTAACATACTTGAGTGTTAGTAAATGTGAACAAATCTCAATTTGAATTTAAAAAACAAAAATACTCGTGAATAAAGTATACTGGCAAAAAGTATATATATTTTACTTTTAAATATAAATTTCAACTCCATCCTTAAACATAAACGGTTGAGATTCCTTTAGATTTGTTAGCATCTTAATGTGTTAGTATCTCTCTCTCTCTCTCTCTCTATATATATATATATATATATATATATATATTTATTTATATATATATCTAAGAAAGAGAAGAAGAGAAGGAAGTGAGGCATTGTGTTACAAAATGGATGGTGGAAGGTGGTTGAGGTGGGGGAAGTGGCGAAGTAGGGGAGTGCACACTGCATCCATTAGACATTCATATGCATGCACGGGCACACACACACACACACACACACATATATATATATATATATATGTGTGTGTGTGTGTGTGTGTGTGTGTGTGTGTGTGTGTGTGTGTGTGTGAATGGCCAGCAAACAATGTCATTAATGACATTGTGACCTATGATAGCCATGGATCAACATGGTTGCCACTTGCACGGTCGGATACGCAATGTTATGGTGATGCATGCATGTTAGCATGGTTCACGGATATGTGCATATCCGTTATGATGTTAACATGGGATGTGCCTTAAATTGAAGTATATCGAATAAGGAAAATTTCAACGTGAATACGATATATACTGTCAGCAGGAGACGCATTTATAGTGATACAGTTAAAATCTCAACTTACTAAGAAAAGAGGTTCAGCTCACCCATCTAGGGGGTCGACTCAGAAGTTGAAGATCATGAGTTCAATACCCGGGATATGCATCTGGTTTCGGTCACCCTCTTGTACCCAAAGAAAATTAAAACATACCTTATTTTCCTAAATAATGCTATTTAATATTGGTAGTATTTTCAATGCAATACGCAATGATAAACATTGAAATCCCGTCCCATTTTCCACAATATTAATTGGACAGTGGGTGAATGTATTATATGTACAAATTATTCATGTTTAATCCTATAAGCCGGCTAATTTTAGCCCATATGCGTGACTTTGTCGATACGCTAAACCTTAACCAAGCTTTTCTGCTCATGCTAAGTGAGGTCGGTTATGGGGTGCAACTAAGGGCTTTTGGGGCGGTCACCGTCTACTTTTCTCACCTAAGAAAGCTTAACCTCGAAGTTTTAATGGAATATGCATCAGTTCCAGATCGACCATGGCGCAGAGAGAGAACGTTCGAATGACAAAATCCGGCAAAGTTTTGCGGTGACTATCACTTACTAAAGCAGCTCTACTCCTTTTTCAGGCAGCGATACAAGGGCAAACCTTAATCATAGACACATTTATTATGGGTATAGAGCTTCTGCATATACCTTATGATATTACTGAAAACTTTGTATTAATTCCACCCAGTGGTGGATCTACATTGAGCCAAGGTGGAGCATCTGCCCCACCTGAATCAACTTAAAGCCTATAGCTCATGGTGGGATCCATAGGCTATAATACATAGTTTGCCACACCCTAGAAGAGGTTTTTAGATCCGACACTGACTCCACCTATGGTAAGAGTTCATGCTCGCATGTACAAAGAGGAAGGCTGTGTTATATAGCTGCCATCCAGCGTAAAAGTTTGTCGAATTGTCGAATGTAACCTTTTGAAATGTCGAAACTAACTTTGTACAACTTCACTTATTGGTAAACTTTTTCTAAGAATGGATAAGGAGGAGGGTTATGTTAGATAGCCAACCACGAGTACCGAACTTCTTTTACCAATGGGTGAAGTGCTCTTTCCGACGATAATTTAATTATTTTCTCAGGAACTCTGAAGTTAAAGTATACATGGGGTAACATTTTAGATAATGATCATGCTTTTGTTTGTCTATGTAAAATGTGTGTGTGCTTGTAAATGCGAAAATCTCCTCAAGATCTCATTCATTCGATCGATAAGATCAATGGTTAAAATCTTTAAAATAAAAGGCAAAATAGTATCAAGTGCCTTTAATGTGCCTATAAAAAGTATCCTCTAAAAAGTACTCTAATACTTTTTATATTTTAAATTTAAATTTTAATTATTTGTCTCATTGATTGAACGGTTGAGATATTTAAAGATGGTTGAGTAAAGAAAAAAAGAGAAGGTATCATATTAACCAAACTAATTAAGTGAGTACATTTCATCACAATATAAACTGTATTAGGAAAGAGAAAGTTTGTGGCTGTTTGTGTTTAGCTCATGCCAGCTTTATGGGAGAGCTAACAAGTCAAACTTGAAGAACACTTTATGTTCTAATTAGGGACCTCCGGATTGGACCTGGGTTGGCCAACTAAACCGGACCCAGATCACTTCTAATGAACTGAACCCAGAATTCCCGATTTGTAGGGAGCAATCCAGAACCAGCAGTTCCAAACCATATCCTGGTTGCTACTTCCAAAATGCACCTTTTATTGAATGTTTTTTTAATAAAACCGGTACCAAACTGAAACCAGAACCATGGTGAGGCAGTTCAGTTCCATTTCCCGGTTTCAATGGAACCGACCAGGTCTATTGGTAAGGGGCCACAATCAGTTCCAGTTTGGGGAGTTAATTTGGTTCATTGACCATCCTTTATCAATGTCTAAAGGAAAAATATTCATCTTGTCAAACAACTCTGAACTTACGAAATTGAACATAGGACATAACTCGAAACGAAACACAAAAACAAACACAAGCTGGCGAACCATGTTTTTGTCCACCAAAAGTAACACGAAATCTTGACTCGTTTTTCACACAAACGCAACCCAAAGCGCTCCGTAATATGAAACACGTGAGAACCTGATGCAAACACGATCCGGAAAGCCTTTCCTCATATCCACCCAAAGTAACTCGAACAAAAAAAACAGATTGTGCTTTAAGTTGACCTGTTTCCGGCACAAACTTGAAATGACATGACACGAACACAAACTGAATCACGAAATTGCAAACCTTAATTGTCAGAGATATTAAATGAAATAATAACCTAAGCTAAACTATAGGTAAGATAGGGAGGGAATATGCGATTGTGAAGGAAGGAAATGAAGGGGAGTCCTCTTCATTAACATGTTTTGATTCGATAATATGGAGTTTTATCACCCGAATCCCTCAATAACCCTAATGGGATGATGCATTCTGACCCAACCAGACCCGACTAGAGTAGGGAACACCTGACCCGAAACTTGCAATGACAAGTATTATACACACTTGAACACACACACACACACACACACATATATATATATATATATATATATATATATATATATATATATATATATATATATATATATATATATATACACGTGGTAAATTTGCATATCCATTTGATTTGATGTAAGACAGTTATCAATCAGAGATGAATGTTTCAAATGATATAATGGTTGATACTTTTTGGAAGTACTTTATTTTGGACTTAAAGTTATAGTTGTAATTGATTTTATTATGGATATGAAGTTGTAATTGATTTTATTTTCGAAGTTATTGTCGACTTAAAAGATGCTTTAAAGATATTTGTACCTATCTTCTTTAGATTGTATTGGAGTGTATTCTTTTTTTCAAGATTGATTTATTTTGTGTAAGTTCTTATTCTATTTTTAAATAGCGAATAAAAGTTATAGTTGTTGATATGCTTATTGTTATAAAAGCCTAACATCTGGAATTGCCTTCATGCAAGGAGAGATAAATTGTTGACTGATTTAACATATAGATATGGTGTTTGTAATTATAATTGTTTTTGTAATTTTAATTGAAATAGTTGATCGGTCGATATATATATATATATATATATGTATATATAAATAATATTTATCATATATGAAACTAGTTGTAGAAAGTTGGAACCCGAGTACCATATCCAAGAGCAAATGAAATAGAAAACCATAGTTTTGAGTATCAGTTCTAAGTACAAATCAAACAAGAAACTATATATGATCCTTACCATAGGTTCCAATACCGTGAATCAAATACATCTCAGGGGACACAGGAGCAGAGACGGCGGATGGATCCCTAACTAGGTATGGGACCATAATCTCCCCCTCTCTCTTTCTTAGTGGAACTAGCATGGAAATAACTAAGGGAAACCTAAACCATGCATGAAAGCACTAACCAAGCGTTGGGTCGAGCAGAAAGGTCTCGGCCCCCTTAAGTGTCCAGCCCTGGATCAATTCCCCGAGTCCTCACCTCTAGCCCCTCACCGTACCCCAGGAGATTAGTCTCTCACCATTTGAACAATAGATAATCCTCATCATTAAAAAAAAAGAAGAGAAAGAAAAATTGGACATGAAAATCGGCATACATTTCATACTCATACTTAAAATTTGCATATCTTAGTACAACTTTTCATGTATCCGAACCAAATATTAGTCGTTCTTGCAGGTTGAACCTGGAATGGATCGACTCTACTGTCAGTACCCACCGGTTTTAATACGGGTAAGATTCGGGTCACCCCCCCCAGAGAGGGGCACGAGTAAAATTAACATGAGGGATGCGATCATGATCTCTTAGATCACCTGATCAGAGAGATAATCAAGTAATCGGAGGAATCATGAAATAACCTCAAACTACAAGTTTGGTGTGAGCGAGTGGCGGACGGCGAAAGGCAAAGGTTGCCTCCTCACCCAAAAACAGAAAAGAAAATGCAATAAGGGTATTTTGAATATTTAAAAAATTATGTGGATTGCTTCACCTGAATTTCACCAACTAAACTTCGCCTTACTCCAGAAAGTTTTCCAAGTCCACTGCCGGTTTCTCACACGACACAACGAACATAAACAAAGAAACAAACGGGTGGTATGCTCTCTGCTCGCAGTTATAATCTAAGAAAAGAAAACTGTAAGCTAGCACCCAAAGCATAAGCTCAACGTCAGCACGCTCTAGCGCCATTGCTTCTGGTGGGGAGTTCGATTCTGAGAGGGCAGATGTGCTTCGGCCACTGTAAGCTATCTATCAGCTTGTGTTAAGAGGTAGGCTTCTGCTATTCTTATTGAAGTCCCTAATGGGGCTGTTCATGCTTACATGGATGATGTGTATTGCACTTAGATCATGATCTCTAAGATCATGTAATCTGGAGAGATCAAATGCCACCTCAAAATGCAGTTTGCTCGTTATGGATGGTCTCGATTGCAAGTTGGTGCCTGCCGGCCGTCAACATAAATTGGTGCGTTTGGTAGCTAGTACATACTAGCTAGACTATGTTCCCTCAAATCACTGGATCTAGTTGTAAAATCGGCAAGAAGCAGGACGTAATGCCCGCTATTAAACATAGACGTTTCCTAGTGAACTTGGACCAACCATTTGAAAACGACGGTTCTGCTTCGTACAGAACTGTGAAGGGTAATCCGGCTGCCACCTTACAACTCCGGCATGCCACTGAAAATTTTTGTGCAAGTATTCGTTCTGAGTTGTCTTACCCTGTGCTAATTACGGTTTGCGACTGCCAGTTCTAGTTTCAATTTGACCTACAAATTAAAAGAACTAAAAGAATTTAAAAAAGTAAAATGAAACTCATTTAAAGTACCGGTCCTGGTTCCAGTTTCATGAGAAAAGAAACTATAATACTGGACATCCCTATTCGGTCACGCCGAACCCCTTGGTTTCAGTTCCTGTTTACCTGGTTGCAGTTAAAATTGCCGGGCGTACTGAACCGGCGAGCTCTATACCGAACGCGTGCGAGCGCGAGTTACACAATCACACTTCACAGTGACGCAGTCCATCTGAGATTGTAAGAGGAAGTGCTTAAAGATATTTTGGAGTGGCTCCACATGATTGATGCGTTGTTTGGTTCCAGAGGATAAACTTCACGAAAAGAGATTGAACTTGCTTTTGTTCTTGAAAAGACAGGCTGACAGGCACAAAGTCACAGTCACAACCACTCTTTTTCTAAAGAAATTCAGCACTGGCAGTGCCTTGAATCAATAGTGTTGTATGACGGAAGACAAAGAGAAGAAGTGAAGAGCGAGTGAGTCTTCATGGCGGTTCCTTTCCTCTCAGTCAGAAGAATTGATGTCGACAATCGCATCCCTCTCTCTCAGTATTTCAGGATGGCTTCTCTCTTGATCAATCAGGTTTCTCTTTCTTCAAATTCTCATCACCCATTTTTTTTTATCCTTGTGTATTGTTCGAGTGGCGGTTTGTGCATTCCCTGGGTTTTCTGATCAATCAGGTTTCTCTTTCTACAATTCTCAACAGCCACTTTTCTGATTCTAGCTGCGTGTACTGAATGGTTATCTCTGAACTCATTTAGGGTTTGTTTTTTCACGCGATCAATTGGGTTCTCCTTTTCGAATTCTCAACACCCATTTCTCTGATTCTTGTTTCTTTGATTGAAATTAATGGCTGAACTCTTTCGAGCTTTTCTTCATCTGTTGTTGCTGTTCCTTTCACAGGCCAAAATCTATAGGAATGAGCACAGTGTCGTTGATCTTTATGCCACTCTCATGAAGTATTCAAGGTATGCTTATAGCATTTGTCCATGTTCAGTTGATTGCCTTGTTGGTGATGGTGTTCTTACCGGTTAGAGCGCTGCACTTATCGGTTGCGATACGGACATATACGCAGCCTAACGATGGGCAACGTATCGGGTTCGTTCGGACGTTTCGATACAGCACCGGATCTACCCTATAATACAGTCCGCTAAGAATTGAGACCTTGGCCTTTGTTGTTTCTTTTCTTTCAAAAAGTATGATTTACATAAGACGCTAAGTTACTTATCACAAATGTACCTTAATGATATAGACTATGTAGGGGTGTAATCAAGCCGATTCAAGCTCGAATACATGCAAGCTCGACCAACTGGTTATGGAAGTACACGGCTTGAGCTCGATCAAGCTCCAATCTTAAGGCAGGAGTCGAGTTATTGACAGCTAAAGATTGACTTGATTAAGCTTTGGTATGGGTAAGTATTCATTTATGCCCACCCATTGCTTTTGGATGACACGAGTATACTACCACAATTAAGTCTTTTCCCATACTAGAGCAAGCATGCATCGGTGGCACAAGTATAATTTCAAAATTTTTAAAGACTTAAAAGTTTTTAAATTATATTCATATCAATCAAAAGCAATGAGTGGATGGACATAAGTGGTGGTGGACATAAGTGGATAGGTGTTATATACAACGCGTATCGTATCGTGTATCACTGGGCTCCACGATATGGGCGTATCATATCGTATCGTATCATACTTTAATATTAAAATAATTTAAAAATTAATTAAAAATTAATAAAAATTAGTAAAAATCAGAAGAAGAAAAAAATCAGAAAAAATCTGGTAATTGCTTTAAATTCATATATTGTAAGTTTAGTACAGATTGAACATTCAACGTTGAACAATTGCATCCAAATTTACATATTTTGAATCCAAAAAATGAAATACAGATTACAGACACAGTTATATTTTACAAATTATAATCAGGATCATCAACTAAATAATCTTCATCTTCTCCTTGTTGCAGATCCTCATCATCATCATCAGCGACACCTTCTTGGAAATCAAATTCTTCATCTCCTTGATGTTGTTGTTGTTCTCCTTTCAAATTAATCCAAGCAACGTCTTCTTCAGTTAGGAGGGCATTTTCTTCAGTGTCTTTCATAACCCAATCTTCTAATATATCAAAGTATCTTTCATAACCCAATCTTCTAATATATCAAAATTATCCAAACTTATTGGATCAAACTAACTTTCTTCTCTATTTACTTTTTTTAATTGCCTATGACAAACAAAGATAAACAATTAATAAATAATATTAACAATTGAAGACTGAAGTTAAACTATATTGAATTGAAAATTTGAAAGTAATACAACATTACCTTTCACGAAGGCGCATGTTACAACTAATATAAACTAAATCATTTAGTCTTTTGTGTTCCAACCTGTTGTGCTTCTTTGTATGGATGTGTTAAAAAACACTCCAATTTCTTTTACAACCTGTTGCACTAGAGGTTTGGCTTAAGACTCTCATTGCAAAATCTCTAAGGTTTGGACAATCAGTTTCAAACCTGTTCCACCAAACATCTGTAGAAAAAGACAAACATTAGAGAAATAATCCACAGTAATGTAAGATGAAACTTAAATATAAAAATAAACAATTTACCTGGATGCATCGTAGTGCGGTTGTGAATTGCAACAGGCAAACCCATCAAGTGAAGAGCATTATCATATATCTCCATCTCTCGATGTATCGCATCTGCTATGCTCTAATCAGGGACTAATCTGTCGATACATTGAATGATTCCTCGATTAACCTCACCGTCCCTTTTGAAGGTTGCTGAGTACCTCAATGATGGGTTTATATAGTAGGCTGTTGCATGAATAGGCAACTGCAATTGTTTATTCCATCTACTATCAATTATTTTCCACACGGGCACATAATCTCTTTTTTTTTTCATTAAAGTTATTTCTGATCGCTTCTTTTGCCCTGTCCATGGCTTAATAAAGGTAGCCCATAGATGGTTTCTCCTCGTTGTTAGCCAATTTCAAAACTTTCACTAAAGGAAAAGTAAATTTCAATAATCTGACACATGCATTCCAAAATAAACTTCTAAAAACTGTTTCTGCAATCTCATTCAACTTTCTATTCCCTCTGTTTTGAGGCAACTCTGCAAATTGTTACCACTCATCTGAGGAGAACATTCTCTTCAAAGCTGCATTATGTCTCACAATACTCTCTACAGATAAGAAGTTTGTTGCGAATCGAGTTGCAGCTGTGTGAAGAAGCTCTGCACCTTCTGTGTATCTCCTCATCATACACAAAACAAATGCATGGTTGTAAATGAATTTTGTAATATCTTGGCAACACTCAATTGCTGCCTTTATTTCATCCATCTCACCAATGTCCTCGAGGATGAGATCTAAATAATGGGTTGCGCATGGTGTCCAGTAGAAAGTCCCATAAATATCAGCTAACTCCTTCTCAGCTGCTTTGTAATTAGTTGCATTATCTGTAATCAACTGGACTACATTCTCCACCCCAACCTCCTGTATAATCTTATCAAATTCCTATTGTAGGATCTCTGCAGTGTGCCTCTCCTCTGACATATCTAGAGATCTCAAAAACATGAGTCTTTTAGGACAATATAGAATAAAGTTTAAATGTCCTTCCTCGCCTATCGGTCCATCCATCTGCCATGATAGTGCATCCCGTTTCCTTCCACGACTGTCTCAAAGTCGAACAATATTGTTGCACTTCAATGACGGTCTGATCAAATATCTTCCCTCTCAACTTCTGATAAGAGGGCATCCTGTATCCTGCACCAATGTTTGCAATTGCATCTACCATTGCTTGAAAATGAAAACTGTTTGCTGCATTAAATGGAATATATGTATCATAAAACCATCTTCCCACTGTAAGGTCTGCCTGATCATGCAGTTCTTTTGAAGCCATAACAGCACGAATTCTAGGTTGAGCACCAGATGTAGTGGAAGGAGGAAAGAACGAATGTATGATAGAAGAAGCTCTTCCTCTACTCCTTCCTGAACTTCCTCTTCTATCACCTCCAAAGTCTTCAGCTGCAACCCTCTTTCTCCTGTTAGGTGCTCGTGAACTGTTACTACCAACCTCTGTTCTACCATCTGAAGGCAAACTGTCAGTGAATCTAAATCCACCATCTGAAGGCAAACTATCAGTGAATCTAAATCCACCATCTGAAGGCAAACTATCAGTGAATCTAAATCCAGTGACCGTAGCATCATCAACTTCTTCAAACATCTGGAAATTATCCTTTTGTTGTCTCCTTTCTTGTATGCTCTCAATCATCTGCAGGCATTGCCAATTAATACCTTCTGGCACACTTCTAACTCTGCCTGTCCATGGAGCAACTTCTTTCCTGGTTCATGCTACTAGGTGGTGTTTCAACTTTGAAATTCCACCACTAACCACCTTTTTACAAAATAAGTATATAATCTTTAACCTGGAACCCTCAACTGGTATACCCCACTGCCATGTCGGATCATCAGACCGATAATGGGAGTCTCTACCACCCCTTCCTGCCATCTCAATGGAGTACTTTAATTCAAACAAAAACCTGAAAATAAAAGCACTTCGTAAATCCCCCAATCTTCAAATAACACTCAAATGGAGTGTCTCCCACTTCATGAATGCAATAAAAATCGTATACACACACTTAATAACTTCATATTTTGTCATTCAAAAAAAAATAAACGAAATAACACAAAAACAACAAATATAAAAGAAAAAAAATGAAATAACATTAAAAATATACCTAAATCCGAGTTTGGAGGCTTGCACGGACACCGTATGGCATGATTTTAGAGCTTTGAACACTAAGGAGGCGAAAACCGGCTACGGATAACACTGGTTATATATATATATATATATATATATATATATATATATATATATATATATATATATAGAAAGAGAGAGGGATGGGTAAATATCCACAATCAAATCCACTTAAACATCTTAAGTTCTTCACAACTCGATTGACATGTCCAATAGAAGAAATTTGAATTTAAAAAGTTAAAAGTACTGTCGTGTAATTTTTTGTACAATGCATTCAATGCACTTTTTATTTTATAAACTCAAGCTTTCACGTCAAATATCGAATAGTTATATGATAAAGTGGAATTAAGCATGAATGGGTGTGATATACGCACACGTGTAGCCTGCATGTTTCTTGAGTATTGGTGAGCTTGAGTTTGTCAGCCAGCAACTCGAGCGCGACAAAGTCAAGTGGAGTTCCATTTTTGTTTCCTGAGTCGAGCTCAAGTAGCTGGTGAGCAGCTCAGCTCACTTGCACCCCTAATACTGATACCTTATGAAAGAAGCGGCCAAGAACTAGAATCATGACCATTTCTAGAGATCTAATTATCGATCTCTTTACAGAAGACTGATAGAGTAGTTAGTCCTTTAAAGGCAAAATCCCTGTAAGTAGCTTTCAGAAGGTAGCGGTTCATGAACTTTTCTGGTGAAGTGTAACCTCATTTTATTCTGTCATATTTTGAAATAGTGAACATGGAGGAATGCACAAGAGACGATTATGTAAATAGTTGGTCTTTTTGTTATTTTCCAGTCTTGTATCAGAAGCCATACCTCAACATCAAAGTTATCCTCGTTTCTCTAATGATGAAAAGTTATTCCACAAGAAGGTATGCAGAGGCCTTTTGTATGTTTCATCTCCTATTTCCAATATGTAGAGATTTTATTTGATTGATCGAGATTAGCTCATGGCTTCATTGTTTTACGGAAGAGGTACTTTTTGGTAGATGAGTTAGCATAATATTTAAGGGTTTGTCAGTGTAATACTTGTCTGTTCTTTGAAAGGTAATGCAGGAGTTTGCAACTGAACTAAAAGCTTTGAAGCCCATAGTTCAGCTGAGAGTTGATGACAGGAATGACCATACATCCAAAAATCTTGCAGATGATTCCTCACAAATAAGCGACATGAAAAAGGAACAAGCTGATGGCGTGAAGGTATGGCATTTTCAAGAATTTCTTTGTTTGTTACCCTCTGTCACACATCTGGATGGTCTTATGAGTTAGAACTAGCTGTCATGGTTGATTTTATAGATCTAAACACATTGTTTTAATAACAATGACATGGAAGAGCAAATTGTCTGTACATTTTATAAATATATATATTCTTAATCGAGAAGGGAAGTCCTTATTTTTGGAATCATTTTCTTTATATATCTTTCTATGATGATGAGAAAAGAAAGCTTAACAGCTTTTGGGAAACCATGATACTAATTGGAGATATCCTGACAATGTTAGAACACAGTTGATATTGTGGATGTCCAGAAAGGTTCGTGTTAAATATAAATGATGTTTCACTTTGATTTCTTAGCGCTTCCTATGTCCACTTCTTTTGCAGGACATGATATTTCCATTGGGATGTGGGGCCTCTATTTCTTTCTTTCATTTTGAAATACTTCAATTGACAATCTTAACAGTTTTTTGGAAAACCATAGTATTAGTGAGAAATATCCTTACAATGTTGGGACACAGTTAAATTTGTGGATAATCCACAGAGGTTCCAGGATCGTATGTAAAATCATGTTTGACTTTGATTTCTTCTGTATTGAGCAGATCAATAGCAGAATATGGGTTTAGTGTTTTGGGGAAACCATAACACTAATTTAATTGAGGAATATTCATACAATGTCACAACATGGTTAACTTTGTGGATGCCTGGAAATATTCCAGTATCACATATAAATTATGCTTCACTTTGATTTCTTTGCAGTGAACACTGAGCATATCAAATCATCAAATAGCATAGCTGCTTTCCTAATATATATTTTATAGGGTCCAATATGTGTGTTTGTGTGTGCCTCAGTTGTCTGTTCATTACATTTTAAATTGTGAATAAGGCTTGACAGCAGTCCCTTAGCAACCTCACCTGATATCCATTATATGTAAAATGCTCATATAATCTAAAAACCACTTATGGATGGTTTTGAATATAGTATATGTGCCATGTGCCTTGTCTAATCGTGCTTAACGTAGCGCAGAAATAGCGAATGAGATGGAGAAAGACTAACCCTAAAGTTAATGGGAGGAGGTGGTTGGTCCACCCCTTCGTTCCTTTTAATCCGTGTTAGCTCTAGTGGAGCACTGCAAGAAAGTTAACAACCGATACTTATTACATCTATGTGCACTCTGAGGATCTATGATACAAAAACCAAAACACAATTAAAGATACATACTTAGAACAATGCCTTTGAACAAAATTATGGACATAAATGCCCACCATCGAGCATCCTTCAATTTGTCACCTCATCCATGCAAATTACTTTATATGACTATTCTTTCCCAAATTTCTTGACAAAAGAGAATTGGTTGTGTTGATATGGAACTGGTTTCGACATCTCTCTTCTCTCTCACACATACACATACACCATTAATTGGTTTTACATACAGGTACAGCATTCTGGATTATCCACTTCTTTTCTAGACCAATTTGAGAGGTAACGTAGAAGTTCATCCATCCACAATAGCTGTTTTTATTAAGATGGAGGCTATAATGTATGTTGAGATGGTTTTCTTTCTACATGTCCACAGATACAATACAAATACTCTGAGCAAGAAGCTGTCTGTAGCAAGGAGTCACAGTTCTGAAGGCAAAACTAGTGCAGAAGATACAGGATTAGCATCTATTGTTACGGTTGATGCTGCTAGTAGCCACTCTCTTTGTGGAGCTCCTTGTTCAACTTCAGTTACAACTGGTGACCGCAGCATTAATGTCCATATTGTCAGGCAACCATGTCCATCTCCAGTTCTTTCCTACATACAGAAACTTCCAGATGATGAAGCAAAAGGACACCCAAAAGTGGCTTCTCATGATACGTTGGGCTCTCATGGAATTCAGACTGTTCATATAGTATGTTTGCAATGACCTTGTGTTTATTTTTCGTGTTTGCCTCTTGCATAATAGGTTTCTTTGATCACTTCTCTAGTGTTTGAACAAGCTTGATGTTAGACTTGCATATCTTTATGCCTCTCACATTGATAACAAGCTAAATCTTTATTTTGCAGTCAATGGCATTAATGCAGAACTTTCTGGAACTTGCTCGAGAGAATACTGAGAACAATTTGGAAACATGTGGTGTTCTGGGTGCTTTTCTTGTGAGAGCCTTGAATCTTATATCAAGTTTTCCACTTCAGATTGATTAGGCGATAAGCTTGGTCATTCCATAATCCTTTTTTTCTCTTTTTGTTCTAGAGAAACAGCACATACTTTGTTACGTGCTTGATAATCCCCAAACAGGAATCCACTTCAGATTCAGTAAGTTTGCTGGATCGGTATTGCACAGTTAGCACTAGAGGATTTGTCATATTATTTTCTGGAGAATCTTTATGTTTGTTTGGCTTGATTTCTTCTCTTACTTCCGTAATGTTATTCAAAATTCTCTGCTTCATTTGAATGAACATTTGATTGATTGTTTAACAGTGTCAGACAATAAATGAAGAGGAACTCTATTCGATACAGGACGAGAGATCTCTTTTTCCTCTAGGATGGATTCATGTAAGCAACTTTAGCAATTATCTGACATATTGTTCAGTTCCTCAAATTATTTACATGCTCGTTGTTTATAGGAGTGACATCATGATTATCAAGTACCATGTTATAAAATAATAAAATCAGTGAATTGCTGCAAGAACCTTCTCTCTGCTGGTAGTGAAGCGGTCCAATGACCAATAATTTATTGATTGCCACGTTTTTGTCTAATTGTCAAATATGAACTTTGCGTAAATGACACAAAATATTTGTTCTTGATAGGCACAAAAAATATCTCAAAAATACTCAGTCACTTGTCACTCTTTTGTTTCCCAATTAAATATATACTGGATAAGTAGGGATTTTAGTCCAAAATTTTCTCATTGTGGATATAACCGACAGAAGCTGTTCAGGGAATGCTGTAGAGAGTTGTCTATTTATAAGATGCCTGATTACTTAACAGTTTAATAATCATTTTTCTGTAAACGGAAATATAATGATTCAACTTCCGAACAATTTGCCGCTTCACAATTCATCAAGTGAAGTTTCCTTCTGATAAATCAAAGATATTATGCAACATAAAACAGAGGTTATACGGAGAAGCCATAAGTATCTGAAACTCTGTCCTATGCCTCATCATGATAAGGGAAAAAGGAAAGTTTCTATACATGCTTAGCTTGTTCCCCCGTTCACTAAGTCTTCCTGTTACTCATGATAAAAGTTGTTCTATCTACAATTTTTGTTGAGTTAACTATTAACAAACAAAGAATCCATGTAGCCATTCCCATCTAGTATGGGAAAGGTTTAGTTGTTGTTGCTGTTGTTCTTATCTCTTTGTTCCGTAAAACTTACAGTTTAGGTATCTTCTGCATTTATGCTGCAGACACACCCATCTCAGTCATGCTTCATGTCATCCGTGGATTTGCATACACACTATTCCTATCAGGTTCGTGCAAATCTATTCAGAGTTCACTTTTTCATCTTGCATTTTTGTTCTTTTCTTTTACAATGTATTTGTGTTCAAATCTTTTAGAATTTCATGTAGCTAGTGCAATTTACTTAGTTTAATTGATTGTATCATTTCGTTCTGTGTAAGTTTATGCTACATCTTATTGTCCACCTCTTAGGCAGGGGTGGAGCCAGAAAGTTTGCCTGGGGAGCTAGACCAGTAGCCTCTCCAATTAAAGCTCAAAAACTCTAGGGAGCCACAGCTTAAATCCAGATTTTAAAGAAAAATCCTGAAACAGAAGATTAAGTATATTCTTAAAATTCACTGAAAAAGCACGTAAGGACATGTGTCAAGATCTATGATAGATAGATCATATGCATTTCAACCAACTTGTGCACGTCCTCTCATCTTAGGTACTTGCCTAGGTACCTATGTGCTCCAAGGTACCCTGCTTGCTTGTAGTTCAACTAGGTGGTGTGGACGGGAGCTTAAGCAGGGTTTAACTACTAACCCTTTGTTTGAGGTCAACCTCAGGAATTATTTCCTCCATTGGGAGTGTAAGGATGGACTAGCAAATGAGTTTCTTTTAGGCTGACCTAAAATCTGACACAAGAAGGTACATTTGCATCTAACTTATAGACTTAGGCGGGCTTCTAACATGGTTTAGTGTTTCTACTGAGACATTGAAGACATGCTTTTCAGTCAACTCTTGGTTTAGATGTCTGGTTTATGATTAGAGGCTCAGTTGTTATGCTTCTTTACAGGGCTGACGTGATAGTAAGCAGTAGCTCTCTTTGTCTCATTCCAGTGATAAGTTTTCTTCAGAAAAGGTTTAATATTAGGATTTAGATCTGCCAAGGTTTTCTTGTGCATTGAAGCGGTCAAGCATCATGATCATATAAAAAGTATGTATGTGAACATGACATGCTTGGTAAGTTTAAATGTTTAATATGCATGTTTACCTATCCACTAACATAACTGCATCAATGAATAAAAAGTGTTCAAATGGTAAGAATGTGCTTGCTGAATTAGAGATAACACGAGCATGACTTTCATTACTTGACAATAAGAAGACTTACCATAGATATGTGGTAAATTATATTTTCCTACACTTTCAACATCTTACAAGCCTGTAACATGAATGTCATATGTAGAGGTGATATATGTACACACACACAACGCCCACACACCACAAACATATAGACATGCAATAGACACATATCAATACATACATATATACATATATGTTTGTACATAGTCCAGTAAAAAGTGTTAAGATAGAAACAAAGACTGCTGCATCAGAATCATCGGATGCACACTGAGTTGACCCAAATTGAAGAAAATCTATTAGAGGGTGCTACGTGGTTCTTGGAAGAACCACTTAGTGTGTAAGGAGAAACAAGCCCAGAATAAAGCTTTTCCCATAACAATATTACGTTTAACCTTTAATCTCTAACCAAGTTAAATTTCTTTTTTGTCAGGTGATGCTACCAGAAGCAGTCGCAATTGTCCTAGCACCAACTGATTCATCAAGGTAGTCAGATAGTTAATGGTCATGGAAAAATATCCTCCATATAACTTCAGCATTACCAAGTCGGATAATAAACTAATGAAAATACAAACCTATAGTCTCGATTTTGAAATTCTTCCATGTTAACTATCACTTAAGATGAACCAACTCAAGTATGCACATGGAACTTAGAAGCCTTCACCACCTTTTTTGGCTATGCTACCAGAAATAGATCTGTAAGTCTATAATTTGCCGAAAGCGCCTTTCACCCCTAGACAATGTTTCTCTTCTTTGTTGTTTGTATTTTTCCTATCATGGACCTGATCTTGCAGGAGCTATGGGATTTTTCGACTTACGGAACCTACAGGAACTGCAGTTTTGAGGAAGTGCCAAAAGACGGGTTTTCATCTGCACGAGAGTCCCAGTGATGGGAGCCCTATCTATGAGGATTGCTCTCATGTATATATAAACCCAAATCTGAGGTTTGAAATTATTGATATCCGCTAGTGTAATAATACTTCACCTTTTGGTTTCATGTAAATATTTCCATATTCCGTAACCATGTACCGGTTTGTCCAAATAATGTGAATATGTTATATGCCATCTGATGTTTCAGATTAATGACTATATAATCTGCTGTCTTATAATCCAGGAAATGACGGTCTCTCACAAAATCACGTTGGAAAATTTCATTTCCTTGTTGTTCTCCCTCTTGCTCCCTAGTTCAGATTGAAATAAACTAGTATGATAATGCCTTCTAAAGTTCCAGGAAGAATGTGAACTTTATTTCTCTGAGTAGCATATAGAAGGCATTGTACCCTGCCTTGCTGGTAAGGTGGAAGTGAACATGTGAATCACACTACCGAATCAAAACCAGGTCTTTTCTCCACACTACACGAGGTCTGCTACTTTGATATTTAATGAACCTCGTTCTGATCTTAGCTTCAGTGATAGACGCTATTAACATCAAACTAGTGATACACTATTCTTCTACTGTATGTAGTGGAAAAAATTTTAGTGTTCGTTTTTGGACCATATAGTGTGGCTTAGCGTTTTGGTTTTGCACTCGCCTGGTTTGGACTGTTTGGCATATCATGCTGCTAGCAATTTCTGGACTGGTGGCAGGAGATCTTCACCATTCTTGAGTGTATCATATCAAAGTTTTCATCAATTCAAAATAAAGACTCAGCCTGTGTCAATTAATGGAAAATTATTCAACATAAAGATTCAGCCATTTGAAGAAGAAAATACTTGGTTGGTCGGCCTGCCTGTTCCTGCCGCCACCTTCAGTTCTTTGTTTATTCAAAAAGGTAATTACAACCCTAATGACAGACCTCTTATATAGATAACCCTAATCTAACTTGAAATACTAAAATGCCCTTGATTAGTACTACCTTTTACATGATTAATCACGGGTCTTAATGGATCAGCTGATCCATTAGGATCCGAATTACAAGGACTGACCATAACAGAAATTATAAAAGATTACTTTAACTATACTTATCTAGACTAACTATACTTATCTAGACTCACACCCAACTTGCTAGATAATCTTTGAAGTTGATCTCTGGTAACTGCCTTAGTTAACATATTTGCACATTGATGTCCTGTGACAATCAATTTCTATATGTTTTGTTCTCTCATGAAAGACCGGATTTGATGCTATGTGTAAGGCAAACTGGATTATCACAAGATAACTTCATCCGTTCATACTTTCAAACTTCAATTCTGAAGCAATTGTTTCACCCAAATTAGCTCACAAGTAACTCACATTGCCATAGATCGATATTCAACCTTCGCACTAGATCGAGCAACAACATTCTCGCTTCTTACTCTTCCAAGACACTAAATTGCCACCAACAAAACACAATACCCTAAGTAGACCGCCGATCAATAGGTGAACCAGCCCTACCAGCATCGAGTATCCTACAATTTGAGTGTTCCTTTTATCTTCATACAACAACCCTTTGTCCTGGAGCCTTCTTAATATACCTCAAAATTCGCACAACAAAGATCCCAATGACCATTATGTGGAGATCGCATAAATTGACTCACCACACTAACCGAAAAGAAATATCGTGTCCGGTAATAGGAGATAGTTCACCTTTCCTACAAGCCTCTCGATATCTACCAGGGTTTGATAAGGTTCTCCTTGATCCGGTAGTAGTTTGTCATAGGGTCCATAGGACTGTCAATAGGCTTACAATTCAAAGATACCCGCTTTCTTCCAATATATCTAAAGCATACTTCCTTTGTGAGACAAAGAATACCACTCCTAGATCGAGCCACCTCAATACCAAGGAAGTATTTGAGTTTACCCAAGTCTTTAGTCCGAAAGTGACTACACGTATGTTCCTTCAACCGAGATATCTTCTCATTATCATTGCCGTAATAACTATATCATCCACATAAACTACCAAATAAATACATCGGCCCATGTGAAGAATATTGATAAAAGACCGAATGATCACCATTTCTGTGTTATACCAAACTTCGAACAACAAGACCGAACTTCTCGAGCCATGCTCGTGGGGACCGTTTTAGTCCATAGAGAGATCGTCGTAAATTGCACACTAATCCGACTCCCCCGAGCAACAAAACCAGGTGGTTGCTCCATATAGATTTCTTCTTATTGAATACTTACGACATGATCTTTTCCCTTTTCTGAGTGCTATAGGAATATCTGAATCATCTAAGTTCTCATCTCTGGTTTCTTCTCCACCTTCTCTTCAATCAGAAGATTTTGTTTCTCCCCCTTGATTTATTACCTCTTTTTGTTTATCAATAAATATATTTCTCTCCCCCTTTTTATATTTGTATTCTTTTCTCTTTTGGTAGTCGACCCCGTCTAGTATGGGAAAAGGCTTAGTTGTTGTTGTTGTATTCTCTTCTCTTTTGGGATTTGATCTGTATTGTCTTCCTCTACTTCTTCATTCACACTGATTCATGGTAAGACGACTGTTTCTTCAAAGATAGAGTCAGATACCTCATTTGAACTTTTGTAGTATGGAGTAGTTTTGAAAAAAGTAACATCCATAGAAATATACCTTCTATGAGAATTAGGATCATAATAGATGTATCCTTTCTTTTCACAAGAATATCCAATGAAAATGCATTTTATTGCCCTTGAATCAAACTTATCTCTGAATTGTTGATGAATATGTACATAACAAACACATCCAAATATTTTGGGAATCAGATGAAATGAATTATCTCTAAGTTTAATTACCTTAAAAGGAGATTTTCCTGCAAGAGTCACAGTCGGTATTCTATTCATTATATATACTGTTGTAAGGATCACTTTTGGCCAGAAATATTTTCGAACATTATGCCCAATAAGTAATGTTCTAGGGATTTCCAAGATATGTCGATTTTTTCGTTCTGCTACTCCATTCTGTTGTGGTGTATAAACACAAGAAGTCTGATGGATGATGCCATGAGCTTGAAGATATGACTCCAACTCAGCATTACAGTATTCTCCACCATTATCTGATCTGAGTATTTTAACAGTATAGCCAAACTGAGTCTTGATAAGATTATGAACTAGAGAAAAGATTGAAGAAATTTCTGACTTTGATTTCAATAGATAAACAAAGGTAAGTCTTGAAAAATCATGAAGTAACAAAGTATTTATAATTTCCAGCAGAAGGTATCACACATGGTCCCCAAACATCAGAGTGTATTAATTCAAAAGGAACAACTGATCTTGATTCACTACTGGAAAATATAGCTCTATGATGTTTTGCTCGTTGATATACATCACACTGAATGATCACATCACTAGGAATTGAAAAAGGAACAAACTCTCTTAATTTTGAAACAGACAAATGTCCTAATCTACTATGCCATATCTTTATTTCTTCTTCAGCTCTACTAGCTGCTAATGCTCTGTTCTGCCTCATGGTCTGATATAATCCATTGTGTAGTTCACCACGTCCAAAGATTCTTCCCGTCTTCAGATCCTGAAAAATACAACCATATAGAGAGAAAATAACTGTACAATTAATGTCTCTAACCAATGAACTTACTGAAAGTAAGTTTACTGGAAATTTTGGAATATATATCACTGAGTTAAGTCTGAGATTATCTCTCTGAATTGTTCCCTTTCCTTCCATAGGAATTAAAGAATCATTTGCTACTTTTACATACTGAGGAAATGGAGCCACTTCATATTGCATCAAGTTTTCTTATTTCCTACCATATGATCAGTAGCTCTTGAGTCTATTATCCAATTAGAAAATACCATAGAGTCTTTAAGAGAGTAATTACCATTAATACTGTAGGAAGAAGGATGACTCAGTTCTATTTTTGATGAAAAGGTTGAAGGTTGATCCCGTAAACATGTCTCAATCTCTGCCAACTGTTTCTTCAAGTCTGCCATTTCATTCATAGGATTCTTTTCTGCTTTCTTCTCAGGTACAATTGCTATATTACTGCCATAATCTTTATATTCTGTGGGCCTTTTTTCATAAACTTTATATTCTAAAGGCTTTCCAACTATTTCCCAACAACGCTCTCTTGTGTGTCCTCTTTTTTCACGATGTGTGCACTGCAGTTTGTTCTTATCATCATAATTTTGATTTCTTCCTCTTCCTCTACCGCGAAATGAGTTTCTTCCTCTCTAGTAACTGCTCTGACCTCTACCAACAAATGCAGATTTCTCAGCATATATATGTTCACCTTTCTCTAAATTCTTCCTATCTTCTTCCCTCAATAGAAGTGAATATACCATTCCAAGAGAATGAAGTTCTTCCTTGCTTAAAATGTTTAACTTGATTGATTAATATTCTGATGAAATTCCCCAGAGTAAATCGAACACTTTTATGATTTCAGCTTCAGCTGTTCTTTCTTTCACACAGTGGTTGCACTTATTTTCCACAATAAGTCTTTGTTCATTCTAGAGTTCTCTTAATTCACCATAATATTCACTGACTGATCTTGTCCCTTGTCGGCATTTTCTTATTCTTTCAATAATCTCATATTCCTTTGCTATATTTTTTTGTCTCGAATAAACTTCTTTCACTGCAGACCAAATTTCAGCTGCGGAGTCCATATACATAAACGTCTTACTGATAGATGGATTCATAGATTGAATTAGCCAAGAGCTGACTAGGGCATCATCTTTAAACCATTTAAACCATTTGTCATATGCACTGCTTCCCTCAGGAGGAGGTGGGCTCTGTCTAATGATAGATATTTTTCTTTTGGATTTTAACATGAGTTCAATAGATCTAGCTCATTCTCTGTAATTTTTTTCATCTAGACGAATATTCGTAATTTGGAATCGTTCCACTTTTTGATCATTTACATATGTAGGCGACAGTGATTCTTCTTTCAATCTTCCTTCCATATTGATTCACACTCGTTAGAAAAATGAATTTTCTTCTCTCAATAGATTGATAATGTTGAACCTGTATGAATATTCTTAATACTGACTTAGTCTGTATATATCTATCTGTAGGTCGATACAAGACTAAGATCTTCTCGATAAATGACTTGGTTTCAGTCCACAACTTTTCCAAGGTATGTTGATATTTGTTGACTAATATGATGGTGAAAAAAAAATTGTAGATCGTGCCCCCTCCAAAGTATGTCAATACTTCAATACTCGCTTCAAAATATGCTTCAGATTTTGATTATGACTGTCCACGATCTTGATTATTGAAAAACATTCAGTGACTTGATTCATATGACTATCCACGATCTTGATTATTGCTCTTGAATGTTCACGATAACATGTAATGACTGATCCATTCACCATCACAACCACAATTGATAAATTCCAATCAAACAGTAATCACGATCAATGAAAATTTGATTGTATAGCATTCCCATGGTGAATGAGTATTATTGTCTAACATTCCCATGGTGAATGAGTAGTCGAATAACAGAAATTCGCAGGTAACAACAGACTTTTCTTTTCCTTGTAGAATGAACTAATAGACCAAAGTATGATTGAATCAACTTACGATTTGTGATGGCATCACCATAACACGGTTGTGACTGATCCATGATTGAAGAAAAATCAGAGTTTAGGCTCTGATACCATGTCAATTAATGGAAAATTATTCAACATAAAGATTCAGCCATTTGAAGAAGAAAATACTTGGTTGGTCGGCCTGCCTGTTCCTGCCGCCACCTTCAGTTCTTTGTTTATTCAAAAAGGTAATTACAACCCTAATGACAGACCTCTTATATAGATAACCCTAATCTTACTTGAAATACTAAAATGCCCTTGATTAGTACTACCCTTTACATGATTAATCACGAGTCCTGATCCATTAGGATCCGAATTACAAGAACTGACCATAACAGAAATTATAAAAGATTACTTTAACTATACTTATCTAGACTAACTATACTTATCTAGACTCACACTAACAATTAACTAATTATCTTAACAGCCTGAAGTCAGTTTCATTGATAACGTAATAAACCTCAAATGGACTGCGAGGTCACCACACACACACATGACAATAAGCTGCCACTTGATAATTGTAGGATCCTGATAGAAAAAGCAAATTTGTATCTCATTGATGCAAATCAGGACCTAAGTCCGAGCTAGGATTTGTCTTTTTCATCGAAAGAAGAAGTTGGCAGAAGCCACAGCTTTACTTCAGGAATTTACAGTTACAAAGTGTAGCGACAGTAGTCAGGCATACTTTATGTGATTCAGGCGATAGTGACAACCACTGAGAACCTTGCAGTGACATGGGAGCCTATCTGATTGGGCATTTGGGGAGACCAATTTGCCTAGATGCCAATGCCAATAGACATGTCTTGTCCTCTGTTAGTGTTCGTTCTATCACTTTTATGACGGCAGGATCCTGCACAGAGAAGCACAAGAAGGAATCAGATATAACCTATGGTCTTCAGTTATGTTTTGCTTTAGACCTCGTCAGGAAGTCCCAAAACTAACATTAATAAAAGTTCAGGAGCATTAACTTGCATATGTAGGATTATAGATTTGATTTGCTACAATTTAGCATACCTTTGGCATTTGCAGGATGACTGAAAGGATTAACAGTTGCATCCAATCGCTATGGCATTATTGATATTTCCCCACCCATCACTTTCTGTAAGCAACGATGTTGAATGCCTCATTTGCCCATTGACAGTGAACTTATATCTGTAACTGAGAAAATGGACACGAGCAAATTATTTTAGTTGCAAATTATGCAAATGTTACGGTTACATGCACATCATCAAATAGGATGAGCGACCATGGAGGATGTCGTATTGCACCCTCTAGATGATCCCAGTTGTGCAAGAAACTTGGTTAAGGTAAGGCTAAGGTTTCTTATGTTGAAACAACATCGTTTTGCCATAAACTGTGTGTGTTACGAGACATTCAAGATGCGAAATTTGATCGAAGGAGAGCAGCATACAGTATATATTGGTACAAGACAGTGTAACAGTTTGCTACATGTTCGACTGCAGTTCCTAGGGATAACTTTCCGACGATCCTTCATATTTGAACTTTTCTTTGTTACTGAAGATTGCATTTTCAGAGAATTGTGAAGCTAAGGATTCACTTTCTCAAGCCCAACCATCTGACCTTCAATCATGCGGAGAAAAAGACAATTTCCACCATTTGACAGGAAAATAAATGGGAGAAACATTCTGTTTGATGCATTTCCTTAAAGTTCCTGCTGCTTGGTGACAAACAACCACTAGCAGTGTCATGCTAGATGTCAAATTCAGTTTCACGTTATATGGTTACAAATAAACAACAACAACAACTAAGCCTTTTCCCATACTAGACGGGATCAGCTACATGGATTCTTTGTTTCCACAAATCTCTATTGTGTGCCATGTTATCAGTTAACTCACAATAAGCTAGATCATTCTTTATTGTTTCTTTTCAACACTTTTTTTGGTCATCCTCTACCTCTTTTAATACTTTCCAAATTTAGTTTTTGAAGCTTTCTTATAGGTTTTTCTTTTGATCTTCTTTCTATATGTCCAAACCATTTTAAACTATATTCTCTTATTTTATCCTCTATTGGTGACACTCCTAATTTGTTTCTAATAACCTCATTATGTATACGGTCTTTTCTTGTATGACCACTCATCCATCTCAACATCTTCATTTATGTCACAGACATCTTTTGTACATGTTGATGCTTAACTGCCCAACACTCAGAACCATAAAACATGGCAAGCCTAATTACTGCTCTATAATATTTACCTTTTAACTTTAATGGTATCTTCTTATCACAAAGAATACCTGATGCTTCTCTCCATTTTAACCAACCAGCATTAATTCTATGCATAACATCTCCATCAATTCTTATCACTCTGAAAAATTGATCCTAGGTATTTAAAACTTTCCTTTTGGGGATGCAATGTGTGCCAATTTTAATTTCTATGTCCTCTGAGATAACCAAATGATCAAACTTACATTCCATATATTATGTCTTTGTTCTACTAAGTTGGAGGCCTTTGCTTTCTAATGTTTCTCTCCATAGTTCCAATTTTCTATTAACTTTTTCCTTAGACTCCTCCACTAATACAATGTCATCTGCAAATAACATACACCAAGGTACTTCATCTTGAATATGTTTTGTTAACTCATCCATCACCATTATAAATAAGTATAGACTTAAAGTTGATCCTTGATGTAACCCAATATTAACTTCAAAGAAGTCTGTCGTTCCTTCATGAGTCCTCACACATGTTTTTGCACCATCATACATGTCTCCTATAAGGTTAATATATGTCAATTGGATACCTCTTTTTTCCAAAGTTCACCAAAGAACCTCTCTCGGTACCCTATCATAAGCTTTTTCTAGATCAATAAATATCATGCGAAGGTCTTTCTTTTTTGCTCTAAAATGTTCCATAAGACGTCTCAAAAGGTGAATCGCTTCAATAGTAGATCTGCCTGACATGAATCCAAATTGGTTCTCTGTTCTACTTGATACTTGTCTTAACCTACGTTCGATAATTCTTTCCCATAATTTCATAGTATGGCTCATTAACTTGATACCTCGATAATTCACACAATTTTGAATGTCTCTCTTGTTCTTATATATGGGTATAAGTGTACTTACTCTCCATTCCTCGGACATCTTTTGGTTTTTTCATATCTCATTAAATAGTCTTGTGAGCCAAGTGATTCCTATTTCTCCTAGTATTTTCCAAACTTCTATAGGAATATTATTTGGTCTTACCGATTTACCACCCTTCATATGTTTAAAAGTCTCTTTGACTTCATTCTTTTGAATACATCGGTAGAAATTGTGGTTTATATACTTTTCTTATTTGACTAACTCTCCTAAGCTAATACTAACATCTTTATTTTCATTAAAAAGATTATAAAAATAGTTTTTCCATCTATTTCTTATATCATTATTTGCCACTAGAATTTTTTCATCCTCGTCTTTGATGCATCTAACATAATTAAGATCTTTAGTTTTCTTATCTCTAGCCCTAGCTATCTTAAAAATATCTCTTTCATCCTCTTTTGAGTTGAGGTTTTTATATAAGTCCTCCCAAATTTTGGCTTTTGTTTCATTCACAGCTTTTTTCGCTTCCTTCTTTACTTTCTTATAAGCCTCTAAAGTTTCACTAGTTTTCTTAGCATAATGTAATTTGTAATATGCCCTCTTTCCCTTTATTTTATTTTTCACTACTTCACTCCACCACCAAGTTTCTTTTTATGCCGATACATTTTCCCTAGATACACCTAACACATCTTTCGCCACTTTCTTAATATGTATAGCCATATTGTTCCACATATCACAAGATGTATCAACATAATTCCAAACATCTCCTTGAAGGACATTTTGTTTAAATATATATTCTCTCGCTTTTTAGGTTCCACCATTTAGTCCGAATAGCTCGATGCACTCTTTTATTCTTTGTCCATTTTTTTATTTGTAAATCCATAACTAAAAGTCAATATTGGGTTGTTAAGCTTTCTCCTAGAATTACCTTGCAATCTTTACAACATGCTCTATCTTTTTTTTCTACAAATAAAGTAATCAATTTGTGTTTGTGATAAGCCACTCTTATAAGTAA
This sequence comes from Brasenia schreberi, assembly GCA_036023115.1. Taxonomy (NCBI): domain Eukaryota; kingdom Viridiplantae; phylum Streptophyta; class Magnoliopsida; order Nymphaeales; family Cabombaceae; genus Brasenia; species Brasenia schreberi. The sequence continues at coordinate 6,227,415 of JAYKKT010000092.1, read as the reverse complement.
TTAAATGTTCATCTCGTTTTTTGAAGATTGTAGACTATAAAGAGATCAAATGCCATAGCAGAATTTAAAATCTCCCTACCTTCCTCATTTATATCCCCAAAACCAAAGTTTTCATGAATACCTTGATATCCTAATGTCTCTTTACCAACATGTCCATTTAAGTATCCTCCTAAACAAATCAATCTCCCTTTGTGGAATCTTTTGAATCACCTTATATAACTCTTTCCAAAAGCCTATCTTTATACTATCTTCTAGTCTTACTTGGGGTGCATAAGCACAAGCTATATTCAAAACCTCTTCTCCTAACACTAATTTCAATGTCATTATTCGGTCACCATATCATTGTATGTCTAGTACACTATCCTTTAAATCTTTATTTATGATAATACCAACTCAGTTTCAAGCCTTTTCTTTACTTAAGTACCATAATTTAAAACTTGTATCCTCTATCTCCTTTGCTTTTTCTCCAACCCATTTTGTCTCTTGTAAACATAAAATATGTTTCTTTCTCCGAATCATAGTATCAACCACCATTAACTTACCGGATAATGTTCTGATTTTCCAAGAACCAGTACGAATCTTATTATCTAGGACTAGCTTCCTTACTCCCTGCATTCGTCCATAATAAAAATGTGGAAACCCTCTTTGTAAATTATTCACTACATTCGGGCGACAATATAGCGGGACTAACTTCTTTACCCACACCCGTCCATGATGTGGGAACCCTATCTGCAATTGATTCACTACATTCAGATGAAAATGTAGTGGCCTTTGCTTACTTATTACTTCATTCGAGCTTTGAAGCACGTCGCTAGACAGGAACGCCCCAAAGCAATGCTCATAATTTTTGTAATCCACGTTATAAAATTCCGACAAAGTTTTACGCTGGCTGTCGAAAGCCTAACACAACCCTCTTCCTTTATCCGGGCTTGGGACGACAATGCAAGGGTGATCCCTTATATGAGCGGAGTTTTTCACGTTATATGGTTATTTGTGAATTTTGCACTACGTCAAGAAGTGTCGCAAATTTGTATCATATGGTTGATTGCTGGAAAAATCATCCTGACATTACAGCACTTTGTGTTTTATGTCATCTTTGTGTTGTGTCATTTTCTTTTCATGTTCAAAAGAAATCTAACCCGAACAAGACCTGGATGCTTTTTCTGTTGCGTGGGCATCAACGTGGAGTTCTCATCGAATTGCATGTTGGATGTTATATTGCCACTAATATTGTATTTTGGGTTGTATTCATCTTGTGTCATTTCATATTATTATCAAAAAATAAGACATTCCGGTGTTGGTTTGAATGGATAAGTGCGCCTACTTTTAAGTCTTGTTCCTATCGTATTTTCATTTCACCTTACATTCCCAGGCCAGGTCTCTCTTTTTTGCCTACATTTGAAGCGGGGCCAAATTACCCTGCCCTTCGGGCCCTGGGGGCGAGACGGGTCCGGTCTGCAAGGCCAAGAAAATGTTTGTGTATAGCAGGCATTCTGTTAGTGGCTTACGTACTCTACTTATAAAATTATAAGATGTTGCATGCTGGGGGCATCGAACCCGAGATCTTTGAATGTAAGAATCCTAGGATCATGAACTTGATGCCTTTATCAGGCCCATTCTCTTAGTAAGGACCACAGGTATTGGGGAAAAGAGAGGGTAAACGGCTAAGAATCTTAGCAACAACATGGTTTGGTTCGAGCGCGGCTCGATAAGAAAAAGCCACTAGAAGCACCCACTTTTATGTTACTTGGAGATATCAAGGGATCAAATACATCTGATATCCGAACTTATACCTCCGAAACCATTGCCGATAAAGATTTGATTCAGTTTCAGTATCTGCCTTTCGAATAGATATTAGAATGATTGTTGGATAACCCTAATCTGATTTGGCTCTGATTACCCTAATAATGAATTGGTTGAACTCGATAAGAATTGGACCCCAATAGAACCAGATCCATGAACATCCCTACTGGTACGATACTCTGCATGTTTGCATGGGCCCCAATGCTAAGGTATGACACAACTGCCTCCCTAAACTGGCTGGAGCCATAACCGGAGAAGAACCATGTTCCGGGCCATTGGGTACTACTTTTCAAAAACTGTATAGTCGACCTCTGTTATAGAACGGTGGCCAGAGATTTATCATCCCATATTTGAAGCAGGGCCGAATGTCCTGGCTGTCTGGCCCTGGGCCGGCATGGTCCGTAGGGCCACAGGCTCATCAGATAATGGATTAGATCTATAAGACTCGATTCAAATTAGTGTAAAATTCAAATCCAACCTTAGTATTTCAAATTTGAACAAGACATATACACATGTAACAAAAGAAATATATATATATATACATACACAAACATGTAATAAATAAATAAATAAATATATATATATATATATATACATTTAATGAAAAACTAAACATATATGTGCAGTATATATATATATATATATGTATGTATATATACATGTATATATGTAGTATATATATGCATTGACATATATACATATAATTGAAAAAATATATGGCTTATATATACATCTAATGGAAAAATTACACACATATATAGTATATATACATGTACATTTGTATATATTTGTAATTGAAAAAACTATACATATATATATATACTATATATACTATATATATAGTACCTGTCCTAAGAAACTATACAGGTAACAAAGAAAACTTTACATATATAAATGTAATAAAAAACTGTAAAGTATAGATACATGTAATAAAAAAAACTATATATAATATGTTTATATAAAATATATTTTTTTATATGTGTCCCAGCCCGACCCGCATCGGTCCATATTGACATCTCTATCAATGCGGAACTGCGGAGGGGTGCTGGAAGAGTAGTTTTATGGAACTGATTTTTGACCAAACGTAAGATTTGGACTCGAGCTATTGTTCTTCTCTCAATCTCTCTCTTGGTCGATACCTTTTCAACTTACACTTTCTCGCTATCATAAGAAACCCTTGATGTCTCTCTCTCTCTCTCCTTCTCCATCGTCCTTCAAGTTGCTGTTCTTTCCTCCACAAGACGAAACCCTCGATGCCTCTCTTTTCCCACTAATCACCCTTCTTTGCTAGTTCTTCTGCTGTCAAATGACACAAGCAAGATGTCGGACAATGCTCAATCAGACGACCCAAGTTGTTTTCGGGTCCTTTTATTTTTCCTCTTTTTCTTTCATCTTCCACTTCCTTCTTTCCTATTTGTTGCATTTTGTTTTCTTTCATTATTTTCCTGTTTAGGTTTGTTAGAGGGTGAACTTCAACACATGAGTTAATGAACGAAACCCTCGATCCCAATTGCCAGTTGCATATGCAAATCAAAAACGAAACTATGGTTCCATGGAACTATTAGGACTACAGTTCCAGTACCATGGTTCTGGAACTACGGATCAAACACACCCAACTACGGATCAAACACACCCAAAGACCCTATTCTCCTTCAGCTCCCCGACACAATTTCACTCCACTCATTAATTAACTTCTTGTTTTATGGTAGAGTGGACTGCCAAAGACATGCATGCTCGGGGTATCAAACTCATGACATTAAACATGTGAACCGATCCCTAACCAGGCCAGCCATTGGCATTCATTCACCATCTTTAACCTTATAGTTCAACTACCTAAGCCCACTCAAATAGGCATGACTGACCAAAGTCATCTATATCATACCACGGTGTCTCCTAAAGACACACTATTGACATCACTCACAAACCCACTTTAGGGCGAGGTGAAGCACACTCAAAATTTTGAGTCTACCATTGTATATAGGCAAATATAAGTGCTTTACAACAACTAAGCCTTTTCCCATACTAAACGGAGTCGGCTACATGAATTCTTTGTTTCCACATATCCCTATCATGTGCCATGTTAGCAGTTAACTCCCAATAAGCTAGATCATTCTTTATTGTTTCTTTCCAACACTTTTGTGGTCGTCCTCTACCTCTTTTAATATTTTCCAATTTTAGTTTTTCTAACCTTCTTACCGGTTCTTCTTTTGATCTTCTTTTTATATGTCCAAACCATCTTAAACGATGTTCTCTCATTTTATCCTCTATTGGTGCCGCTCCTAATTTGTTTATAATAACCTCATTATATATACGGTCTTTTCTTGTATGACCACTCATTCATCTCAACATCTTCATTTCTGTCACAGACATCTTTTGTACATGTTGATGCTTAACCGCCCAACACTCAGAACCATAAAACATGGCAGGCCTAATTACTGCTCTATAATATTTACCTTTTAACTTTAATGGTATCTTCTTATCACAAAAAATACCTGATGCTTCTCTCCATTTTAACCAACCAGCATTAATTCTATACATAACATCTCCATCAATTCTTCCATCACTCTGAATAATTGACTCTAGGTATTTAAAACTTTCCTTTTGGGGATGCAATGTGTGCCAATTTTAATTTCTATGTCCTTTGAGATAACCAAATGATCAAACTTACATTCCATATATTATGTCTTTGTTCTACTAAGTCTGAGGCCTTTGCTTTCTAATGTTTCTCTCCATAGTTCCAATTTTCTATTAACTTTTTCCTTAGACTCCTCCACTAATACAATGTCATTTGCAAATAACATACACCAAGGTACTTCATCTTAAATATGTTTTGTTAACTCATTCATCACCATTATAAATAACTATAGACTTAAAGTTGATCCTTGATGTAACCCAATATTAACTTCAAAGAAGTTTGTCATCCCTTCATGAGTCCTCACACATGTTTTTGCACCATCATACATGTCTCTTATAAGGTTAATATATGTTAATGGGATACCTCTTTTTTCCAAAGTTCTCCAAAGAACCTCCCTCGGAACCCTATCATAAGCTTTTTATGTATCAATAAATATCATGCGAAGGTCTTTTTTTTTTGCTCTAAAATATTCTATAAGATGTCTCAAAAGGTGAATCGCTTCAATATTAGATCTGTCTGGCATGAATCCAAATTGGTTCTCTGTTGTACTTCATACTTGTCTTAACCTACGTTCGATAATTCTTTCCCATAGTTTCATAGTATGGCTCATTAACTTAATACCTCGATAATTCGCACAATTTTGAATGTCTCCCTTGTTCTTATATATGGGTATAAGTGTACTTACTCTCCATTCCTCGGACATCTTTTGGTTTTTTCATATTTCATTAAATAGTCTTATGAGCCAAGTGATTCCTATTTCTCCTAGTATTTTCCAAACTTCTATAGGAATATTATTTGGTCCTACTGATTTACCACCCTTCATATGTTTAAAAGTCTCTTTGACTTCATTCTCTTGAATACATCGGTAGAAATTGTGGTTTATATACTTTTCTTATTTGACTAACTCTCCTAAGCTAATACTAACATCTTTATTTTCATTAAAAAGATTATAAAAATAGTTTTTTCATCTATTTCTTATATCATTATTTGCTACTAGAATTTTTTCATCCTCGTCTTTGATGCATCTAACATAATTAAGATCTTTAGTTTTCTTATCTCTAGCCCTCGCTATCCTAAAAATATTTCTTTCACCCTCTTTTGAGTTGAGGTTTTTATATAAGTCCTCCCAAATTTTAGCTTTTGTTTCACTCACGGCTTTTTTTGCTTCCTTCTTTACTTTCTTATAAGCCTTTAAAGTTTCACTAGTTTTCTTAGCATAATGTAATTTGTAATATGCTCTCTTTCTCTTGATTTTATTTTCCACTACTTCACTCCACCACCAAGCTTCTTTTTGTGCCGGTACATCTCCCCTAGATACACCTAATACATCTTTCGCCACTTTCTTAATATGTATAGCCATATTGTTCCACATATCACAGGGTGTATCAACATAATTCCAAACATCTCCTTAAAGGACTTTTTGTTTAAATATATATTCTCTCGCTTTTTAGGTTCCACCATTTAGTTCGAATAGCTCGATGCATTCTTTTATTCTTTGTCCATTTTTTTATTTGTAAATCCATAACTAAAAGTCGATATTGAGTTGTTAAGCTTTCTCCTAGAATTACCTTACAATCTTTACAACACGCTCTATCTTTTTTTCTACAAATATAAGTGCTTTGTAGGTATAAAATATAAATTTACCTCATCAAAAAGAATTTTTGAATGTCACTCATTGACATTCTGCCCATATACACAAGACAATGCCTGGCATAGGCCCTTGCCTAATAGAGCGGGCCAACAGGATGTGTATGGGTTTTCCTTTTCCCAATTATATATATATATATTTATATATATATAGAGAGAGAGAGAGAGAGAGAGTTGTCAAGAGCCCATTCCTTTAAACAATACATAAAAAATTAGAGGAAATCTATTCGTGAAGGAAGAGATTGGTTGACCATTTAAAAGTTTTATAATAATGGAAGATATGATTTGCTAGATATAATATACTAATTGAAGCTAGGGTCCAATTGCGGATATATCATTCTAAATAAAGATTTTTTTTTTCTTTTTTATTGTCCATTAGGTATTCTATATTGCAAAAAGATTGAATTTGTTAGCATTATTGTACAAATGGCATCTTAAGAACTTTTGGACTGTTGTTTTACGAGGATCTAAACATGCCTCCTTTATTTATTTGCAAGATTCAAGGATGACATAGGGAAAAAGGTCACCAAAAGCCATCATTTCTATATTAAAAGAGGGTGACACTCCACCGAAAGCTTTAGCTCAATGGCAGGATGCTCTAACACCGTTACTGCTGATGGGGGATTCAACTCTAGAGATTCAAGCTTCGCCCTCCTCTTGTAACAAAAAAAAAAGGCATGACATCAACAAAACGGGCACTAGCTCACTTGGCTAGGGTCTCAAGTCACAAGTGGAATGTCATTAGTTCCACGCGAGAGGGGTGTACCAAAAGAAAAAGAGAGTAACATCAGCAACGTTTTATATTATTTAGAAAATTCGGCATATTTTCTCCATATATGACCATAAGATTCCCTCATCTAGCCAGATGATCAGCTGCTTGGTGATTAACGGTAGGCTGTAGGCTTCTTGATGTTGGTCTCACTTCGGATGGACGGTCATTCTTTTTCTTACTTGATGCTGCGCACCCCACTGGCACCTTCGCCATTCTGCCATACATAGCTAGCACCTGGTTTTGAGCCCCTAGTTAGCTAGCACCACCTAACAAACATCAATAATCTCATATATTATCTATGAGATTATTTAATGTACATAATCTCGTAAATGATTTTTGAGATTATAATATAAAAAATGCCCAAAGCAACGTATCTGGTATTACTTTGTGGTGCACTGATCCATGGCTCCAAATCACATGTTCTATATATATTTTTTTTAAATGTCAATTTTTAATGATTTTTCTTGATACCGAGCAATTTAGGACTCGAATCGGAACTAACAATTTTGAATTAAAACCATAACTGGCCTGGTCTCAATCTGGTTACAGTTTATCCGAAACCGGCCATGTCTATTAAGAGATCAACTTGTAAGTTGAATGTCATGAGTTCGACACCTGGGGATTTACATTTGGCTTCAGCCTTACCATCGCAAAAGGAAAAAAAAGAAGTAAGGGGAAAAGTGCTTCAGCTCATGGTTTTGATCTTTAAACAAAATGAAAAGGTCATAGTCACAAAAACCTGCACTTGAAAAGGTATAACAAATATTCAAGGAAATGAAAAAAATGACATATTCTTCGAATTTGTCGCAAAAAGGAAAATACATTCAATGAGGAAGAGACTTTACAGAGTAAAAGCTCGATGTTCGGACTATCGGTTCTTAGGGCCTAAGATTTGCATTTGCTTAGGCCTAAAATCCCTCTTAAGAGAGGACTTTCCCACTTCACCAGCCTCCCTTATCTTTCTAAAAGTAATTTAGTTGGCAACTTTACTTCATTAAAAGTGTTCATTTGGTTCTTACATTAAGAAATATTTCATAAATTGATGCTTCTATTTCTTTCTTTTTATTTGCTCAAAGGAAGAAAGTACATCTTAGACTAAACTAGTTTGTTTATGAGATCTTCTCCACTGAGAATATCAACATTATGTGTGTGTTTGTTTGTGATTAGTGTAAAACACGCAATCGACTACCATGTCGATGCCCCATATAGGAGGCCTAGTTTCGGTAGCGACTTATAAACGAGCAGCTTGGTTTGTCTTCTTTTCGAGCGAGTTGAGCTAACGAGACATGTCTGGTTCCAGGTAAACCGGTATTTGAACAACCTTGTTCGAATATGTTCATGACATGCTCATCATCCTTGAATGAGCAATGCTAAAACTAGTTGAGAGAGCACCCTGAGTGTTGGCTCAACGGCAGGGTGCTCTAGCACTGTTGATGCTGGTGAGGAGTTCGACTCACATAAGGTGCATGTATTTTAGACTTTGGCCTCCTCTTGTAACCCAAAAAGAAAAAACTTAGTTGAGAGATGGATTTTCTTAAATACCCTAAATAAATACGTAAAGTGTCTCTTTACCAAAAAAAAATTGAACGAAAATTACATTCATTCACCATAAAATGCACTAATACAATTACCTTGGGAGCATGGCATAGGTAAAACAAAAGTATCATTCAATGACCTTTCATAAGCTGCACATGTTCGTGGTCAGCTTGCATGGTTTGATGAGATTGAACATGAAAGAGCCACAGACGAGCTCGACCAAGTCGAATTACCACGATAGTTTGATCATACCTAAGATTAGCGCATACAATTCTTTCTCTTTATTTTTGTCCTCCCCTGCATTTTAGGCATTTTACTACTGCCATTAATATTAAAGTTATGTTAGAATAGACTAATAGAATATGGTAAGCATATTAGTATATATATAGTGGTATATGTTCAATCAAATACATGATTAAATCTCTTCAAACATTTTCATCATTCCATCGCGACAATCAATGATAGAGATTTGAAATAAGAAAGTAAAGTATACCATTGAACATTAAATGCAAGTATGGAAAGTACAATGATACACTTTTTTTAAAGATTTAAACTTTTGTTATTGATCATGGTGATTGAATGGTAGAAATGTTTGAGGAGGATTATGGTTCCCGTATTGGTTCGATTTACTTTTCTTCTTATTTGAAAAAAGACGAGATTTGAAACCATAACCAAATATTTGAAGTGCAATTTTCTGGAAGGTGGGTTGATTACGATACCGGGCACCTCCCTGGTTTGATTCTGGATTTTGGTTAGCAGGTTCAGGAGGTGGTCGCATCCAGTTCAAACTGCAGGTCTTGTTCCAAACCTACCACCGCTAGATTTATGCAGGAATTGATCTAGATTGTGGTAGATCCAATGGTCCATATTTGATAAATCTAATGGTCCATACTAGATCACTCTTTGGTTTCACTTTTTTCTGGTTTAGGAGGCAGTTCAGGTTTGGTTCAAACAATTGGAGCTGGGCCCAAACCAGCCACCTCTAGTTTTAGAAGGGAGCCAATATGAAGATTGTGACACATCAGGCAGTCCGTATCTGATTGAACCGTGAGTCCCAGACCTGATCCAATCCACCAACCACACACGTGAGCTTCACGTAACTTTTAGGGTTCATCCGACAGGATTTCCATGGTCAAATTTGTATTCACCCATCTTTTTCTCATGGACAAACTGGAAAAGTTTTGACAAGGCTCTTGACCATTGAGAATATGATTGGAAAGTCATGGGAATGGATTCCCGTGATCCGTAAGAATCCTTTTCACACTTCTTTCATTTTATTCCCATCATCCAAGAGAATCCATTCCATGAAGGACATAGAAAATTGAGGCACCCCTTGTGACACCTCGCGATAATAGACCGAAGAAGAACATGATTCGCATGTCGAAATCGCAACGTCATTCATGCCGCTGGGCAGGTGACAATGTCTCCCGATCCGGGTTTGTATGCGAAACGAAAAGAAAGGATAATGATTCTCATGAAAGGATTAGCATATACCCCTTACTTGGAAGTTAGATTTTCTTTTGTTTAAATCCCAAGGACCATAGGCATCCCACAGAAATTACAAGAAAAAAGTATATATATATGTATATATATATACATATATATATATATATAGAGAGAGAGAAAAACGATATATATATATATATATATATGTATATATATGTATATATATATATATGTATGTATATATATGTATATATATATATGTATGTATATATATGTATATATATATATGTATATATATATGTATATATATATATGTATGTATATATATGTATATGTATATATATGTATATATATATATGTATGTATATATATGTATATATATATATGTATATATATGTATATATATATATATATGTATATATATATAGAGAGAGAGAGAGAGAGAAAACGAGATTCTCCCACTTCTTACATATGCCCACATATTCATTATTGCTTGTAGATAGTATGACGGTAATTTAAATTGTTTTTAAGAGGTTTTTAAAAGTATAAAAGACATGATTATTATACTCATGTCACTAAAAACAATAGATAAATACTCACGTTACTCAAAAGCAAAGGACTAATATTACAAATAGACATGATCCAATGTCTCTCTCTCCCTATATATATATATATATGAAAGGACAGACAAGGATCCAAATTCATATATATTTTCTGCCGGTATCACGATGCATGATTCAGATAGCATGAAGGCAGAGTAGATCACCGGGCTAGGGGGTTAGTTACCAAGTTGAAGTCCATGAGTTCGATACTGGGGGCATGCATTTGGCTCCACTGTCTCCGTTGTACTGAAAAAAAAGATGGAGATTCGGATAGAGGACCATTACTAGGCTTACCCATTGCCTACCCGGCCCACCACGATGCAATTTGTAATGCCTCACCCTAATAACCTTATAGGCCCGCCCACGGGCCACTAAGATATGTAAAGGCCAATTTTCTCATAAAAATATATTAGAAAACAAAATTGTCTTTTTAAAGAGGATGAAGATGATGTACATTGAAAGTGGAAAGTAATATTGTTCCTTTCCTAATTGAGTATATACAGAACTGTACAACAGTATACCAATAATTACTAGTACATGCCCTTGTATACAAATATAAATGTATTTCATAACAATGCACTAAAATTTTGTCATTTCGAAACACCTCTCAAAGTTGCAAACGCAAATAGTTCACAACTATCCTTATTGTGAATGACTTTCATTGATTTGTCACGACTATCATGTGTGTGTGTGGCTTTCAACATGAACATTTGATGTCACCAGTCTCATCATTTTGTTTCCTTTCATTTTGGTCGTCAAGTATTTTACCAAATGGGTCGAAATTGTGTTCATAGATAATTAATGACTCAACTTAATTTAACTAATTAGATCTTTGAATCAAAATTATAAGTCAGGGGCACAAAGAGCAATAGCTCACCGGACTAGGCAGTTGGTTCACGAGTTGAAGGACACAAGTTTGATAGGAAGGGGGTGCATATGACTTTGGTCTCGTCATTGTAAAAAAAGACCTGTGCAATTCGGAAAAAAAATGTTGATGTTTATTGCTGAAGTTTAAAGAGAGAAAAATACAGAAAAGAATCAACTGCAGGAACTTCCTCTGATCAACAACACTCTAGTCAGTTGCTTTCTGCACCTCCTTGGCTGGTGCCCTACTTACTCTAATGACAACCCTAATTACTACTTATATTACTTTCTAACTTGAATGACTATATTATTCCTACTTAGGTATAGTTAACAGCAAATACAAAACGAATTCAATACTAGATCCAATATTACACTTCAATACTCTCCTCAAGTTGGGTGTAAGGTTGAGCTAGTTACCGAAGTCGGTATCCGATGTGCCTTATAAGGAAAAAAAGTAAGAACTCCATCAAATGATTTTTGTCGTGGAGACAATTCTTTCTCAATTAATAATGCTTATCAACTTGGGTTTATTTAAGTTGCTCCCCCTAAGTGAGTGGTGTCTCAAACATTAACAACAACAACAACAACATACAAATAAATATAGAGAGAGAATCTTAACTATTCATTGCTTTTGAGTGATAGAGTCTAATAAAAATACCCTTTATATTTTTCTAATGTCCCTTAAAAAAATTCAAATTACACTCCTACCATCCAAATCAAAAGCAATGAGTAGACATATAACAATACAAGTAGGATCCAGTCTATATATATGTGTGCTCACAAATTTGACTATAAGTTGTTTTTTCAAAAGGATTCCGCACATCAATCTACCCATTGTGAATATAAATCAAGTTGGCCTATTCAATACAAATTAGGAGAAAATAGCTCACCGGACTAGGCAGTTGGTTCATGAGTTGAAGGTCACAAGTTTGATAGGCAAGGGGTGCATATGACTTTGGTCTCTCCGTTGTAAAAAAAGAACTAAGCATCCCCAAAAAAAAATGTTGATGTTTATTGCTGAAGTTTAAAAAAAGTAAAATAGAGAAAAGAATCATAAGTGATAGGAGGAACTTCCTCCCATTAAAAACACTCTAGTTGGCTACTTTCTCCACCTCCTTGGTTGATGATGCTCAAATTACTCTAATGATAACCCTAATTACTATTTATACTACTTTCTAACTTGAATGACTATACTATCCCTATAGTTAACAGCAAATACAAAACAAATTCAATACTAGATCCAATATTACTCTTCAACACTTCCCTTCAAGTTGGGTGTAAGGTTGAACTAGTTACCGAAGTCTTTACCCGATGTACCTTATAAGGAAAAAAAGTAAGAACTCCATCAAATGATTTTTGTCATGGAGACAATTCTTTCTCAACTCATAATGCTTATCAACTTGGGTTTATTTAAGTTGCTTCACCTAAGTGGGTGGTGTCTCAAACATTAACAACAACAATAACATAGAAATAAATATATAGAGAGAATTTTAACCATTCATTGCTTTTGGACGGTAGAGTCTAATAAAAATACTCTTTATATTTTTTTAATGTCCCTTAAAAATTTTGAAATTACACTCCTACCATCCAAATCAAAAGCAATTAGTGGACATGTTCCAATATGAGTAGGATCCAGTGTATATATGTGTGAACTCACAAATGTGACTATTAGTTGTTTTTTTCAAAAGGATTCAGCAAATCAATCTACCCATTGCGAATTTAAATCAAGTTGGCCTATTCAATACAAATTAAGATTGTGCAAATTGAGTAACCAAACTAAAACTATGCCTTTTCCTATGTCATGTGGGTCTGGCCACATAGATTCTTAGTTATTATATTACATCTTGTACCATGAAAGTATTTAACTTTACAAGAAACTAGTTTGTGTTCAAATGTTTCCTTTTAATACTTTTGAGGTCTTAATGTACCTCTTTTAAGTATTCAATTATTCATCTCCCGTCTTACTATCTCCTAGAATGTTCAAACCATTTTAAGTGTGTCTTTCTCGGTTTCAAAAAATATAACTATTCATGAAATTTAATAATATAAACAATTTCTATTCAATTCAATTGTTAAAAAAAGACTGAAAGCTTTTCACAAAAATTGAGTATGATCACACTATTAGCCCTATCAAAACTCTAGAGTTAAGTATGCTTGGATGAGAGTAGTACTTGAATGGATGCCATGCTGACATGTATATTGCACTTCCTTTAGTTTTACTTCACGAAATAAGTTACCTAAAAATCCAGTTAATTTATTAAAAAAATCATAAGTCTTAGGTCAGGTAAATAATTAATTGGATAAAAATCATAATTTCTAATTTTAGTGAAGTTAAAATTATATAAGGCTTAGGCAAGCTAAATAAGTAATGTGATAAGAAACACGGGTAGGTAGAATATGATTAAAAAAATACAAGGGGTAATCTGGCATTATTCAACTTCACCGTGGTTTTCTAGGGAGAAGAATCATAAAATGCAAAAATCTTTCTAATCCAGGAATAAAGCTTTTAATGTTCAAAAGAAGAAAAGAGTTTTAACCGGTGAATCTTCGCGTTTCTCTCTCCCCGTAATTAGCCTCGGTGAAACGGCGAATGACAGTTTACGTGAAACCACCTGCACCAACACGTGGAACCTGTCTCATATGTAGGACTACAGCGAGCCCACCGAACAGGAGCCCAAACTCGAACCACAATTGTTGCTCGTATTGGGTTGGTAAGTTCAATTAAGTCGAGCCAAAACACGAACCAAACACAAGCTGAACTTAGATGACACGAGCTGTTCGTGCCGATACCAAAACCGAAACCAAGTTTTCTCCCATGACTTTCTTCAAAGGATTTATTACCGGCCCGACTCCATCTTGTGTTGTATTAGCTTTCTTTTTTTTTCTTTTTTATTTCAAATAAAAAAAAGCACAATTAAGCATACTCTTACCATAGTTAATTTCACCAATCTTATATATATATATATATATAACCAAGCGCTTCCGTAGAGCTAACGAGACCGAGGAGCGGATCTAGAATTTTTTGTAAGGTGGGGCAAACTATATATATAGTAGCTATAGACTCAATTCGTTTTCTCAATTTCATGTGGAGTGATGGAACATGCGCCTCACCTAAAATATGAAAAGTTCATGTATATACGAAAATACAAGTGATTCTGTAAAAAATAAGTCATAATTTTATTTTTCATTTGGTATAAGAGAAAAAAATGATGCAATTAATTGGATTAGAATAGGTTTCTAGCATATATAGACATGTTTAACTACGTGAGCTCATGTGTGGCTCATCATAGCTGAGTCGTGCCCACCGTACCTTTTCTGGGCAAGAGCCCAAACCTGTTTATTTGTGAGTGGACCCACAGCTCTGTACACGTGTCATGCTGAGGTTTGGTTTCACTGTCTAACGTATTACGGATTTTGTGTGTGTTGAGTGAGAGAAGATGCGATATAAAATGCGTCTTAGGTTCGCGGATTCGGTCCTCGTCTTTCTTATTTTCCGCTCTCTCTCTCTCTCTCTCTCCCGGTGTGTGTGTGTCCGTGGAAGCTCTTCTTCTTCGTGCTTGCTGATTCTGTGGTTCCGTTGAGCATCGAAGAGATGTCACTCCGGCTACAGATTTCCTGTGAAGTAGGCCGATCGTCATTCCTGGATTCATTCTCCGGCGTGTCCTTTCGCGATGTCAGCAGACCGATCTCTCAGAGAGCCGGTAGGATGCTACTGAACTTCGGAAGTTTGGGAGTTTTCTGACCGTGGAAGTCGGAACTCAGCCAAATTATTACATTTTCCCCATTTTGTGCTTTTGTCGGTGTGTTTCGTTCGGGGGCGTTCGTGAGGATTTTGTGTGGCTTGCTGGTTCTTTCTCATGGCGGATTTGCCTTTTCTTTTCAGGCTATTTGTTTTGACATCTGATGATTTAGATTCACCGTACTTGTTCTTCAATTTAGTTGCGATTTTGTTTCTGTTTTCGTTATTCTGGACTTTCTGCTCTAAAATCACAGCAGAACTTTTTAGAAATTGCAGCCGGTCAAACGTGTGTGCATGAGCGCCCTTGCTCGTGTGTGAATATAGATGGTTCTTAAAAGTCTCAAGAATCTCTTATTTCTTAAATACGAGCGTATAAACGAGTACAAGGTCAGTGGTGGATCTACATTGCCCCACCAGAAATTTCGAAAATCAACTTAAAGTCTATAGCCCGTGGTGAGATCCATGGGCAATAATATATAGTTCGCCCCACCCGAAACCATCCACCCGAAAAGAGTTTCTAGATCCGCCACTGATGTCTATGGTTGGACATGTTGGCTAAACTGTGACCCAAGAGTAGGATGAGTTTCGTGCATGTGTAATTTCAAAGAGAATACGAAAATGTTTATTATGAGAATTATGTTGATTTGGTATTTGTGTGGTGCATTGAGATTTGAAATGAGTTGTGTACCAGGTTAATGTATAAGAAAGAGATTTGTACTTCTTTGTCACCTATAGTTCGAAGCAAAGCCAATGAAACAGAGACTCGCAGGCAGTGCGGATCTGCATTGAGCCAACCGCCCCACCCAAATTCAAAAAATGAATGTAAAACACTGTATCTTGTGGTGGAATCTGTGACCGTGATGTATATAGTTCGCCCCACCTTAAACAGCCTCATGGCATATTCGCCCCACCCCATACAAATTTCTGGATCCGCTACTGTACAAGGTAGTAGTGAAAAAATATTGTTTACATTTTGATCTTTTGGCAAACAACGGTACAGGTGTATCTCCATTTCGGAAAATCCTTGAAAAATTGAAGCTTACTATCCACACTTAGTTTTTGAATTAAATCAGATTTTATTAGTAACCTAAAAAGTCAAGGGTCTTGCCTTTTCACCTCATGAAATCGGAAGAATCGTGTAAATAAAGGATTTCGGTTATGGGGATTTTTTTAGAACATTTGCACCTTTACTCTTTAAGAATATTCAATCCATTATCTATTTGTCACTAGAGTGCATTTCACTGCGCTGAGCACAGATTTTCCTTCCAATATACTTATACATTTTTTGTTCGTAATAATATCTTTATGTTATAGACCATTGAGGTAGTTATATCTTGCATTGTGCAAATGCTCCTGAATTTGTTGAGCACAATCTATCTTGCGTTCTCCAGATGCTTCTGAATTTGTTGAGCACAATCACGTTTTCAGTTATTCTCTAGTTCGTCCGGATTCTTGACACCCGCTTCCGTTTTATATTCTAAGAAGTTCTTTAAGAAACTTTAGATCAATGTTGTGAATCGAGATGAGGATTGATTCTTTTAACTTATTTGTTTTATGTCTTGAGTGGGAGACATGATTCCTACCATATTCTGTTTTTTCCCTTTCGTTTAAAGGTGGAGGCATTGTCTTCAAGAGAAAAATCATGGAGGTCAGCACAAGAGTTCATTGCGCAGTCAAGCCACCCCCTCCTGCCTGGCCCGGACGAGCATTCCCCGAATCGAGCAAGAAAAAATGGGATGGTCCAAAACCTATCTCCATCGTGGGATCTACTGGTTCAATCGGTACTCAGGTGGGGAATCAAATTCTCATGGACAGCAACTTGACATCGTTGCTTTTCTAACAGCATCTGAAGTTCCTCTTTTGGTCGAAAACTCTGAGCAGAATTGATGAATGCACATGTTGGTCTCCTTTTGCCCTTTTCTGATTTGAAGAGGCTGTTTTCCGTATGATTTGCATGCATGTTTGTATTTGAGAACAGATAAACGGCATCAACGTGGACATTGAAACACAGAAGCGCCCCTTTTGGCAATGAAAATTACCATACTGCTCCCAAAGAGTAGGTTGGGATATGCAGGCACATTTTGGATACCCAGAAAAGCTAGACATAATCAAAACCGGCAATTGCCTGTTTGATAGTTAAAGCATTGGCTAGAGTTGTAAATGTTGGTACCTCCAAGTATTAAACAAAGGGGATGAAGCAGGTGCCCATTATGATGCCCGTCTTCATGTCCATGTACTACAATCTTTAAATGTATGGTCATGAAAGGAAGGTTGGATATGCCGTTCAAAAGTCTTGGACTAATTCCCTTGTCCTCTTCTGCTTGTCTGGAGGTTTCTGATTCATTAGTTTATAACCCTTATAGTTGAAAGTAATGTTTTATCTGAAAGCTGGTTAAAGTAAGAGACTGCATATTGAACATCAGTATATTTACTTTTGAAGCAGCAAATATATCGTCCTTAAAGTACTGATATAGTCTAGATTATAAAGATGCTGCATGAACTTTGTTTTGACCGTGATATTCTCCACACGTTTCAGTAGTCAGGTTGTTTGATCGTTTTAGTTATATGTGATGCCTGCTACATTTGATACTCTTGCAGCTATCTGCCTACATGTTATGTGAATGTTTCTCAAGTTGTTCCGATGGTGATTGCAGACATTGGATATAGTAGCAGAGAACCCAGACAAGTTTGAGGTTGTTGCTTTGGCAGCTGGTTCAAATGTCACTCTCCTTGCAGATCAGGTGATTAACAGCTTTACACTGCACATTATATGGCAGCATGAAATACTTTATTGCTCTTTGGCCTTCACGAACTTGGTCTTCACAAAATTTATCTATTTAAATTGGCGTAGCATCGTTTGTGGTATAGGTGAAAACATTCAAACCTAAGTTGGTTGCTATTAGAAACGAGTCTCTACTTGATGAACTGAAGGAGGCATTAGCTGACTCTGAGCACAAGCCTGAGATCATTCCTGGAGAGCAGGGCAACATAGAGGTGAGATCTGCCAGTTTTTGGACCGCTGTGTTGTTTGGAATTGAGTCTTGTGCTTCACCATGTACTTCCCTTGTTCTCTATCTTTTTCATGTTTTTGTTTTTCAAATTTTAGGTTGCTCGTCACCCAGATGCCGTTACAGTAGTTACTGGAATAGTAGGTTGTGCAGGTTTGAAGGTAAATCTCATGATTATATAAATATAGTCAATGTTTTGAGGCATGTAGAGGGAACTCCATTTCATGGACGGCTTTTCTTTGTGCAGCCTACTGTGGCTGCAATAGAGGCGGGAAAAGATATAGCATTAGCTAATAAGGAGACACTTATTGCTGGAGGACCCTTTGTTCTTCCTCTTGCACATAAACATCAAGTTAAAATACTACCTGCAGATTCTGAGCATTCGGCAATATTTCAGGTAACATGGCTTTGCAATTTGGGTCTGGATGCTGTAGTTCATATGGAAACTTCGATCTTTCCACTCAACTTTAGATATCACTGACAGTTGGGTGGACATATTTCATACTTCTACCTATGCAAAATAATAGGAAAAGAATCAAAGAAGTTCCTCTTTTCCAGATTCTAAGATCTGTTAAATTATGCAGTGCATTCAGGGATTGCCAGAGAATGCACTTAGGCGCATCATTTTAACAGCATCTGGAGGTGCCTTCCGGTATGGATTATTAGGTGCTCTCCGAGTCATATTTGTTGATCTCACTGAGGAACCTTAAGAAAATAGTTTTCTCTGCAATTATTTGTCTGGTTTGTTTACTCTGCAATTTGTTCATTTCTTGATGTTTTCTTGAATGTGCTGATGGACATGATTGATAGAGACTGGCCTGTTGAAAAACTGAAGGAAGTGAAAGTTGCTGATGCTTTAAAGCATCCTAACTGGAACATGGGAAAGAAAATCACAGTTGACTCTGCCACCTTATTCAACAAGGCATTTGTCTTCCTCTATTTAACTCTGTTGAATTTGTTCATCTTTGTGTAGCAATCTTGCTTGCAATTTTGCATTTTATCACATTTAATTGTTACCGGTATTTGCTCCATCGATAGGGGTTGGAAGTTATCGAAGCACATTACCTTTTTGGAGCTGATTACGATAACATTGACATTGTAATTCACCCACAGTCGATTATACATTCGATGATTGAAACACAGGTTTGAAATACATATAGATTATTGTTCCATCTTGTTACATGTTCCATTGAAATGAAGCAATGACTCTTCGTTACTTTGCATAAACAGGACTCTTCAGTTCTGGCCCAATTGGGATGGCCAGATATGCGCCTTCCAATTCTTTATACTTTGTCATGGCCAGAAAGAATATATTGCTCAGAGATTACGTGGCCTCGACTTGATCTTTGCAAGTATGTAAATATTTCTTGTCGACATACTTTTTCTGTTATATGTTAGACAAATTTGCCTTTTACTGTTCCTGTTGGAGTTCAATTATGATTTACAACTAACTGCTATATCAAGGATACGTTTTCTCCGAATGACAAAAATGTCACTAGAACTAGTCAATAAATCTGTAAAATCGTGGACTTGGAAAGCATTTTGTGTTTCGTCAATATTATAGATTTACAAGTTCAGTAGCTAACCAATTCTCGTCTTGTCATACTTCCTGTGACAAGGCCATTAAGTAATTGCATTTCTGATTCGTATCCTATGTATTGTATACCAATCAAAGCCTGATTACATCTCACAGATACTAGGAAGTTTATGACTCTAAAGTTATCTTGAACAAATGTTTGATGGGGCTTTGGAGCTCATGAATTTCTATGGTTTAGCTAAGTTCAGTTATCTTGCAGCAAGTGTTCTTTTCATTTATTTATGCTTATCTTTGCTTGAATGGTTTTGCATTTCTTTGGTGTTGCTTTGCTTGGAACCAGTCTGCAAGCTCGAGCAGTTGTGATTGGTTGATTGAAACTATTGAGTAGCTTTTCTGCATCTCGCTGTTCATAATTTTGTTACCTTCCAAGTCCAAATTGGTGAAGCCATTGATCCATTCCATGCAGATTGGGCTCGCTTACATTTAAAGCTCCCGATAACGTGAAATACCCTTCGATGGATCTTGCTTATGCTGCTGGTCGTGCCGGAGGCACCATGACCGGAGTTCTTAGTGCTGCAAATGAGAAGGCAGTCGAGATGTTTATTGATGAAAGGCATGTTTTCTTATCTATTTGGGGACTCGAACTTCTTCTTTTCGGTTTATATAGCATCTGATCAACCATCTTATCATCGTTTCTACACATGTACCCATTATGGGGTAAGCTCTCATAGTGCTTGTTTTCTCCGTCGCCAAGCTCGAACCCAGAGCGTTGCTTAAGGGGAGCAAGTGCCGAACCATTTGAACTATATCAAGATAATATCCTTCAATACGGTGCAATACAATTATAATGCAGCGAGTATTGATATATGATAACTTGGTTGTCTCTTGCAGGATTAGGTACTTGGACATATTCAAGGTGGTTGAGAAGACGTGCGAGAAGCACCAAGACGAGTTGGTGCGGAGCCCGTCGTTGGAGGAGATCATACATTACGATTTATGGGCGAGAGAGTATGCAGCTGGTTTGCAACTATCAGGCGCCACACCAGTTGCAGCATAGATTCATAGTCGGCAATGCAGAACTGGGTCGCCTTACTGGGTTTGTCTATATGCCCTCCATTTAAGGGGTACAAGTCACTGAAGCTTTTGTACCTCATTTTTCATGCTTGATGTCATATGTTATTTTATCATGTCGACACACACACACACACAGAGCTGAACAGAATTGCTTGTTAAATAATTAAAGTTTGTAGTTGCTTGTTGGCTTCTCAAGATTGCATGTTTAAGATGAGCCGACAGGATAACGAGCTAGATGAGCCGAACATGAGTTACCAAACCAAACCCAACCCTTATCCTATGCTAATTGGAGTTGACTACATGAATTCTTTGTCTACCTTGTGTTTGATCATCATGTTCACTCCAAAATAAATAGCAAAGTCATATCCAAGATGTTATTTGGTGTATGTTATTTGTGGACGCATTGTATTGGTGGGTGAGTTTAAGGAAAAAGTTAATAGGAAATTATAACTATGAAAAGAAATATTAAAACAAAGATAGAATATATAGAATATAAGTTTGATCATTTGGCTACTTCAAACGACATAGAAATTAAGATTCACACATAATGTATCCCTTTTAAAGAGAGTTTTAAATACCTAGGATCAATTTTTCAGAGTGATTAAAAAATCGATGAAGATGTTACACATAAAATTAATGCATATTGATTAAAATGAAGAGGTGTATCATGGATTTTATATGACATGAAAATAAATGTAAATATTGTAGAGAAACAATTAGACTCACTATGTTGTGTGGTTTTGAGTTTTGGGCAGGTAATTATCAATACATGTAAAAAATGATCGCGACAGAAACAAAGATGTTGAGTTGGATGAGTGGTCATAAGGAAAGATCATATACGTAATGAGGTTATTAGAAACAAATTGAGAGTAACAGCCATAGATGACAAAAATTAAAAAAAAATGTTTAAGATATTTTGAACACGTATAAAGTTGATCAAAGGAAACTCTAATAAGAAGGTATGAGAAACTAGATTATGAAAATGTTAAAAAAGGAAGAAGAATATCACAAAAGTGTTGTAAGAAAAAACAGAATGATCATAGCTTATATTGAGTTAAATGTTAAGATGACACATGATTGAGCTTTATGAAATAAAGAATCCATATAACTGACCCCAAAGGTTTAGTTGTATATTTTCATTTCTTTCAAACAATGTCAAAGTCTTAAAAGGGAATAGCGCCGATACATTAAGGATTCTTATCGAAGCTGTTATTTTATTTAATTTATTTTATAAAAATGTATAAAATTAGGGACATCTAATCCTTAAAACATTATTATGCATGATAAAGCTCCAAGTCGCTTCCCTTCTTTCTAATGGAGGGAGGGATATTTCTGTTTATCAAAGTGATCTTCCTATTTTGATCCCTGAAATTGAGTGATCTCTCATTTCAGATTGCTTTTCAACCAACCATATACAAAGAGACTTGAATTGAAGGTATTTCCAAGGCATAGGGATAGAGGCACAGATCGTTCTCAAACAGTTTCGGTTTGGTTCTGTGTTTCACTAACTTGTATTGGACGAGTAAATCAAGAAACAACTCGTACTTGGCCACCCTAATCACCAACCTGATTTCAACTCAACTCGATGAATATCAACTGAGCCTAGGCTAGGGATGACAATGAGGCGGGGTGGGTTTGCTTTTTACCCCACCCACACATGCCCTGCAATGGAAACCTCTTATTGGATCCCACCTGGCCCTGTCACACGGGTATTGGGAATCAAACCCGAAACTCACCCGGCACTCGCATTAAAATAATATTTACAACAAATCGGTTAATATCTTTTATTTTTCATACAACGTCAAATCTACATATGATTATATATATCGAAACAGGGTGGGACGTATTTAGCTTAAACCCTACCTCTTTTACCCCTTAAAACCCACATAGTGCAGCCGCAACGCAGGTTGGGTACTCATGAAATGGGTGGTTTAGGCGTGGGTTTGATTAGACATGTCTAGTTTCGGTTAGTTTTTAACCTAAAACCGTAATCGAACTGGTTTGAAAGCGTTCTCGGTTATGGTTGGAATCACTGGTTCTAGGGTGGTTTCGGTTTGAATCCGGAACCATTCATGCTTGGAACCGGTTTTATAAGAGGTGAAACTGGAAAGGAATTCAGTGGTCCTCGGTTCCGAGATCGGTTCCTCACTAGTTCTGAGTTCAGCCGATTACTGGCGCGGGCCAATTAAAAACCGGTCATGTCTATGTCCGATCACATTTGGAACCAGTAAGGGATCTTAACCCAAAGGTGCAATTGGATCGGTTCTTCATCTCAGGGGATCCAAATCAATCCGATCCGCTAACAAATCAGCTGGTTGACGTTTCTCCCTCCGACGGCCATTCGATATAATCTTTCTCTTAATTCACTCAGCAGCGTAGGGGAGAGGGGGTAGCTTTTCGGTTTGCCATCCGACCGTCGTTTCCAGTTAATAATCCGACGAGCTTTGTGAGTAACAGATCCAACATCGTTCTTCCGTTCGCGTGGGAGTTCTGCTGGAATATCTTTTCTGGCGGAGTTCCTGGCGTCCTTACCACCAAATGTGTAGAGTTCAGGGCTCAACTTCATTGTATTGAATGGGGGAAGTATTTGGACGCAATCCCACTATACTAGAGAGTGAGATATTTCGGGATATTGCTCAAAGGTTGGACTACAATATCCCGATGTCCCCGTCTGGATTATGGGGTCCTCCCTTTGCTACTAGAAAAAGAAGTTGTTCTTGATTCTGATAAAGGGTTTTCCTTTATTCACCAAGTTCTTTAAACCGTGAATCTGTTTTGCTTACAATCTCCCCGTAACTATTCATCTTGGAAACTGCTACAATTTAGGAATTGGCTTGGAAGAGTGAACTGCAATATCCCTTTTTGTCGAAAATATGGACGATGGGGTCCTTACTTTGCTAGAAATCGCCATGCTTTTTATTCTGATATTGGGTTTTCTTTATTTGTTGGATTCTCCCAACCGTGAATTCATTTTCTAGATAAGCTTCCTTTTATCCTTAGTCTTGACTTTATCAGTTGGGATTTTCGTTAATCGTCTTGCTGACTCATGTTCTATCTGATGTACGCAGTAAGGGTTGTTTTTTGGAGTGATTCGGGGATCGAAACCGGTATTTCTGAGCCACTTATCTGTATAATATGTGAGCACTCTGTCCATTATTTCCGTTTACTGACCTTGTGTATGATATGACGGGATTTACAGAGATTTTGGATTCTTGTGTTGCTAAATCTCTGAAGGAGGGCTTCCATTAACAGACCTCCGACGCCTGACGCCGACGAGGAGCGAGAGAAGAAGCCTACACTTCAGGAAATTA
The DNA here is from genome assembly GCA_036023115.1 of Brasenia schreberi. NCBI lineage: Eukaryota > Viridiplantae > Streptophyta > Magnoliopsida > Nymphaeales > Cabombaceae > Brasenia > Brasenia schreberi. The sequence goes on along the minus strand of JAYKKT010000092.1, from coordinate 6,203,441 downwards.
TTCACATAAAAGTGCGCAACTGGTTCTCTTTTCCATTTAATTTGAAAGCATCTTGATGTTACTGGTCATTCTTTGGTCTAAGGAATCACTGTCTTCTTGCTTTACTCTTTTTTTGCTTCCGAGTTTGACTCTATAATTGAAATTCTCTTTCTGTTTTGGTTCCGGCGATGATCAGCTTATTGAGAGTGGAGAGAAAGAGAAACTGAAGGAGCTTTTGAGAGAGAGGCTGATTGAGTGCGGATGGAGGGACGAAATGCACGCTCTTTGCAGGTTCTTTGCTCTTCTTCATTGAACTTTTCAGGTTTTTCAATGTTTTGTCTATGGATGCGAGTTTAGAACGTGGAAGCAAAGTTAAGTTGTGCAGTGAACTGAAATGATTTGGAAACTGAGATAATTTGGGATAAATCAGTTTCTATTATGGATAGATGCGTGAAGCACTAAGTGCCTAAAATTTGAAATTCTTTACCTCCGGTGATCTTCTGATGTAGAGAAGAGAAGAAATATGTTAGTGTGTGGGTGCACGGATGCTGGAAGAACGTTGAGAATTTTCTTTGAATGTAATGGCAAATCAATCCTATAATACCCCTCTCGGTTCTCAGCATTTTGTGTGCAAAGCTTTTCTCTGAAATACTTTCATGATGTGGCTTACTGGCTTTACTTGGAACATCCTTGGAAAGACTCAGATGATTAAGGAAATAGATATATAGAAGGTGAAAATGAGAGAAATAACAGAATCATCTTCTTATACAGATGTCTGCGAGACCACTTAAAAAGGTTCTCTAGATGAAGTCAAAGATAAGTTTTGAAATGGAGGTACTTAAAATAATAAAAAATTGCACAATCTTGCGGTAGTATCATGAACAAACCCAGAGAGATTGATAGATCTTCCCGAGATTTTCATTTTTTGTGAGATTCTCTTGAGGTTATTCTTGTCATCTCAAAACCATAAGGAAGCGAGAAGTTGTACGTTTCACTAGAGGGGTGATCAAAACTGGTAAATAGCAGTATTGTTTGATGCATATCGGACCGTGTATCGTTTTGGTTCACGATACGATACGTATCGTATCGTAATGTATCATAATTTAATAGTAAAAGATTAGTAAAAATCTAAAGAAATAAAAAAATAGGAAAAAATCCGATAATTGTAAAGAATTCATATAATGCAAGAATTTAGTACATATTCCTCATTCACCATTCAATAATTGAAAAAGAATTACATATTTTGAAGCACAATCCTTGGAAAAAAGTACATTTTCATAATTGAAAAAAAACATTTACGCATTGTAATTAGGACCGTCAACTAAATAATCTTCATCTTTTCCTTACTGAAGATCATCACCACCTTCTGCTTAAAAATCAAAGTCTTCATCTCCTTGATGATGTTGTGCTCCTTCCAAATTAATCCATGTAATGCCTTCTTTGGTTAGGACTTAGGAGTGCAGTTGTTTCATTGTCTTCCATAATACACTCCTCTAATATATCAAAATTATCCAAACTTATTGGATAAAATTGGTTTTCTTCTTTATTTAACTTTTTTAATTGCAATAAGTAATTAGTAAATAACATTAACAATTGAAGTCAAACAAAATATTGAATTTAATCTTTAAGTAATAACTAATACAAGATTACCTCTGTCGGAGCCGCGTGTTACAACGGATGAAAACTAAGTCATTGAGCCGCTTATGTTCCAACTTGTTGTGCTTTTTTGTGTGTATGTGTTGAAAGACACTTCAATTCTTTTCATAACCCATTACACTATAGGTTTGGCTCAGAAGTCAGAACTCTTAATGCAAGATCTCTAAGGTTTAAGCAATCACTTACAAACCTATTCGACTAAACATATGATAGAAAAAGGTAAAATATCAAGAACTTAATCCATAATAAATATAAGATTTAAGAAACTTAAATATGAAGATAAATAGTTTACCTAGGCTCATATTAGTGTGGTTGCAAATTGCTACAGGCAAGCCCATCAAGTGAAGAGCATTATCATAGATCTCTATCTCTCGATGTATAGCATCAAATTCTTGCCTTAAGACGTGTGTAGTATGCATCTCCTCTGACATATTTAAAGATATCAAAAACATAAGTTCTTTAGGACAATAGACAATAAAGTTTAACAAAGTCCTTCGTCGCCTATCTATCCCTCTATCTGTCATGATAGTGCATCTTATCTCCTTCCATGACTCTCTCAAAGTATTTGCTCACTGCATGGTCTGTATGCTCATAGAGTTGTTCTGAAGCCATAGCAGCATGAATTCCATGTTGACAATTATGTGTAGTGCTAGGAGGGAAAAATGACTATATGATAGAGAAAGTTCTTCCTCTACTCATTCATCTTCTACCACTTCTACTTACAAAATCTTCAACAACTCTCTTTCCCCTAGTTGATGGTTGAGAACTACTACTACCAACCTTTATTCTACGATCAAAAGGAATAGTATCACCAATCCAATAGCATCATCTTTCTCTTCCTCAAATATCTCTAAATCATCCTCCTATCGCCTCCTCTCATGTATGCTCTCAATCATCTATAAGCATTATCATTTAATGGCTTATGGCAATTTCCTAACTCTACCTATGCAAGGAGCAACATCTAATCCCTATTAGGTGATGTTTCAATCGTGAAATTCCACTACTAACCACCTTTTCACAAAACAAGCATTTTATCTTCAATTTGTTTCTCCCAACTTTTGTACCTCACTGTCATGCCTGATCATTGGACCAAGATTGGGAGTCCCTAACACCCCTTCCTGCTATCTCAATTTAACACTTTAATATAATAATAATATGAAAATAAAAACACTTCATAAATCCCCAATCTTCACATGATACTCAAATAGAGTGTCTCCCACTTCACGAATACAATAAAAATCATATTCATGTACTTCATAACTTCATATTTTATTATTCAAAAAAGAAAAACATAAATAACACCAAAAAATAACAAATACAAAAAAAAATTGAAAAACTTCAGTTTGGTAGCCTTGCATGGACGCCTATAGTACCTTTTTTAGCCTTAAAGACCAAGGAGGGGGGAGTCACGAGAGGGAGCCTTGAAAAGAAGCCAGAAACCCGCAATACTGTGGGTTTCTGTTGAGTCAAGGACCCTTTATAAGAGTCCTTGGCCATACCGCCCGTATCATATGATACGGGCAATACTTATCATATTGCACGATACGGCACTGATACGATACGATACGGCATGATATGTTTTCCCATACGATACACAATGTTGTACCGATATGATATGATACATTGCGATACGGATAACATGAGTAAATAGTACTATAAGTTCAGAATTTAACAGTATGATGATGAAGTTGTAGGGTTGCTCTGATTGTTGGTGCATGTTATAGTAGGGGACTTTGGTTGGTCTATGTAATTTTCTTTATAAAGTCTGGCTTTTGTAAAAGCTCCTTTTTCTGAGTGCCATGCCTTTCTCTTGTGATCAGGGCATTTGCAAGGAAGAAAGGAAGGCAAAATGTGACTGTGGATGAACTGGTTCATGTAATTACCCCAAAAGGAAGATGTGAGTATTATAGAACTTTTCCAGGCCAAGTTTTTGGGCTCTCTCTACAAAACAACAACAACAACTAAGCCTTTTCCCATAGTAGACGGGGCATAATTTGTATAGTCCATGGTATAAAAATCCAACGAAGTTTTACGTTGGCTGTCAGAAGCCTAACACAATCCTCCTTTATCCGGGCTTCGGAACGGTCATGCAAGGGTGATCCCTTACATGGGTAGAGTTTGGGCTCTCTCTACATTAAATAGAAATAAATGCTGCTTCATATGGTGTTGTGATTTCCTTTCAGGTTGTTCAACTTCTTGTGTTCTTAAATGGAAGTGTTGGGTTTTTAAATTCTTCCGTTTTCTTGCCAATTATGAAAGCACTAGTTGAAGGTCGTAGTAGATCAGGCCTTCATTCACATTCACCTTTGTGCTATAGCCTTTTATTTTTCCTTGTTGAAGAGTCTGTGCCTTGTGAGAGCTTGAGCTTTGATAGGTTACTAGGCTTCAAAACACACTGGCATGCATCTTTTATTTTAGTTGTAAGCATAGGAGAGGAGGGTTACGCTTCTTTTTTGTCCTTTGGCTTAATGTAGTTCATGTCCTTTGCCTGTCCGTGATTTGATTGTGTTGATGTTATCATGTTAGGGCTTCTTTCTGGCATTTGTTTTGCTTTTATACGATAGTGCAGCTTTTACCACTTAAAAGCGTTAATGGTTTAGTCTTAATTACTGCATCTCATACTTCTCAGCATATTTAGATAGCATCTGATTTTGTGCAATTTTTCCTACGATTGATGCTGTGAATCTAGAAATAGCATTCCAATCCTGAATGCAATGAATAAGTTATTTCTAGATCATGAAAGATCTAGACTTTGACTGCAGGATCTCGATGTAGTTTATATCTTTCTAATAATTATTAATTAAACTAGTATGGTATTAGAGATATCTGTGTGGAATATTGCTGGCATTTCGGCCTTTCTGAGCCACAACCCAAGTCACACCATGGTTTCTATCTGCCTGTGCAAGTCTTCTTGTTTTTCATTCACACTACCAGTTGTTGATGTGCTCCTATCTTCCTATGCTTTGGAATATCCCACGCAAGGCCAAGAAACTCCTTGTAGTTACTTCAACCATATTCTCAGCGCCCAACGAGATGAGTTGCTTGGCTTTTGCTCATTTTGGGTTCTGCTGAGCTCATTTCAATTCATATAGTTTAACGAGATTTTGTAAATCATAAAGGCTCATTATACAAATGCGATGTTTACTTTGCTCAGCTGCACTAACTAAACTCTTCCTACAGCCTCTGTACCAGATGTCATAAAGGCGGAGCTGTTACAACGCATCAGAACCTTCTTAATGAATGTCCATGTTGATTAGAAGTCACTGGTTGGATTGAGAGTTTCCTGCACTCGAAGGTGAGCACTAGGCAAACCATGTTCCTGAAATCCTTTTCCACTTGCCTGAGAGGAATAGGAGCCTCCTTCTCCATGCATACTAGAAATGGATATGTTGGGTCATGGACGCTATTTGTAATGAGAAAGTAGGGCTCAAGCCGCTGTTTAGGTGAAGTCAAGTTCATCTTATGATTGCCACATCAACAGTAGCACACTTACTTGATGTGTTTGTATTGAGATGTTCATTGTGCTAACCTGAAATGCCCATGCAATGTGTAGATTAACGAATGATTTATACGTTGTGTTTGGGGATGTGATTTTGTGACAAGCTTAGCTACGAAAAAAAAGATGTTCTTGGTTGCCATTATGGTTTTAGAACACCACTTTGTAGTTAGCTTGTATTCAGGTGCATCGTTGTTCTACAGACATGGTTGCACGGAAAGTCGCCCACAGCGGCGTTCCCGTTTCGATGCAACACAAGAACGCGAAACGTTCCTGCCGAAATGTTTCAGCGAAGTTTTGGCTATATGAGTACTTTTTGTAAGGAGAATGCTGAGAACTTTCCCTTAATTTCCTTTTTCCCGTATGGAGGTGTCCTCTGACTTTTCTACACTGGGTTTCAACTCGTCGAGGGGCCCAAAATAAACCGATACACATAAAACCCTGAATGCATGTGTTGGACACAGGCTACTCCATACTCTATCTTCTCAAATGAGCACACAAATCAGCCAAAACATGTACAAACAGAGTTCACAAGGTGACCTCAAAAGATCTCATTGAAACAGGTAGACATTGTTGTGGCCATCAAAGTTCCAAACGGAGAAGAGAAAGCTGCACTTGGTGTTCAAAATGCAGAGAGCAGGCTTTACCTGGCTAGATAGGCCAGTTCAAAAGCCATTCGAGTTAAAGATCACTTGTATACATCTGGCCAGGGTCAGGCTAACCCATTCTTGGACTCCAAAACTAAGTCCCTGTCACCCGCTTGAGTCCTCGCGCGCACGATATGTTGATAAGAATACTAGGTTTTGGTGGAAGTGGGGCGCATTGGCACCTAACTCTTGCATCTTTAACCATTGAAAAGAATTCTTGACATTTTCTTGAGTGGCAACAAAATTTTTACTTAGAACGTGTGCTGTTCGTGTCACAAGTCAAACTGCACGTTCGATGCATGTTAGCCAGGCATGCCACCAAAATGGCGTCTCGGAATTCAGAGAGAGAGATTACGGCACGCTCAATAACACTCCTTTAAAGCCATCAACACATCTGCAGCACTCATTTAATGAAATAGTGCACCTCATTCATGATTTTCAGCTCATATTACAAAAATTGACTCATTGGAGATCTATTTTCCTCCAAACGCCATGCGCACCACCTTGCAAGTGTTTTTGATGGAATCTTTACCTGTACTGCAAAAACAAATTTTTTTGGTGAAGAACGAGGACAAGGAGAGAGTCCTGGGGATGCAGACTTCGACCTCATTCAGGATTAACATAGGATACAAAGCAGGCAACTGCACAGGAATTTGGATAAATATTTTAGCATTGTATCTACAATCAATTGATCATCGATTTGCTTTCGGCATCTTGAATCTTGAAACTGGCTTTGAGGATGATGTTGAAGCTGATCCTTCCTGTACCACCATATGTATAATTTTAGAGGGGTTAATTTAAGAAAAGCTAAGGACCATATATAGCTTAATTAACATCAATAACTGCGAGGATCCCGACTGTGGGGCTACAGGGCCTGACTGAATGTCATAGCCTCGCTCGATGATAGATCCAGTTAATGCCTGACCAGATTTAAAAAACACAGGTTCAAACAAGTAGAATAGTCCAACTGTCATACTATACATACATCAATCATTCTTAATACCAGACAGGTGATTCGGTCTGTAAGAAATTGAGATAATAGATTGTGTCCGAGTGTGTGTGCGTCCGTTCATGCTTCTGTGTTTCTGAATACTAGGCACAATAGTTATTATTGTTGTTTGTGTGCACAGGGGCGCGCATGCATATAGGCCATTCTTATTACTAGACACCAGCTGTAACTCGGTTGAAACTTGTTTGCAAAAGACATGCCTTCCGAGTGTGAAGATCCAAATTTGTCCAAATGATCCCTAGGAGCAGCATCTGGGACCTGGAAAACCATTAAAAAATTCTCAGAATGTATAAAAATGTTGAGAAAAAGGAGAGGAAAAACCTGTGGATATTGAAACTGAAATCTAAAAGAAATATCTTTCTCATTCCAAACTTCTCTTACCTGCTATCCACTGGACAGTATACTCATTTGCTATATTGATCTTCAATAAACCATTATTCGCTTAGTAGTTATAGTAGACTAGCGTGCCCATATATATTAGATTCATTTAAAACAAAATGCATCAAACTCTAATTTTAAAATAAGGAGCACATAAATGTACCCACAGCATGCCTTAATTATGAACTTCTCAATGATCCGTCTTCAAACTCATGCTGAAATGGATTACCTAAGGATGATCAAGAACGAAAAGAATATCCAACTAATCAACCTTTCATTCCCTTCTATAAAACAAGTAGCAGAGCAGAGTACCATCTAACATTTCCAGTATCGAATGCAAATCTAAGTAAGTAAACATCGCAATGCAGATTATGAAAAAGAACTTTCATAAAGCATCTTCTTGTAGCAATTTCAAACGAGTATGTGGTCCACATAGAACCAAGTTAACCCACAAGCCTAGAGCAGCACATAGTCCTTTGCTGAGATAGATTAGCACTTGAAGCACAATGCAGCCGACCATCAACATGGAAACATCACTTGACCATATAGTGGGGTGCCATATGATATCCGTTGGTAGGGGCTACAAGAGGAAGCAATGACAGTTTCCATCACATCCTTCGAAGTTCATGCTCATTGTGCATTGTCAGCCGAGGTTTTCTACTGTACCTACTATTGGATTTGAATCAGTAATCTGCCATCTGAAAAGGAAAGTCTAACAGACAGACTCAAGGAAGTCCATTCAAAATCAATAGTTGATTGACATGCTTTTGGAATGTCACTTGTCACTGTATGATCATAAAATATAGGCTATTCACACTAACATACTGATCCTCGAACCTTTGCTTCTCAACTTTATCATGTTGTGAAGCAGACAGTCATAACCTCATAGACCTCCCACAAAGATAAGAGAATTTGCATGTCAAATATGTGTACTCAGCCATACTCTCTCACATGTTACAGTGACATGAAGCAAAAATTCTTCAGGGAACCTTTTGCAATTCCAAGCGGGGATGCAAGTGATTAGAGCAACCAGATTAACAATGCCATGCATAGCTCTAATTTTAAGCATTCCAACCTTAAGAAATGCACTTTTGAAAACTGCAAAAATACCTTCAGTACTATATACAAAGCAGTACAATGATATAGAACTTCATCCGTTGTAGCAAAATATTTTGCAATAACAATTGGCAGCAAAGTTATGATACCTCACTTTGTGATGCAAATGTCACATAAGATTTCTCCTTAGGTTTATGAGAGGCCACATTCTTCTTTTCCTCAAAGTTCTCAGTGTTAAGTGCTCCAGGAATTCTTTCAAATGGTTCACCAAAATAGAACAACTCTGCCCATGTAAGGGATCACCCTTGCATTGCCGGTCCCAAGCCCGGATAAAGGAGGAGGGTTGTGTTAGGCTAATGACAACCAGCATAAAACTTCGTCGGATTTTTATAACATGGATTACAAAAATTATGAGCATTGCTTTGGGGCATTCCCGCCTAGCGACGTGCTGCAGAGCCCGAATGCAGTAAAAAGTAAGCAAGGCCACTACATTTTCACCCGAATGTAGTGAATTAATTGCAGAGAGGGTTCCCACATCATGGACGGGTGTGGGTAAAGAAGTTAGTCCCGCTATATTACAGCCCGAATGTAGTGAAAATTTTTCAGAGAGGGTCTCCGCATTTTGATCATGGACGGATGCAGGGGTAAGAAAGCTAGTCCTAGATAATAAGATTCGTATTGGTTCTTGGAATATCGGAACATTATCGGATAAGCTAATGGAGGTGGTAGATACTATGATTCGAAGGAAGATTCATATTCTATGTTTACAAGAGACAAAATGGGTTAGAGAAAAAGCAAAGGAGATATAGGTTTTAAATTATGGTACTCAGGTAAAGAAAAGGCTCGAAACGGAGTTGGTATTATCATAAATAAAGATTTAAAGGATAGTTTAGTAGACATACAACAATATCATGACCGAATCATGACGTTGAAATTAGTGTTAGGAGAAGAGGTTTTGAATATAGTTTGTGCTTACACACCCCAAGTAGGACTAGAAGATAGTATAAAGACATTTTTTTGTGAAGAGTTAGATAAGGTGTTTCAAAAGATTCCACAAAGGGAGATGATTTGTTTAGGAGGAGATTTAAATGGACATGTCGGTAAAGAGGCATTAGGATATCAAGGGATTCACGAAAACTTTGGTTTTGGGGATGTAAACGAGGAAGGTAGGGAGATTTTAAATTTTGCTATGGCATTTGATCTCTTTATAGTCAATACAATCTTCAAAAACGAGATGAACATTTAATTACTTATAAGAGTGGCTTATCACAAACACAAATTGATTACTTTATTTGTAAAAAAAAGATAAGTGTGTTGTAAAGATTGTAAGGTAATTCCAGGAGAAAGCTTAACCACCCAACATCGACTTTTAGTTATGGATTTACAAATAAAAAAATGAACAAACAACAAAAGAGTGCATCGAGCTATTCGAACTAAATGGTGGAACCTCAAAAGCGAGAAAGAAGATATATTTAAACAGAAAGTCCTTCAAGGAGATGTTTGGAATTATGTTGGCACACCCTGTGATATATGGAACAATATGGCTATACATATTAGGAAAGTGGCGAAAGATGTGTTAAGGGTATCTAAGGGAGGTGTACCAGCATAAAAAGAAGCTTGGTGGTGGAGTGAAGTAGTGCAAAATAAAATCAAGGCAAAGAGGGCATGTTACAAATTACATTATGCCAAGAAAAGCTTATAAGAAATCAAAGAATGAAGCGAAAAAGGCTGTTAGTAAAGCAAAAGCTAAGATTTGGGAGGACTTATATAAAAAACTCAAACTCAAAAGAGGGTGAAAGAGATATTTTTAGGATAGCTAGGGCTAGAGATAAGAAAACTAAAGATCTTAATTATGTTAGATGCATCAAAGACGAGGATGAAAAAATTTTAGTAGCAAACGATGATATAAGAAATAGATGGAAAAACTATTTTTATAATCTTTTTAATGAAAATAAAGATGTTAGTATTAGTTTAGGAGATTTAGCCAAGTCAGAAAAGTATATAAACCACAATTTCTACCGACGTATTCAAAAGAATGAAGTCAAAGAGGCTCTTAAACATATGAAGGGTGATAAATCGGTAGGACCAGATAATATTCCTATAGAATTTTGAAAAATACTAAGAGAAATAGGAATCACTTGGCTCACAAGACTATTTAATGAAATATGAAAAAACAAAAGATGCCCGAGGAATGGAGAGCAAGTACACTTATACCCATATATAAGAACATGGGAGAAATTCAAAATTGTGTGAATTATCGAGGTATCAAGTTAATGAGCCATACTATGAAATTATGGGAAAGAATTATCGAACATAGGTTAAGACAAGTATCAAGTACAACAGAGAACCAATTTGGATTCATGTCAAGCAGATCTACTATTGAAGCGATTCACCTTTTGAGACGTCTTATGGAACATTTTAGAGCAAAAAAGAAAGACCTTCGCATGATATTTATTGATATAGAAAAAGCTTATGATAGGGTACCGAGAGAGGTTCTTTGGTGAACTTTGGAAAAAAGAGGTATCCAATTGACATATATTAACCTTATAAGAGACATGTATGATGGTGCAAAAACATGTGTGAGGACTCATGAAGGAACGACAGACTTCTTTGAAGTTAATATTGGGTTACATCAAGGATCAACTTTAAGTCTATACTTATTTATAATGGTGATGGATGAGTTAACAAAACATATTCAAGATGAAGTACCTTGGTGTATGTTATTTGCAGATGACATTGTATTAGTGGAGGAGTCTAAGGAAAAAGTTAATAGAAAATTGGAACTATGGAGAGAAACATTAGAAAGCAAAGGCCTCCGACTTAGTAGAACAAAGACAGAATATATGGAATGTAAGTTTGATCATTTGGTTACTTCAGAGGACATGGAAATTAAAATTGGCACACATTGCATTCCCCAAAAGAAAAGTTTTAAATACCTAGGGTCAATTTTTCAGAGTGATTGAAGAATTGATGGAGATGTTACACATAGAATTAATACTCGTTGGTTAAAATGGAGAGGAGCATCAGGTATTCTTTGTGATAAGAAGATATCATTAAAGTTAAAAGGTAAATATTATAGAGCAGCAATTAGGCCTGCCATGTTTTATGGTTCTGAGTGTTGGGCAGTTATGGTTATGAGTGTTGGGCAGTTAATCATCAACATGTACAAAAGATGTCTGTGACAGAAATGATGATGTTGAGATGGATGAGTGGTCATACAAGAAAAGACCGTATACATAATGAGGTTATTAGAAACAAATTAGGAGTGGCACAAATAGAGGATAAAATGAGAGAACATCGTTTAAGATGGTTTGGACAAATAGAAAGAAGATCAAAAGAAGAACCAGTAAGAAGGTTAGAAAAACTAATTTTGGAAAGTATTAAAAGAGGTAGAGGACGACCACAAAAGTGTTGGAAAGAAACAAAAAAGAATGATCTAGCTTATTGGGAGTTAACTGCTAACATGGCACACGATAGGGATATGTGGAAACAAAGAATCCATGTAGCCGACCCCATCTAGTATGGAAAAAGGCTTAGTTGTTGTTGTTGTTGTTGGTTCACCTAAATAGAACAATTATTGTAATGACTAAATCGTAACAAGGAAAACTAATTAGTACACTGTACACAAGGAGCTTTCTATATAATTATTGGAAATGGAATTTAGTCCCTTCATTTATAGTTCAAACATTTAAATGTATAAGCATGGATCATAATTTCAAGAAAATAGCATCCGTTCTGAACTTCGAGTGCAACAATTTCTTCTATAAAATATCATCAGAACATGCTGCCGTTAACAACATGTTTCCATGCAAGACAAAAATGAAAAGAAACTGAAAAAATTAAACCATTAGAATGGATTATAACAAAAAACCTGTAAAAGTCCAACTCATATAAAGTCGCACAATCTTTATGGTTTAAAAACATGCATTAATAAAAAGTACATATTTGATCACAAGTGTTGATACGAAAATTGTTGTCATTATGACTGAAAAAAAAAATGAAGATGGTAGTAATGTGAAATAGCATCCTTCACAACTTTCTTAGGATCATTGTTGATGAGTTTCATTTACATTCGGCATACGACTGAAGCTGCAATTTACCAAGCTGCACAAAAAAATGAGAAATCATTACACATGCTTGTGAAAGAGTAATGACATTTGTAACGGCATGTACATGAAAGCATGAACGTACACGGATGCATGCTAATGCTTTATGCCATACTGACTAGAGGTTGTGATATTTTCTATATCAAACCCTTAAAGGACTGTTTCTCAAAATTAAAAGCATATAAAAAACCACATGTTTTGAACAACATTTGTCACAGTATTGCTGCAATCACTTCATACTAATTTGATTATTAAACTGAATAGGAAGCTCCCTACTTTTTATGGCATCATATTTGTTTCAACATCCCCTAATTTTCTGGAGATTTCCCAATAAAACTAGTTATGTTTAAGTTGTGTGAGAAAAAACTCATGAAAATTATTGCTCAACCAGATTGGTGACCTTTTGCTTCTTTGCATTGCATGAAAAATGTGCATATGCATGTGATGTTTTAGAAATTTGATTATGATTTAGAAGGAAAAAATTCCAGCACGTGAAAGCGAGGCCTCTAAAGATATGGAGAGTTTAAAATTGGAAGTATGCAACTCATTGGCTCTGTGAGAAGTCCAACATCAAGTTCAAAAATTGAATGCCTTTCAAACAGCTCATATAGAAAAAATTAGATCTCATTTGACGAGAAACACTCAGTACCTAACCCATCTACAGGTTCAATAGAAAGCCTTGGGGATTGGATTAGCCTATTAGGTCATCCAGATCTATCATTATAAAAGATTTTATAAGGAGAATCTTGCTCCACCAATCATCTTAAACTGTCTATGCACAATACCATTCACAGAGTGGTATATATCAACCTCAAAAGCTTCACGGAGGTACCTCAGTTCCTAGTACACTTCCATCATGGATAGAACGTTTTTCAGTGGCCTGTTGCAAGTGAGACTCAGCTGCTGGAATTTCAGGGCTTGCATCTTCATTCTCTGAACCTGCAGCCTGATCTTCTTCTTCCTTCTCCAGTTCGTCTAACCTTGCCATTAGTCTATCAAATTCTTCACTCTGGGATGATTTATTGTCCGTTCCATCTTCAAACGGGTGCAATTGTTTCAATGTTGAAACCTCTGAATTAGATTCAGCAATTTAAACATATCAACATCGAAAATTAGTGCTTTAGTTTTCTTATAAAGAAAAAGGTCATAAGAAGGCCACAGGGAAGCAACATGCACCACAGGGAAAGTTGAAATGAAAGGAACAAAGACAGTAAGGAAGCAACTTGGCGAGCAAATAGAAAAATACAAGGAACACCCATGTCTAGCTGTGCCACACAAACACAACCAATATGGTTTGCACCCATATTGGACACTCCAACACTCAGTACTTTTGATGCCGAACTCAAGACTAATTATTTTAAATATATTTTAACTAAAAAAATGAATTAATGATAACTTAATTGAGTTAATACAATATCACCAGAGCACTTCATGGAATATTGACTGATCACTACTTTATTTGAGCATAATGACTTTGAAAACTGAGCTTCTCTTTTAGATTTATGACATAATATCAATTAGATGTATGTGTATATATATTGACATGTCCCTGCATCCATAATTTTTGAAATTTTTTGCATGCAGCGCCCTGCCCCCTTGTGACTTAGATGGCCAGTATACAGAAAAGAACCTCATAATTTACGAAGCATGGAAGTGCACTTTTGCTCATGATTCTATCAACACATCAAAAGGTGAGCTGTGCATATTGCAAAATGCAGGTAGTCAGAGGCTATCTGTTCCTCTAATACTTTCCCTTTTTCACAAGAAAAAATTTCTTCTAGTTTGTGAAAACAAAGATATTTCCCATTTGTTGCTACTAAGCAGGTTTTTCGGCAGCATGTGCTATTTCCAGTGTTATCCGTATCACACCGTATAAATATTGTACCGTGAGACTTCGTGATACAATACACGATATCTTATCGTATAAGACAATGCCGTGTTGTATCGTGTGATACATGTGCGATCCACCGTATAAATATCATACCGTGAGACTTCGTGATACGATACACGATATCTTATCGTATAAGACAATGCCATGTTGTATCGTGTGATACATGTGCGATCCAGGGTGTATCATATGATATGGGTGATACGCCCAAAGACCTTCTATAAAGGTCCTGGTCAAACAAAAACTCGTATTTTTGCAGGGTTTCTGGCTTCCAATTTGGGTCTTCAAGCTCAGCTATGGTAAGGCATCTCAACAATTTTCAAGGGTCTTAAATGCCACCATCACTCCGTTAGTGGCAACACCAACATTATGGTGGTTGTGCTACAGGTTATTTTCATTTTTCTCTTTGTATTTGTTGTTTTCTTGTGTTATTTGTTTTTTCTTTTTTTGAATGACAATATATGAACTTATGAAGCGCGTTTGAATATCCTTTCATTGTATTTGTGAAGTGTGAGATACTCTATTTTAGTGTTTTGGCGGTTTATGAAGTGAACATTTGGGATTTATAAGTGCTTTTATTTTCAGGTTTATTAAGATTGAAGTGTTAAATTGAGATGACTGAAAGGGATATTAGGGACTCCCAATCTCGGTCTGATGATCTCGGTCTGATGATCTAGCATGACAATAGGATACAACAGTTGAGAAAAATAGACTGAAAACTGATGTGTTTTTTGTGAGAAGGTGATTAGTGGTGGAAATTCTCGTTTAAAACAACACATCGCATATACTAAGAAAGAAGTTCTTTGCATGGGTAAAGTTAGAAAAGTGTCATAAGCCATTAAATGGCAATGTCTACATATGATTGAGAGTATAATTGAGAAGAGACAACAAAAGGATGATATAAAGATGTTTGAGAAAGAGGATGAAGTTGTTGGATTTGGTGATAGAATCATTTCTTATGCTAGGACAAAGATTAATAGTAGTAGTTCTTGACCGCCAATTAGAGAAAAGCGGGTTGTTAAAGAGTTTTTAAGTGATAGAAGAGAAAGTGTTCGAGGAAGATCTTATTCCGGCATACATTCATTTTTTCCTCCTAGTATTACACCTTGTGTTCAACCTAAAATTCGTGTTACTATGGCTTCAAAGCAATTGCATGAGCAAGCAGACCTTGCAGTAGAGAGATAGTTTTATGATAAATGTATTTCATTTAATGCAACAAATTCTTTTTATTTTCAAAACATTGGTCTAGGGTATAAGATATCATCTTATCAAAAGTTAAGAAAGAAACTATTAGATAAGATTATCCTTTAAGCCCAAGAGTATTGTTCGACTTTAAAAGAGTTATGGAAAGAGGCAGGATGTATTATCATGACAAACGGATGGAGAGATAGGTGAGGAAGGACTTTTTTAAACTTTTTTTTCTATTTTTCTAAAGAACTTATATTTTTGAAATCTCTATACATGTTAGAGGAACAACATACTGCAGAGACTCAAAGGCAAGAATTTGATAAGATAATATAATAGGTTGGGCTTGAGATTGTAGTCCAATTAATTACAGATAATGTAACTAACTTGGAAAGGAACTAGCCAATATTTATGGGACTTTTTATTGGACACCATATGCAACCCATTGTCTAGATCTCATCATTGGGGACATTGGAGAGATAGATGAGGTAAAGACAACAACTGAGTGTTGTGAAGATATCACAAAAACTATCTATAACCATGCTTTTGTATTATGTATAATAGGAGATATACATATGGTGTAAAGCTCTTTCATACAACTGCTACTTAGTTTACAACTAATTTCTTATCAGTACATAGTATTGTTAAACAAAAACAAGTCTTGAAGAGAATGTTTTTCTCATATGAGTAGTAATAGTTTACAGAGTTGCCTTAGAATAGAAGGAATATAAAATTGAATGAGATTTCAGATACAGTCTTTAGGAGTACATTTTGGAATTTCTATGTTAGACTATTAAGGATCACATTTCCTTTGGTCAAAGTTTTTAGATTAGCTAACAGTGAAAATAAGTCATCTATGTACTATCTTTATGAAGCCATGGATAGGACTAAAGAAGCTATTAGAAACAATTTTAATGAAAGAAAGATAAATTAGGTCCTCGTGTAGAATATTATTGATAATAGATAGAATAAACAATTGCATCACCCTATTCATGCAACAACTTACTACTTAAATCCAATATTTAGATATTCTACAAGCTTTAAAAGGGACGATGAGGTTAATCAAGGTATCATTGATTGCATAAACAGATTGGTCCCTAACGAGAGTAGAGCAAAATATTATACATCGAGATATGGAGATCTACTATAATGTTCTTCACTT
The DNA here is from genome assembly GCA_036023115.1 of Brasenia schreberi. Taxonomy (NCBI): domain Eukaryota; kingdom Viridiplantae; phylum Streptophyta; class Magnoliopsida; order Nymphaeales; family Cabombaceae; genus Brasenia; species Brasenia schreberi. Next base: position 6,186,879 of record JAYKKT010000092.1, on the reverse strand, counting down.
GGTGGGCTTGCTTGTAGTCATTCGCAGCCATAATAATATGTGCCCGATTAAACTGTTTATCTTAATATTTAGCTTTCTTAAATCTTATATTTATTATACAATAACTCTTCATGTTTGTCTTTTCTCTATTAGGTGTTTGGTGAAATATGTTTGAAAGTGATTACCCGAACATATCCACAAAAAAATTATAACAAGTTGGAACATAAGTGGCTCAATAACCTACTTTTCAATTGTTGCAACCAGTGTTATCCGTATCGCACCGTATCGTACGATACGGTACTGTATCATACGATACGGTCCGTATCGTACGGTATGATACGGGCGATACGACCAATTTTTTTTTTTCAAAATTTTTTTTTCAAAATTTTTTTTTCAATTTTTTTTTGCATGTTTCTGCCCTCTCTTCACTTCCCTTAAAGGCATCCTCTAATATGCTTATAATTTCATTTATTTAATAAGAATAATGTATAAAAAAAAATTATGACAAAATCATTTCCCTTTCTGTTACAACTTTTAGGTATAGTTTTGCTAACAGTTTCTAATTTCATAAGATCGTAAACAATTAAAAACATCTAGTTCTCTCGATTCATTGAGTAGGGATTTCACAACTTCACTATTTTAAGGTTCACGTTACATGACTTCCACTGAGTTGAACATGATCAATGTGTGTGAGGCTTAACTCAGTCTATGAAGTGAGAAATGAAGCTCATGCATTAGTTAAAAAGCTAGTCTCCAATAAGAGAAAAAGGGGACATCATCAAGTAATAATATAACATCATTAAGGTGTCATAGACTCAATAAACAAAGAAATGGAGCTCTTTGTTTTGCTCACATATGAAAATTAGCAAATATGACAACTACATGTACAAAGATAGCAGTTTGTTAATTTTGATATATTACATGAGTGGATTATGGAAGATAACGAAGAAAATGCACTCCTAACTCCTAACTGAAGAAGACATTGCATGAATTAATTTGAAGTGCAACAACATCATCAAGGAGAAGATGAAGATTATTTAGTTAATGATCCTAATACAAATTTACAATATGTAAAATATAAATGTATTTCATTTTTTTATTCAAAATATATAATTTTGGATGCAATTGTTCAATATTAAATGTTCAATTTGTGCTAAACTTTGCATTATATGAATTTAAAGCAATTAGCAGATTTTTTCAAAACCTTCCAGAATTTTCTTGATTTTTTTCGAATTTTTAATAATTTTATTGATTTTTTAAATAATTTTTATAGTTTTTAATATTAAAGTACGATACGATACGCCCGTATCGTGGAGCCCAGCGATACGCGATACGCGATACGATACGCGTCAGACAACACTGGTTGCAACATTAGACTCTGACAACAACAAAGGTAATAAAGGATTAGTTATTAATTAAAAACAACAACAACTAAGCCTTTTTCCATACTAGACGGGGTCGGCTACATGGATTCTTTGTTTCCACATATCCCTATCGTGTGCCATGTTAGCAGTTAACTCCTAATAAGCTAGATCATTCTTTATTGTTTCTTTCCAACACTTTTGTGGTCGTCCTCAACCTCTTTTAATACTTTCCAAATTTAGTTTTTCATACCTTCTTATAGGTTCTTCTTTTGATCTTCTTTCTATATGTCCAAACCATCTTAAACGATATTCTCTCCTCTATTGGTGTCACTCCTAATTTGTTTCTAATAACCTCATTACGTATACGGTTTTTTCTTGTATGATCACTCATCCATCTCAACATCTTCATTTTTGTCACAGACATCTTTTGTACGTGTTGATGATTAACTTCCCAATTGCTGCTCTATAATATTTACCTTTTAACTTTAATGGTATCTTCTTATCACAAAGAATACCTGATGCTCCTCTCCATTTTAACCAACCAATATTAATTCTATGTCTAACATCTCCATCAATTCTTCAATCACTCTGAAAAATTGACCCTAGGTATTTAAAACTTTTCTTTTAGGGAATGCAATGTGTGCCAATTTTAATTTCCATGTCCTCTGAAGTAACCAAATGATCAAACTTACATTCCATATATTCTGTCTTTGTTCTACTAAGTCGGAGGCCTTTGCTTTCTAATGTTTCTCTCCATAGTTCCAATTTTCTATTAACTTTTTCCTTAGACTCCTCCACTAATACAATGTCATCTGCAAATAACATACACCAAGGTACTTCATCTTGAATATGTTTTGTTAACTCATCCATCACCATTATAAATAAGTATAGACTTAAAGTTGATCCTTGATGTAACCCAATATTAACTTCAAAGAAGTCTGTCGTTCCTTCATGAGTCCTCACACATGTTTTTGCACCATCATACATGTCTCTTATAAGGTTAATATATGTCAATTGGATACCTCTTTTTTCTAAAGTTCACCAAAGAACCTCTCTCGGTACCCTATCATAAGCTTTTTCTATATCAATAAATATCATGCGAAGGTCTTTCTTTTTTGCTCTAAAATGTTCCATAAGACGTCTCAAAAGGTGAATCGCTTCAATAGTAGATCTGCTTGACATGAATCCAAATTGGTTCTCTGTTGTACTTGATACTTGTCTTAACCTATGTTCGATAATTCTTTCCCATAATTTCATAGTATGGCTCATTAACTTGATACCTCGATAATTCACACAATTTTGAATTTCTCCCATGTTCTTATATATGGGTATAAGTGTACTTGCAATCCATTCCTCGTGCATCTTTTGTTTTTTTCATATTTCATTAAATAGTCTTGTGAGCCAAGTGATTCCTATTTCTCTTAGTATTTTTCCAAAATTCTATAGGAATATTATCTGGTCCTACCGATTTATCACCCTTCATATGTTTAAGAGCCTCTTTGACTTCATTCTTTTGAATACGTCGGTAGAAATTGTGGTTTATATACTTTTCTGACTGGCTAAATCTCCTAAACTAATACTAACATCTTTATTTTCATTAAAAAGAGGTTAAACATATGAAGGGTCATTAAAAAGATGGCTAAATGTCCATTTAAATCTCCTCCTAAACAAATCATCTCTCTTTGTGGAATCTTTTCAAACACCTTATCTAACTCTTCCCAAAAAACAGTCTTTATACTATCTTCTAGTCCTACTTGGGGTGCGTAAGCACAAACTATATTCAAAACCTCTGCTCCTAACACTAATTTCAACGTCATGATTCGGTCACCATATCGTTGTATGTCTACTACACTCTCCTTTAAATCTTTATTTATGATAATACCAACTCCATTTCGAGCCTTTTCTTTACCTGAGTACCATAAGTACCATAATTTAAAACCTGTATCCTCTATCTCTTTTGCTTTTTCTCCAACCCATTTTGTCTCTTGTAAACATAGAATATGAATCTTTCTCCGAATCATAGTATCTACCACCTCCATTAGCTTACCCGATAATGTTCCGATATTCCAAGAACCAATACGAATCTTATTATCTAGGATTAGCTTTCTTACCCCCGCATCCATCCATAATCAAAATTTTTCACTACATTCGGGCAGCAATGTAGCGGGACTAACTTCTTTACCCACACCCGTCCATGATGTGGGAACCCTCTCTGCAATTGATTCACGACATTCGGGCGAAAATGTAGTGGCCCTTGCTTACTTCTTACTGCATTCGGGATCTGTAGCACATCGTTAGGCGGGGACGCCCCAAAGCAATGCTCATAATTTTTGTAATCCATGTTATAAAAATACGACGAAGTTTTACGCTCGTTGTCGGAAGCCTAACACAACCCTCCTCCTTTATCCGAGCTTGGGACCGACAATGCAAGGGTGATCCCTTACATGGGCGGAATTAGTTATTAATTAAGTATTCAATTTAATGTTTCATTTCATTTAATTGTTAATGTTATTTACTTATCTTTCTTCCATGAAATTAAAAAAATTAAATAGGGAGGAAAACCAATTTTGTCCAATAAGTCTTGAGAAATGTGATCTTAAAGGAGTGGATTATGAAAGATAATGAAGCAAATACACTCTTAACTGAAGAAAACATTCAATGGAATAATTTGGAAGGAGCGTAACATCAAGGAATGATGATTTTGATGTTAAAGCTCAAGGTGGTAATGATCGTGAGTAAGGAGGAGAAGATGAATATTATTTAGTTTATATACATTGAAAATTAAATGGTGATTGATGAATATGCACTCAACTTATGTATTATATGAATTGTTTTCAATTATTGTGATTTTTTTTCTGACTTTTTGTGATTTTTTTTTCCAATTTTTTAGTATTAAAAAACAATACACGATACGATACGCGTTGAACAACATTGGCTATTCCCTAAAGCAACAGTTTCTTGTTTCTCTTTCATCCAAATAACATGGAAAACTTGTGAAGATCAGTGCGATTCAATTTTTTTAGAATAAATCCATTTGACTTGCAAAAGTCAAGTAACTTGTTTTAGAAACGATAGTTCAAATACAAAGCAATGCTTGGTAAAGAAAACCTCCTTCACAATTTTTGGAAAGTACCATTAAAATTAAAAGGTAAATATTATAGAGCAGCAATTAGGCCTGCCATGTTTTATGGTCCTTAGTGTTGGGCAATTAATCATCAACATGTACAAAAGATGTCTGTGATAGAAATGAAGATGTTGAGATGGATGAGTGGTCATACAAGAAAAGACCGTACACAAAATGAGGTTATTAGAAACAAATTAGGAGTGGCACAAATAGAGGATAAAATGAGAGAACATCGTTTAAGATGGTTTGGACATATAGAAAGAAGATCAAAAGAAGAACCTGTAAGAAGGTTAGAAAAACTAAATTTGGAAAGTATTAAAAGAGGTAGAGGACGACCACAAAAGTGTTGGAAAGAAACAATAAAGAATGATCTAGCTTATTGGGAGTTAACTGCTAACATGGCACACGATAGGGATCTGTGGAAACAAAGAATCCATGTAGCCGACCCCGTCTAGTATGGGAAAAGGCTTAGTTGTTGTTGTTGTTGTTTGAAATAATTTTTTACAGCAAAGAGATAAAGTAACACAAATGCTTGAATATCCTGAACAAACATATTCACCACTGTCATTCGGTAGATGATGACACTTTTCTTTGAAAAATACGTGAAAAACATAAGGAGCTTTAGAAACACTTGAATATACATAAAGTTGCTCGAAGAGTTACTGTATATAAAATTATATCAAGCTAATAGTTCATACTCCATAAGCAAGGCAGTTTACTTTATAAGAAAACTAATAATGGAACGTCCTCTTTACATGGGTACCAAAAGCATTCAACATATAAAAAAAACTTTCCAAATTTACATAAATTTTAAATAGATTGAAGATTTGTGTTTCTTGGCCTTCAAATTTTGCAATCTTGCATCCTTTAGTGATTCTTTCAATAAAATTAACAGTACCATGAACTGATTCTTGCTTAACCAATGAGGACACTCCATGTTCTTGACACAACTCTTTGGCAGTCTAAAAGACGCTATAGGAAAGACAAAAAGGAAAAACACAGAAAACATTCATAGTTATTAAAAAATCAACTAATATAAAATGAACAAAAACAAAAACTTTTGGAATGAATACCTGCGTGACTCAAAGCTTTTCTTGGGAAGCTCTTCATCGTATTCTTCCCTTCTTTCTACGAGGCCCTCCTATTATAAAACCAAGAGAAAACTGATATCAACGCAATAATCTAGGTAGGAAGATAAATGTTGTATCTTCAGGAGTTCAGTAGCAGACTGTGTGTGCCCGTATAGAGAAAGAGGGGGAGAGAGTTTCTTCACTTCAAGGGTGAAGGTCTCCGAAATCGAGTTCATTCCAATTCTTATCACAAGGTGGTGGGTATTTATACCCCTGTATAAAAAGTGTAATTATGTATCACGATAAGTCCCTTTAAGGGGCTAAATGTCTAACAAGTGAAGTTGATCAAAGTACACACTTTAATATCTTATAAATAGCTGCAGTCTAAGTAAGCCCATTCATTCCACAGTGGAGTGCATTAACCACTGTTATCCGTATCATACAATATGGTGCGATACGTATCGCGATATGATACTACAGGTTGTATCGTAATACGGCCTGTATCGCACCATATCGTACGATACGAGCGATACGGCCACGTGCGATACGGCCAGAGACCCTTTAGAACGGAAAACTACGTTTTTCGTAGGTTTCCTCTCTCTCTTTTAGTGCTTTAAGCTCCCTAAGAGTCGTTTTTCGCCTCCTTGGTGTTCAAAACTCCAAAATCATGCTCTACGGTGTCCGTGCAAGACTCCTAACTCTGGTTTTGGTATATTTTTAATGTTTTTCTTCATTTTTTTCCTTTATATTTATTGTTTTTTGAGTTATTTCGTATTTTTCTTTTTTGAATAACAAAATATGAAGTTATTAAGTGTGTATGATTTTTATTGCATTCATGAAGTGGGAGACACTCTATTTGAGTGTTATTTGAAGATTGGGGATTTACAAAGTGCTTTTATTTTCAGGTTTTTGTTTGAATTAAAGTACTCCATTGAGATGGTAGGAACGGGTGATAGAGACTCTCATTCTTGGTCTGATGATCCGGCATGGTAGTGGGGTATACCAGTTGAGGAGGGTTCTAAGTTAAAAATCAGATACTTGTTTTGTGAAAAAGTGGTTAGTGGTGGAATTTCAAGGTTGAAACACCACCTAGCAGGGACAAGGAAAGAAGTTGCTCCATGCACAGGCAGAGTTAGAAGTTTGCCAGAATGTATTAAATGGCAATGCCTGCAGATGATTGAGAGTATACAAGAAAGGAGACAACAAAAGAATGATTTCGAGATGTTTGAAGAAGTTGATGATGTTACTACCACTAGATTTGGATTCACTGATAGTTTGCCTTCAAATGGTAGAACAGAGGTTGGTAGTAGCAGTTCACTAGCACCTAGCAAGGGAAAGAGGGTTGCTGAAGACTTTGGCGATCGTAGAAGAGGAAGTTCAACAAGGAGTAGAGGAAGAGCTTTTTCTAGTGCTTAACCTGGAATTCATGCTGCTATGGCTTCAGAACTGCATGATCAAGCAGACCTTGTAGTGGGGAGATGGTTTCATGATGCATGCATTCCATTTAATACAGCAAACAGTTTTCATTTTTAAGCAATGACAGATGCAAATGCTAACATTGGTCCAGGATACAGGATGCCCTCTGATCAGAAATTGAGAGGGAAGATATTAGATCGGACCGTCATTAAAGTGCAACAATACTGTTGGACTTTGAGATAGTCGTGAAAGGAAACGGGATATACTATCATGACCAGTGTTGTCCGTATCGCACCGTACGTATCGTATCGTGGTACGGGGCCCCGTATCGTAGATGCAGGCGTATCGCTCGTATCGTACGATACGGGCGATACGCCTTGGGACCCTTATAAAGGGTACCGGCTCGAGAGAAACCCGTGATTTTTCGCGGGTTTCCTCTCTCCTTTTGGGTTCTTCAAGCTCCCTAAGAGTCGGTTTTCGCCTCCTTGGTGTTCAAAGCTCTAAAATCGTGCCCTACGGTGTCCGTCCAAGACTCCAAACTCGGATTTAGGTATATTTTTAATGTTTTTTCCATTTTTTTCTTTTATATTTATTATTTTTTGTGTTATTTCAGTTTTTTTTTAATGACCAAATATGAAGTTATTAAGTGTGTGTATATGATTTTTATTCCATTCATGAAGTGGGAGACACTCGATTTGAGTGTTATTTGAAGATTGGGGGATTTACGAAGTGCTTTTCTTTTCAGGTTTTTGTTTGAATTAAAGTACTCCATTGAGATGGCAGGAAGGGGTGGTAGAGACTCTCATTCAAAGTCTGATGATCCGACATGGCAGTGGGGTATACCAGTTGAGGGTTCAAGGTTAAAAATCAGATGTTTATTTTGTGAAAAGGTGGTTAGTGGTGAAATTTCAAGGTTGAAACACCACCTAGCAGGAACCAGGAAAGAAGTTGCTCCATGCACAGGCAGAGTTAGAAGTGTGCCAGAAGGTATTAAATGGCAATGCTTGCAGATGATTGAGAGCATACAGGAAAGGAGACAACAAAAGGATGATTTCCAGATGTGTGAAGAAGTTGATGATGCTACTGCCACTGGAGTTGGATTCGCTAATAGTTTGCCTTCAGATGCTAGAACAGATATTGGTAGTAGCAGTTCGCGAGCACCTAGCAGAGGAAAGAGGGTTGCAGCTGAAGACTTTAGAGGTGGCAGAAGAGGAAGTTCAGGAAGGAGTAGAGGAAGAGCTTCTTCTTCTAGCATACATTCGTTCTTTCCTCCTTCCACTACACGTGGTGCTCAGCCAGGAATTCGTGCTGCTATGGCTTCAGAACAACTGCATGATCAAGCAGACCTTGTAGTGGGCAGATGGTTTTATGATGCATGCATTCCATTTAATGCAGCAAACAGTTTTCATTTTCAAGCAATGGCAGATGCAATTGCTAACATTGGTCCAGGATACAGGATGCCCTCTTCTCAGAAGTTGAGAGGGAAGATATTAGATCAGACCGTGATTGAAGTGCAGCAATACTGTTCGACTTTGAGACAATCGTGGAAGGAAACAGGATGCACTATCATGACAGATGGATGGACCGATAGGCGAGGAAGGACATTGCTAAACTTTCTTGTATATTGTCCTAAAGGACTCATGTTTTTGAGATCTCTAGATATGTCAGAGGAGAGGCACACTGTAGAGATCCTACGAAAGGAATTTGATAAGGTTATACAAGAGGTTGGGCTAGAAAATGTAGTCCAATTGATTACAGATAATGCAGCTAACTACAAAGCAGCTGGAAAGGAGTTAGCTGATATTTATGGGACTTTCTACTGGACACCATGTGCAGCCCATTGTTTAGATCTCATCCTCGAGGACATTGGTGAGATGGATGAAATAAAGGCTGCAACTGAGTGTTGCCAAGATATTACAAAATTCATTTACAACCATGCATTTGTTTTGTGTATGATGAGGAGATACACAGAAGGTGCAGAGATTCTTTGCATAGCTGCAACTTGGTTCGCAACAAACTTCTTATCAATACAGAGTATTGTGAGACAGAAGCAAGCTTTAAAGACAATGTTCTCCTCAGATGAGTGGCAATAATTTGCAGAGTTGCCTCAAAACAGAAGGAACAAAAAGTTAAATGAGATTGCAGAAACGATTTTTAGAAGTTCATTTTGGAATGCATGCATCAGATTATTGAAAATTTCTTGTCCTTTAGTGAAAAGTTTTGAGATTGGCTGACAGCGAGGAGAAACCATCTATGGGCTACCTTTAAGAAGCCATGGACAGGGCAAAAGAAGCGATCATAAATAACTTTAATGGAAAAAAAAGAGATTATGTGCCCGTGTGGAAAATAATTGATAGTAGATGGAATAAAAATTGCATCAGCCTATTCATGCAGCAGCCTACTATCTAAACCCATCATTGAGGTACTCAGCAACCTTCAAAAGGGACGGTGAATCGAGGAATCATTGAATGCATCGACAGATTAGTCCCTGATGAGAGCATAGTAGATGCGATACATCGAGAGATGGAGATATATGATAATGCTCTTCACTTGATGGGTTTGCCTGTTGCAATTCACAACCGCTCTACGATGCGTCCAGGTACATTGTTTATTTTCATATTTAAGTTGCATCTTACATTACTGTGGATTATTATGTCTCTAATGTTTATATTTTTTTTACAGATGTTTGGTGGAACAGGTTTGGAAGTGATTGTCCAAACCTTAGAGATTTTGCAATTAGAGTCTTAAGCCAAACCTGTAGTGCAACAGGTTGTGAAAGAAATTGGAGTGGCGCAACAGGTTGGAACACAAAAGGCTTAATGATTTGGTTTATATTCGTTGTAACATGCGCCTTCGTGAAAGGTAATGTTGTATTACTTTCAAATTTTTAATTCAATATTATTTAACTTCAGTTTTCAATTGTTAATATTACTTACTAATTGTTTATCTTTGTTTGTGTCGTAGGCAATTAAAAAAAGTAAATAGAGAAGAAAGTCAGTTCGATCCAATAAGTTTGGATAATTTTGATATATTAGAAGATTGGGTTATGGAAGACACTGAAGAAAATGCCCTCCTAACAGAAGAAGACGTTGCATGGATTAATTTGGAAGGAGCGCAACAACATTATGGAGATGAAGAATTTGATTTTGAAGAAGAAGGTGTGGGCGTGGCTGATGATGATGAGGATCTGCAACAAGGAGAAGATGAAGATTATTTAGTTGATGATCCTGATTACAATTTGTAAAATGTAACATTATATGTAACTGTAGTGTACTGTAAAGTGTAAACTATGTCTGTATTTTATTTTTTGGGTTCAAAATATGTAAATTTGGATGCAATTGTTCAATGTTGAATGCTCAATCTGTACTAAACTTACATTATATGAATTTAAAGCAATTATCAGATTTTTCTTGATTTTTTTCTGATTTTTTTCGATTTTTTACTATTTTTTATTAATTTTTAATTATTTTTTGCATTATTTTAATATTAAAGTACGATACGATACGATACGCCCGTATCGTGGAGCCCAGCGATACACGATACGATACGGGTCAGACAACACTGATCATGACAAATGGATGGACAGATAGGTGATAAAGGACATTGCTAAACTTTCTTGTATAATGTCTTAAAGGACTCAAGTCTTTGAGATCTCTAGATATGTCAGAGGAGAGGTACACTGCAGAGATCCTACGACAAGAATTTGATAAGGTTATACATGAGGTTGGGCTACAGAATGTAGTCCAATTGATTACAGATAATGCAGCTAACTACAAAGTAGTTGGAAAGGAGTTAGCTGATACTTATGGGACTTTCTATTGGATACCATACGCAGCCCATTGTTTAGATCTCATCCTTGAGGATATTGGTGAGATGGACGAGATAAAACTAAGTGTTGCCAAGATATCACCAAATTTATCTATAATCATGCGTTTATATTATGTATGATGAGGAGATATACAGATAGTGCAGAGCTTCTTCGTACAGCTGCAACTCGATTTATAACTAACTTCTTATCTAAACAGAGTATTGTGAGACAGAAGCAAGCATTGAAGAGAATGTTCTCCTCAAATGAGTGGTAACAATTTGCAGAGTTGCCTCAAAATAGAAGAAACTGAAAGTTGAATGAGATTGCAGAGACAGTTTTCAGAAGTACATTTTGGAATGCATGTGTTAAATTGTTGAGAATTACCTTTCCTTTAGTCAAGGTTTTGAGATTGACAAATAACGAAGAGAAACCATATGAAGCCATGGATAGGACAAAAGAAGCAATTAAAAATAACTTTAATGGAAAAAAGAAGGATTATATGCCCGTGTGGAAAATAATTGATAGTAGATGGAATAAACAATTGCATCAGCCTATTCATGCAGCAACATATTATCTAAACCAGTGTTGTCTGACGCGTATCGTATCGTGTATCGCTGGGCTCCACGATACGGGCATATCGTATCGTATCGTATCATACTTTATTATTAAAATAATGCAAAAATTAATTAAAAATTAATAAAAAACAGTAAAAAATCAAAAAAAATCTGATAATTGCTTTAAATTCATATAATGTAAGTTTAGTACAGATTGAGCATTCAACATTGAACAATTGCATCCAAATTTACATATTTTGAACCCAAAAAATAAAATACAGACATAGTTTACACTTTACAGTACACTACAGTTACATATAATGTTACATTTTACAAATTGTAATCAGGATCATCAACTAAATAATCTTCATCTTCTCCTTGTTGCAGATCCTCATCATCATCAGCCACGCCCACACCTTCTTCTTCAAAATCAAATTCTTCATCTCCATAATGTTGTTGCGCTCCTTCCAAATTAATCCATGCAACGTCTTCTTCTGTTAGGAGGGCATTTTCTTCAGTGTCTTCCATAACCCAATCTTCTAATATATCAAAATTATCCAAACTTATTGGATCGAACTGACTTTCTTCTCTATTTACTTTTTTTAATTGCCTACGACACAAACAAAGATAAACAATTAGTAAGTAATATTAACAATTGAAAACTGAAGTTAAATAATATTGAATTAAAAATTTGAAAGTAATACAACATTACCTTTCACGAAGGCGCATGTTACAACGAATATAAACCAAATCATTAAGCCTTTTGTGTTCCAACCTGTTGCGCCACTCCAATTTCTTTCACAACCTGTTGCACTACAGGTTTGGCTTAAGACTCTAATTGCAAAATCTCTAAGGTTTGGACAATCACTTCCAAACCTGTTCCACCAAACATCTGTAAAAAAATATAAACATTAGAGACATAATAATCCACAGTAATGTAAGATGCAACTTAAATATGAAAATAAACAATGTACCTGGACGCATCGTAGAGCGGTTGCGAATTGCAACAGGCAAACCCATCAAGTGAAGAGCATTATCATATATCTCCATCTCTCGATGTATCGCATCTACTATGCTCTCATCAGGGACTAATCTGTCGATGCATTCAATGATTCCTCGATTAACCTCACCGTCCCTTTTGAAGGTTGCTGAGTACCTCAATGATGGGTTTAGATAGTAGGCTGCTGCATGAATAGGCTGATGCAATTTTTATTCCATCTACTATCAATTATTTTCCACACGGGCACATAATCTCTTTTTTTTCCATTAAAGTTATTTCTGATCGCTTCTTTTGCCCTGTCCATGGCTTCATAAAGGTAGCCCATAGATGGTTTCTCCTCGCTGTCAGCCAATCTCAAAACTTTTCACTAAAGGACAAGTAATTTTCAATAATCTGATGCATGCATTCCAAAATGAACTTCTAAAAACCGTTTCTGCAATCTCATTTAACTTTTTGTTCCTTCTGTTTTGAGGCAACTCTGCAAATTATTGCCACTCATCTAAGGAGAACATTGTCTTTAAAGCTTGCTTCTGTCTCACAATACTCTGTATTGATAAGAAGTTTGTTGCGAACCAAGTTGCAGCTATGCAAAGAAGCTCTGCACCTTCTGTGTATCTCCTCATCATACACAAAACAAATGCATGGTTGTAAATGAATTTTGTAATATCTTGGCAACACTCAGTTGCAGCCTTTATTTCATCCATCTCACCAATGTCCTCGAGGATGAGATCTAAACAATGGGCTGCACATGGTGTCCAGTAGAAAGTCCCATAAATATCAGCTAACTCCTTTCCAGCTGCTTTGTAGTTAGCTGCATTATCTGTAATCAATTGGACTACATTTTCTAGCCCAACCTCTTGTATAACCTTATCAAATTCCTCTCGTAGGATCTCTACAGTGTGCCTCTCCTCTGACATATCTAGAGATCTCAAAAACATGAGTCCTTTAGGACAATATACAAGAAAGTTTAGCAATTTCCTTCCTCGCCTATCGGTCCATTCATCTGTCATGATAGTGCATCCTGTTTCCTTTCACGATTGTCTCAAAGTCGAACAATATTGCTGCACTTCAATCACGGTCTGATCTAATATCTTCCCTCTCAACTTCTGATAAGAGCGCATCCTGTATCCTGGACCAATGTTAGCAATTGCATCTGCCATTGCTTGAAAATGAAAACTGTTTGCTGCATTAAATGGAATGCATGCATCATAAAACCATCTGCCCACTACAAGGTCTGCTTGATCATGCAGTTGTTCTGAAGCCATAGCAGCACGAATTCCTGGCTGAGCACCACGTGTAGTGGAAGGAGGAAAGAACGAATGTAGGCTAGAAGAAGAAGCTCTTCCTCTACTCCTTCCTGAACTTCCTCTTCTGCCACCTCTAAAGTCTTCAGCTGCAACCCTCTTTCCTCAGCTAGGTGCTCGCGAACTGCTACTACCAATATTTGTTCTAGCATCTGAAGACAAACTATCAGTGAATCCAACTCCAGTGGCAGTAGCATCATCAGCTTCTACACACATCTGAAAATCATCCTTTTGTTGTCTCCTTTCCTGTATGCTCTCAATCATCTGCAAGCATTGCCATTTAATACCTTCTGGCACACTTCTAACTCTGCCTGTGCATGGAGCAACTTCTTTTCTGGTTCCTGCTAGGTGGTGTTTCAACCTTGAAATTCCACCACTAACCACCTTTTCACAAAATAAACATCTGATTTTTAACATTGAACCCTCAATTGGTATACCCCACTGCCATGCCGGATCATCAGACTTTGAATGAGAGTCTATACCACCCCTACCTGCCATCTCAATGGAGTACTTTAATTCAAACAAAAACCTGAAAATAAAAGCACTTCGTAAATCCCCCAATCTTCAAATAACACTCAAATCGAGTGTCTCCCACTTTATGAATGCAATAAAAATCGTATACACACACCTAATTACTTCATATTTGGTCATTCAAAAAAAAAACCGAAATAACACAAAAAACAATAAATATAAAGGAAAAAAATAGAAAAAAATTAAAAATATACCTAAATCCGAGTTTGGAGGCTTGGACGGACACCGTAGGGTACGATTTTAGAGCTTTGAATACCAAGGAGGCGAAAACCGACTCTTAAGGAGCTTGAAGAACCCAAAAGGAGAGAGGAAACCCGCGAAAACCCAAGAAAATCATGGGTTTCTCTCGGGCCGGGACCCTTTATAAGGGTCCCAGGGCGTATCGCCCGTATCGTACGATACGGGCGATACAGTGCGATACGCCCGCACCTGCGATACGGGGCCCCGTATCGTATCGTGATGTCCCACGATACGAACAACACTGATCTAAACCCATCATTTAGGTACTCAGCAAGCTTCAAAAGGGACGGTGAGGTTAATCAAGGCATCATTGATTGTATCGACAGATTAGTCCCTCATGACCGTACAACAAATACTATACATCGAGAGATGAAGATATATGATAATGCTCTTCACTTGATGAGTTTGTCTATTACAATTCGCAACCGCACTACTATGCGTCCAGGTAAATTGTTTATTTTAATATTTAAGTTGTATCTTCCATTACTGTGGATTATGTCTCTAATGTTTGTCTTTTTTTACAGATGTTTGGTGGAACAGGTTTGGAAGTGATTGCCCAAACCTTAGAGATTTTGCAGTGAGAGTCTTAAGCCAAACCTTTAGTGCAACAGGTTGTGAAGGAAATTGGAGTATTTTTTAACACATCTATACAAAGAAGCGCAACAGGTTGTAACATAAAAGACTAAATGATTTAGTTTATATTCGTTGTAACATGCACCTTCATGAAAGGTAATGTTGCATTACTTTCAATTTAATATTGTTTAACTTCAGTATTCAATTGTTAATATTATTTACTAATTATTTATCTTTGTTTGTCGTAGGCAATTAAAAAAAGTAAATAGAGAAGAAAGTCAGTTCGATCCAATAAGTTTGGATAATTTTGATATATTAGATGATTGGGTTATGGAAGACACTGAAGAAAATGCCCTCCTAACTGAAGAAGACATTGGCTAGATTAATTTGGAAGGAGCGCAATAACATCAACGAGATAAAGAATTTGATTTCCAAGAAGAAGGTGTCGTTGATGATGATGAGGATCTGCAACAAGGAGAAGATGAAGATTATTTAGTTGATGATCAATTTGTAAAATGTAACTGTATTTCATTTTTTGGATTCAAAATATATAAATTTGGATGCAATTGTTAAATGTTGAATGCTCAATCTATACTAAATTTACATTATATGAATTTAAAGCAATTACCAGATTTTTCTTGAATTTTTTTATTTTTTTCGGATTTTTTCGAATTTTTATTGATTTTTTAATTAATTTTTGCATTATTTTAATATTAAAGTACTATACGATACGCCCGTATCGTGGAGCCCAGCGATACGCGATACGATACGCGTCAGACAACACTGGCATTAACTAGAAAAAGAACAAACCTATGAGAAATCAATTGGAGTCCACCAAGCTAATGACCACCAACCACGTTCTGGAAGGTCGCACGAAGTGAGAGCCCATAACAGTCAAGTAGCACTAAGGGAGAATACACCATCAGATTGAAAAGTGTTCATAGGCTTTATGGAATATAGAACATGCATTAGAAAATCTAATCGCATAAAGTACAGAATAAAAAGTAGATTTCGCCTGAATCATGTGAAGTCAACGTGAATCATCATCTACATTAGCAAGAAGATCCAATCAAAGGGTCACCTACAGGATCTAAAATTCAAAGAGATACAACAAAAATGCTTGAACACAGAAGCAAATATGAAAAATCACATGGTACTACTACTATTATGTTCATTACATACTGTACGAACATTCCTGAGGATACTATAAATAAAATCATTAGAGAGGAAGGGGCACTCATTTTTTAAATACAATAAATAGTTTGAAAAACTCACAGCAGCTTCAGCAGCAGTAGAATCGAAGAACGAAGCCTCAGCTTGAAGATCCACTATTGTAGACTTTAAAGACTCTACTTTGGAAGATAAGGCTTTTCCCCTCCTTTGTAGTATCTCTACAGTCTGTTTTGATGTGCGCTCTGCATAATATCCTTCTCCAAGAAGTACCTACCAACATCTTCAATAAGCAAAGAGAAATCTTCATATGAAGAAAACTGGCATCCAACATAGAAACAAAAGGCCACATGGATGTGAAAATATTATCTTCCTTTCATAACTCCCTTTCTTTTCTCTAGAGGGATTTACCAATGGTTGCAACTACTAAAAGACGCGGCTATGTACAGGAAAAATTGAAACCAAAACTTAAAAGTTCCAAGTGATTTCATGAACAAACGACTACCAACAACTCATACCAAGGATTCGTTTCGTAACTCTCAATCTTCTCTCGAGTTGGATTAAAAATCGGTGACAAATATTTTAAACTACATTTGCGCATAGAAAGAAGCAAAAAAAACTCTAAATCTCCAAAGAATCCAGTTCTTCTCTCTAATGGGATCGAAAAGACGTGACAACTATTCAACGCATAGAAGAGAATCATAGAACACAAACTTCGATTACCCATGTGATAACTAATAACTCAAGGACCAAAAACAACGACTAAAAACGTACCAGGAATTCGTTGGTGTGGATCATTTTCCCCGGAGAATGACCTTTCCAAACGGTACCTAAAAGAATCGAACCACAGTGAAATCTGTCACCCACACTCAAAAAGAGAGGAAGAAGGTGAGAGCGTAGAAGAACCGTACCATTATATCGTGGGAGAGCTCATCAGGAAGGCTCTGGACGAGCTTTTTGAGGGCGTTGTTGTCTGCAATAAAGGCGTTGAGTTGGTCCAGCTCCTTGTGGCGCTCGGAAATGGTGTCGTTAACCTTCTGAGCGGCTTTAGCCTCTTCCGCGGCGAATAACGAAGACAAGGGAGTCACCGACCCATTCCTCCGCTCCGCTCTTCCCTCCATTCTCTGTCTCTCTCTCTCTCTCTCTCTCTCTCTCTGAAGTTGCCATTTCAAGCAGCAGTGTAGTTAATGGGTCGGGCTGTGTTTGGTAGGTTGACCCGGTAACGGATCCGTCTCCTGATGTGGATCCATTTCCGGATGGAGGGGCATCGTAAGGGTGGCAATTTCGTGTTACAGGTCGTGCTTGTTTCACGTCATTTCGTGTTAGCTTCATAAACGGGTTAACTCAAACAAGATCCGATTTCTTAGTGTTACTTTGGGTGGACATCAACACTAAGATTCCTTTACCATCACAATTTTGTGTTCTGGATTGTGCTCGTCTCATTACAATTTCGGGAACAGGTCAACCATAATACTACCCAATTTTTCATGTTACTTTAGGTAGACATGAATTGCATTCCTAAGGGTGTTTGTGTCCGAAAAATCATGTCTTGTATAATGCCGGGCTGATGTTGGGCAGGATCTCAAAGTGGATGTTTGATGTATGATTCAAACTCCACTAGATCATGTTTCATATTTGTTATTACAGGACGTATTGGATCCCATTCTGGACTCACATGATCAGGCCCAACTATCCAAATGGAGATGCTCATGTTTCCGCAGGCAAAACTCACCGGGTCAGATGCATATTCTCTTTGGATCTTATAATTATGTTCAGATCCATGTTGAACAATACCCAAAAAGAAAACTGAGCTGATGGTAGCTGGTGGCTTTTCTATTGGCAACTACCAGATATATACATCCCAGTATCGAATCCAGGACAACCGACTTGATGGTTTATCGAGAATCAACAGCATAGGTAGGACTAGACATGTCCAGTTCCGGTTCCGGTTTCGGTTTCAGAACCGTGAGACAATAGCAAACACCTTATCATTGAGCTAATGTATGTGATAAAGTGTTTCACAAAATTTATTTGAAGTGTTTCTTTTTGAAATATGAGGGTTTGAAATACAAACGAATGCCGGCGGGAGTGTCCTAAATATATTTAAAGTTACACAATTCGACCGGTTCTGGTTACTGCCGGTTTTATGGATGGTTCAATTCTGGTTCTATAGGCCATGTCTAGGCAGGACATCAATAGCTCTCTGTAAAAAAACCAAAGAGCAATTTCCCCTAAAAGAAAACATAGACAAAATGCTAAATATCCATCTTTATAAGCTTTAAACGTTATTTCTCACTTTTTAAAATTTTAATTAGAAATGATATAAGTGTTATTTACATATTTTGAAGCCGTTTTATTCTTCGAGGCCATCTCTTTTATCACTGACAAATGTATATTATCCTTTTTCCCTTTAAAATTTAAACATACTGCTTGAACTAGGTCGTATTTGACTTGTTTAAGGTCTTTTCCTTCAAAGAGTCGAGCTTCAGCACAATTGCAAGCTCATTGAGTGTCACGCTAGTATATTTAAGTGCTGATCCAAAGGCCTACCCCTTCAACTCGTTCTAAAAAAATGGGATTGCACCAGTGACAGATCTACAAACTCTTTTCGGGTGAATGGTTTCGAGTGGGGTGAACTATATATTATAGCCCATGGATCCCACTATGGGCTATAGAATTTAAGTTGATCTCAAATATTTGGGTGGAGCGAACCTCCCACCTTGGGTCAATGTAGATCTGCCTCTCTGTTGTGTATAAAAAGCTTTTGATATTCAACAACGTACCTAGTTGTTGGCCTTAAGGCCTCTTCAATTGTGGTCATGGAATACGGAAGGAGGGCCCCTTCCATATTCCATGAACCACTTGCTGATGTCAAACAAAACGTTTTCAATAAAATTTATATCGGATGAATAAATGAAATGAGGATGAAACTGAAAGAGAGATATAGAATCACAAAGAAATTACAGACTGGGTGTCTTGTCTCTCTCTGGTTTTCTTCTTCTGTAAAATCTCTTCGATGAGGCCGATGGCACCGCTCCGCTGCAATCAAAATCTATAATCTAAACAATTTTCTATCCAGCCATGCTGCTACTCTTCTAATACGGAAATAATTATGCATCATTCGCATACCTGTGGCAGCTTCGAATAGATCATATAACAATTCCCTCTCTCTGAAAATATAGAAGAAAGGAGTCTGTGCACCGATATCGGCCATAAAAGGTTTTTTTTATCATGTTGGCCTTAAAACATGGTTACACATTGTCATTGTTCAAATTATTTTCATCTTAAATCTCAGTGCAATGCAAGGATATTTAAGAGGTCAACCATCTCAGTACTACTCAAGGTCAAGATGCTTAATTTTTGGTGTGGCAAGAAGAGAACAGTTTCATCTCCAAGAGTCTATACATAGGGATGCCACTGTTTTTAGTATACAAGTTTTTTAACACGGTCCCTTCTCCAATGGAATCGGAACCAAGATAGATGGTTCAATCTGCTAGTTCCAGTTCCGATTTATAAGGTTCTTTTTCTGATTTTTTAAACCCTTTTTTGTGTTTTGGGTTTTGGTTCAAACTGTAACAGTAACTAGAACCGGTAGTTGTTAACCATAACTGAAACCGGATAGAATCCAGTTCGGTTATGGTTCAAGGTTCGTAGTGAACCCGATTTGGGAATCTCAAACCGCTGTCACAGTTTACTCGGGACCCGGACATGTCTAGTTTAAACCATTGTTTTTAATTGGATGTAACCATTTGGATTTGTGATAACCCTACAAGTGAACCATAGGTTCCATTTATGCACCTCCCTAAGTTCAGCGGTTCCTCATATTAATTTATCGGCTTTGGAGAACCCAACAACTTGTAGCAATTTTTTAAAAAACCGTACGAGATATTTATGTTATGAACTCTAAACCAAAATTTGATCATCATTGACTTTGATGCTTACTAGTCATTGAAGCATTTGAGGTGTGAGTTTCTTTTGGATGATTAACTTTTAAGACTTCAAATCACAAGAAGCAGACAAGGAACCTGACTAATCTGGTTCGAGCCGGTGGACTCACTATATGGGTAAAGCTCTTCGTCTTCTCCATTCCCAAGGTTGACTTATTTGGGAATCTCTACGGTTATGCTTTTTCCTGAACTAGGTTTCGTCATGTACTTAAGAAAATATAAGTGTTTTGTTTTGACAGCATGAAATACAAGTACATCTCACCCAACAAAATTATTGAGATGATGCCAATCTTATCAACGTCCATTAATGAGAAACCGTAGATCATCAATCAATCATCCGTGTATAAAGACATATTGCAATCACCAACCATCGCGACTGATGGTGACACCATGATTCATTTGGTTAGGTAAGTGGACCCAAGATTTAAATGGTGGAAAACATTTTATTTCTTTTCATTTAAAATAAATACCCAAGGTTTCGACAAATTGGCCCATCGCGTGAAGAATTACATCTCCTTGTGCATCCAATTGATGGTTATGAGTTTGGTTCGTTTTTCAACTTCAATGCTACCATTTTTATTGCATGACATTTTCCCGATTCTTAATCATTTTATAAATTCTATTTATTTTGTTGTATTTATTGAAAAACAATGAAGTTGAAAAGAGAAATATTTAGGTATACTACTAAACATTGTTTAACGGTAAGTATTCACAATTCAATTTAACAGAGATAGGATGGATAAGGGCACCTAACATCAGAAGACAGGAAACATATTCCATTCACTCGTATAGAGTGAGTGGTTTTATTTATAAATAAGTACACATGCAATATATATATATATATATATATATATATATATATATATATATATATAGAGAGAGAGAGAGAGAGAGAGAGAGAGGGTGAAGGATGCAAACTCTATTTAACCAATCATCCAAGTAAGAAGCATGGATGGTTGAAATTGAAAAACAAAAATGAAAGGTATTGAAAATTAATCAAGTACCCTACAAAAAGTACGTGTATTTTTTTACTTTTTGATTTTTAATCTCAATCGATAGTTCATATTGATTTATATGTAATTTGGATATAAGTGGTTTGCATCTTTCATTTTTTTTTCATCGTTTCTCTCTCTCTCTCTCTCTCTCTCTCTCTATATATATATATATATATATATATATATATATATATATATATATATATATATATATATATAGTGATTGGATCTTAGCCACTGCTGACACTACAAACTAATACGTGTATGAGTGTAATAGCATTGTTCTTCATTAATTTTTAAATATGCCAAATCTCGTAGGAGTAGAACCTCTCAGTTGAGAACAGACCCACTCGCAACATGGTTCACGATGGATTATCAGCCATCTACGGGCAAACTTCACTGTCGTTGCCCGATTGTCTTGCTGATGGCTAGATTTGAACTCCAATGCCCACACACACACACACACACTATATATATATATATATATATATATATATATATATATATATATATATATATATATATATATATATATATATATATATATATATGTATGCAGTAACCTACTGGTCATGTGTGTAAGATTTTATCATTCGTATACTGATTTGGCCCTAACCTAACACACGATTCTTCTCATTTATAGGGTAACCTTGGGACCCGCTACGAAGAGGTGCAACCCTCGATATACCACACCACGGAAGGAGTTGAAGTCTCCAAGAAAAGCGACACTCTGATTAATTAATGGTCAATGACTCAATATTACAAAGAGAATAAAAATAGTCTGCTTGCTGCTTATGATGAAGACCAAACAAATCTGGTTACTCGTATATGATTAAAAGCCTTCTTTAGATGATAATAATGGCTCACACCAACAGGATTCTTTCCCTTCCTTTTTCTCGAGTACTAAAAGTCGCAACGAACTCCTTCAGGCTGAGAAATCTCCGGCATGAATGCAGGAAGCACAGCACGTTTCTTTTCATATTATGCTTCATGTACCCAAGGTGAAAAACAGTCATTAGTATCATCTGTAATCTCAACCCAACTCGCGAGTATCGACAGATCCGGCCCAAGTTCGGACTTGAGAACCCATGACTAAAGGATATAGTCTAAACAAGTCCCTAGTACTTTAGGTTCTTGTAATTAAGATTGAAGAGATGTAAGGAGTGAGCATAGGGTGATACATCACAAAAAATGTGAAAGGTTATGCACTTGATAGACTCTAGAAACTGTTTGACTATATCGTATTAAATTAATTTGATATGATATGTGTTTCATGTGCCCACATGATATTACGTAAAGTTATTTTGAGCGGGTTGCGTATGATTAGAGGGATGTTCATGGGCAGGAATTCCCCATTAGCGGGATCCAGCCTAGGCAGATTCTGAGGGCACAATAGGGGATTGGGGTAAGAGATGGGGGAGTGAGGAAGTTCCTGTCCGCCGAGCCCACTTCACCCGGTCGGGCACTCTCTCACCCCCTCTGCTGTAGAGCATTTCTCTCTTTCTCTCTCACTCCTATCCGAACAATAGTGTCTCTCTCTCTCACACCCTGCCCTAATTGAGGATGTAAGGACGGTTCTCATGAAAATCTTGGTCCCCATCGCAGGGACGGGACCGATCCCTGCTATATGAACATCCTTAATGTGGGTTTTGAATGTTTCCTCGAATGTGAATGTAGGGAAGGGTGAAAACCCAACCCACCCATTGCCAACCCCACTTCCACTTGTATTAGAAAAACTTTGAGATGGGCAAACAACCCATGACAGTCTAATTTGGGAACTCTTGGATCCAATCCAATTTGGTCGACATCGATAGATTGCTGGTTATCTTTCCTTGATTAAAATCTCATTTATAGACAAGATTAACAGTTAGAGTATTACTTCCCACCCACTGAACTTTGTAGAACACAGTGATTTGAGCCGAATGAACAGAAAATTTTTGCCTTTAGTCAATGCCAACACTGTTCAACCTAAACTCTACTCCCCATCAATCAGGCAGAGAAAGATCAAGTTTGGCCAAAATTCACTGTTACGTCTCATCTACTCCCCAAATATGAAACCCACAGTTCGCCCTCACAATACTACTGGTGGAAATTTCGTGTTTCAGGTCATGCTAGTATCACATCATTTCAGTTACCTATGGGTGGACACGGATGCGAACTTTTGATGCCGTGTTCATGTCGCGTTTTGTTTTTGTATCTTTTCTGAACTTCCCGGTAATCTCAAGTTTCTGCTCATGTCGGCTCCACTTCACTCAAAAAGGTGCCAACCCGAATACAGACTTAAATTTTATGCATCACTTTGGTGGATGTAAATATGGATTTTTCGGGTCGTGTTTTTCAGGGTTTCGTGTCATGTGTGAAGTCAGCATCCCTGAACAATGCTATGGATGGCATCTGCTGCAATTCAAACTGGATATTATCAAAACCGAACTCGATTAATTGGACTTCACATAATTGAACCTGCTTTCTGATGGCAATGTTAATACTGAGTGACCCGAATCAATAATTGGGATTATCTGGTAGGATTTCATTATGTGCAAACAGTTGGTACCCGATCCCAATCTTATTGTTAGTGGATCATGTGTTTGGTACCAAACCGAAACAAATTCAGGTGATTGGATGTCCTAATGATTTATTTGACATCTCTAACTAGAATTTACTCTTTTAATTTTTTTCCTAAACCACACGACTAGTCGGGTTCAATCCAGGCTGGAAGAGATGTCACTATGGGCTGGCAAAAATGTGGGTCGGGCCAGGCCGGCCCACATTTTATATGGGCTGCTAAAGTACTGACCCGTCCCAGCCCACATATAAAAAACTATATTTTATATAAATATTATATATAGTTTTTCAATTACATATATATATACTATATGTATGTATAGTTTTTTTTATTACATTTATATATGTAAAATTTTCTTTGTTATATGTATAGTTTCTTAATACATGTATACATAGTATATATGTATAGTTTTCAATTACATGTATGTATGTACATGCATATATATATATATATATATATGTATTACATGTATATACACATACATATATATATGTTTAGTTTTCCATTAGTGTATATATATACATTTTATTACATGTATGCACAATATATATATATATATATATATATATATATATATATATAGTTCATATGTCTTGTTGAAACTTGAAATACTAAGGTTGGATTTGAATTTCAAACAGATTTGGATCAAGTCTTATAGACCCAAACCAATATCCAATGGACCTGTGGACCTGGCCAAACCCTAAGCCATAGGTACAACCAATGCAACCGAGTAGTCGTTTTCGTGTTTGGTACCAGCGCCACCAGCAGCCAAGAAAATTACATTAAAGGAGGAAAGTTGCATCCAAATAAGAAAACCCACTGCAAAAACCAAAATCAAGCCTTATCTACATAGATTCTTAGTGTGTACTCTATCTCGTGTTATATTTTTTTTGTTTCAAGAGGAGGCAGAAGCCTAAAACACACGCTCACACATGCACCCTTTAGGATTCACCAGCAGAATCGGCGTTACAGTACCTTGCCGTTGAACTAATGCTCTATGTGTTGTATTTGTTCAACAAACAATGCAAATATCAAACACCGAAACGCTTCTTACATCCTGTGCCATCGCCAAGAAGAAAATCTACTATTCTCATGTTACAAGAAGGGAGATACTTTATATATCTACTATCGAACTCATGACCTTCCAACTGTAAATTGACCCCTAAGTTAGCTATTGCTCGTCGTGCAGATTCTTTAATTTCCTGAAGAGTTTTGCCGGAGGTCTATTGAACCATTCGACTTCACAGCAACAAAATATGTTCCCAATACGAGAACTGGTTTTTTTCTAATGACAAGAGCAAATCCGATCTTGAGCTCTGTTATAACCTCGCGAATTCAACCATAGACTATACCTATTTTCATCATCCCAAGAGCTCATGCTATCATTATATACATCAAACAAAACAACAACAACAATAACAACTGAGCCTTTTCCCATACTAGATGAATCGACTGCAGGAAAATTAAGCCTTAAAAAGGTGTTTAATTATGAGGCTTAAGTCTACAAAACTAAATGTAAAACTAATTTACCTCGTAATCAAATACTTGGTGTACAATAAAAAAAACAGATCATAAAATCTTGCTTTTTATTCGATTACGAAGTTGACCAGGAACGTACATCCGATAATTATGGCGGTGCAAAGGCAGATACATCAAAACTTGTTTGAAATTTATGTAAAAAGTACACCTTAACATGGGATATGTATAATCTAATGGATATTTCTTTAATATAAAATATTGAAAACATTATGTCAAAAAAAAATTTATCATAAGAAGGACAAGTCAAGCCGTTCATGATAAAACATTCTAGAAATCCTAACCTTTTTTAAGGGAAGAAAGAAATTAGATTTTTTTCCTCAATATGTCGTGGTCAAGATGTTGAAACAATTTCAGGAAGAAAAACTACCGATGGAAGAACCTGAAGAGAGAGAATCTTCTTCACGCTAAGAACAGCTTGGATGATATCCAGCCGTCCATTTCGGTGAGGATGATGTCAATCGGGTTTCACCTGTGCCTTGAAAAGTCCATCATGTTAGCCGCAACACGACAGCCGCCCATCACCAAGATGAACGACTGATATTGCAAACCTGGTCTCCTGTATCATCTATACAGCAGTAGCCGCCCTTCTTTTTTAATTTTCACCCACAAGCGGGTCATAAACAATTCTTTAGAAAATAAATGAGTCAATCAACTTGCTCAAATGGGTTTCCATCCTCACTGGCTTCCTTATCCTTCAAGATTCCACTCTTCTACGTTCACACGTAAGCACATTCACATTATTTATTATATATGTAAACCGAAGTCAACTAAGTTCTACGGCCACCGGAAAACCAAAACTAGACGGTGGTGGCAGATCTGCATTCATTTCTGTCTCTCTCTCTATCCTAGCGCTCCTACATTCACACGAAACACCAACACGGTAAAGTCCACCTGAAAAGGCCTGGATACCGGCAAACCGAAACTCGCCGGGAAAATGAAATCATTGTCTTCTTTTTTCAAACAATAAAAGGTTCCCCACTTCCTTAGTCTTCAAGACCCCAACGCCTCTGTGTTCACACATATAGACAATTATAATATAACTATAAGGACAAGAAAACGGCCACCGGAAAACGGAAGATCGCCGGGAAAAATGGCACCAACGTCTCCATGTATCCACATAATTTTTTTTTAATATACAGTATTCAGATTCTGGTTCCTAGATAGGAAGAACAAAAAAGAAACTAGATCATTAAATTCTATAATTCTTAAGCAAAGAGAAAAAGGTGGGAAATTAACGATTGTGATGAATGTCGAGAATGCCGAACAAACCCACTAGATCCTTCTTGTACGGGAGGTACGACCGCCGTCGATCACCCTCTCTGGCCTTCACGTAATGAATCTCGTGCGCCATCGTGAATCCCTCTTTCTTATTCCCTTCCTTTCTCTCTACGGCCTTCTTCTTATTCTTCTGCTGATTCCTGCCAACATCGTCGTTCTTCTGCCTTTCCGGAGAAGCCGGGGCTTTGCGTTGGTGATGGCGCCGGGAAAGGGAATCCAAAAGTTGCTGCTCCTTCTCCTTCTCATCACCTTCCTCCTTCTGCGGCGGGGCTACGAACACGAACGTGTCCTTGCCGTCACTGTTGCTACGATGGAGGATGTTGCGAAACCGCCACCGGCGGGACGAATTTCCGGTCGAATTGCTCTTTTTGCAGCGATCCAGCTGCGGCGACCTGGGCGTCCATACGCAGTAAGTTCCCTCCGGGATTCCGGCCAGTTCGTCGGCCGCCGGCACCGCCCGCTCTTCTAACAAGAGCGTCTTCAGAGCAGGCCGAGGAGTCGATGACGACGAACCCGACTCAACTGCCGGAGGAGGAGGCAAAACCAGTCCTGATCGAGACTGGAAGATCTCATGGACAGTTCGAATTCGCCCGTCGGCAAAGAGTTCGTCGGCGGAGAGGGTTCCGAAGTCATCAGTCAACGAGCCAATTCCTCCAAATTCGAATTCCCCGCTCTTGTCCTCTTCTTCCTCCTCATACTCACCACCTTTTTCTAGGGGATCTTCGCCATCGTCGTCCTTTCGAGGAGGACTCGAGGCGATCAAATCGGCGGTAACGTCCAGGAATCGACCCGAAGAATGTTCGCTTAGACTTGGTGATAGAGAGAGCACCGCGCTCTCCATGTGCTTTGGTTCTGACGAAGTTTGCAAACGTCGGATTCTTCGGTTCACGCGAAATGGACGCGCCTGAAATTAGAAGTAGCAAAGAAATCCTCGCCCCCAAAAATGATCAGGCTTTCTGATTCCAGCGAGATCGGCGTCAGAGGAAAGTACTGTTACAGCAAGACAACTGTTCTGATTCCGGTGATATGGGTGCCGCCAGAAAGAGAGTCGCAACTAAGGAAGAAGAGAACTCTTCGTTTCCGTATAGATGGGTCTTGCCGGAAAATGAACTTTCCGCCACGACAAGAAGTTGACGAAGTTCAACTTACAGAAGAAAGGTCAGATGCTTCAATTCCGGAGATACGCCAGCCGCCAAATAGTGGAGTTTCCGACAAGGAAAAGCCGGTTTCTTGCGTTCCTAGAAGAAGTAGGAAAAAAGTAGCAAATTTTCCGCTTCCAGTGAACAGTATCGTCGGAAAACGAAGATTCAAGCAGGAAGAAGAAAAGGATAAAAAAGGGATCCAATTCTTCTGTTCCAACAAGATGGGTGTTGCCGGAAAATGGGGATTCAAGAGGAATGAAAAATGGTCGGATTCTTTGGTTCCGGCGAGATGGATGGCGCCAGAAAACGGAACTCGGGGCTATTTAAGAAGAGGAGAAAAACGAGCGAGCCCTTTATCTCTTCTGTTGAAACTGGTGCATTCGTGGGCTTAAGAAAGAAAGAGATGCGACGACGGCCGTGCTATAAAAGGAAGGGGTTGGGAAGAGTCAAGAAGCTACACAGTTTAATGGGGGGCGAGGACTAAGAGGGAAGGTAAATCACGCGTACCTCGTTCGCGAGAGACTGAAACGCGACAACCGAAACGTTAGGAACTCCCTTCCTCCTCTCTTTCTCTTTATATATATATATATAGAAAGAGGGTATGTGAAAAGTCCGATTAAATTTTTTAATAAAAAAAGTATCATCATGTATTAAACATGGAAAGTATAACGATATATTTTGTTTTTTAGATTTAAATTTTTATTGTTAATCACAGCCATCGAAGGACAAAAAATAATTGAACACGAATCACTTTTTCTTTCTCTCTATACGTTTTTTTTGTTACTTTATATAGTTCCAAAAAAAAGTTTTAGTCGTTACTCGTTTAATGAGCATGCAACATACTCTTGTTTCACACGGCTACACATCTCTCTCTTCTTCTCTTTTAATCGAGTCTTTTCTTTTCTTTAGATGTCTGGTCAGCTCTAGCTTTATGTGTGTCGGTACATTATGAACTCTCTTTGGATTTTACAAGCAAAGAGCTAAGATTAATAACTTTTATATTCTTATAAAATCTGATTTATCAAGTTAAACTTGCTAAAATCATTCTATGACATGATTATTTGTTGACCTTGTTCTTTTTTATGTTGGTCAGTTCTGGCTTTGCGTCTGCAGCACAGACGTGCATAATGGACTTCTTGTAATTTGACTAGACCTAGCTGGGTATACGGGGGGGAGTCCGTTCTAGACTGACGGTTCCTGTTCCACCAAGACCAGGAATTGGAACGTACCGACTCTCCTTTGAGGTCTGGTTCTGGTTCCGCTTCATTTGAAAGCTGTGGGATTTGAAAACTTCCCTTTCTTCGCTGCACTCCCGGCAAATTCTTCTCCTCTCCTTGATTAGAATCGTTGGTGATGGGGTCTATCCATTATGATGTTACTGTTGACATGAGATTAATGAATTGTGGATTGTTTTCCTATATCGATCGATGCCTTTTCTCTAATGCACTCTAACTGGCAGAAACTTCAACTCTTGGGATTTCGTTGTGGGCTTATTGCCTTGTGCCTCCTCACCCTTCATCTCTATATTCTGTTAGAAATTCATCCTTCGATTCTGTTTGGATCTCTTCGTTACTTTTGTTGCTAAATTATCTCTTAGTTCTTTCTTTCTGTAAGCACGAGGAGATGAGCCCTCCCATGTTGAAGATTTTTGTTATATCTGCTTCTGCCTACAAAAAGGAAGAGGAAAAATACACCACCTTTACATCATTCCCTTCTAGTATTACTGGTTTTAAGTTAGCATTTTGATATGATTTCTCGTGTGAAGGTGGCAGAGATGGAGAGCAAAGTACTTGGATTTCTAAATTTTGAGATGAGTAATCCCATAATAATCTGTGGTAGAAATGAAGACATTGAGATGAATGAATGGCTACACAAGGAATGACCATATACATAATGAAGTTATTAGAAACAAATTAGAAGTGACATTAATAGATGATAAAATGAAAAATCGTTTAAGATGGTCTGGATATGTAGAAAAACGACCAAAAGAAACTCTACTAAGAAGGTACGAGAAATTACATTAGAAGAATGTTAAAAGAAGAAGACCATAATCCTTCTTTCCATTAACTGCTAGCATGACATATGATCAGACTCCATGGAAAGTTGAATCGCATGATAGTATATGATAAATGTGGTTTGCCATCTTTATCACTATCAATGGTGAAAAATGTGTTTGTTGGGCAAATGAGACTATTAGAACCAGTCTTCTACTACTGCTCAGTGCTTCCATACCAGTGGCGGAGTGACTATCTGTGATCCATTGAGTCATTATTGATCTTACTGGTTGTACAACTTGGTTTCATCTTGTTAGTGTGTTTGAAGCAGTTCCATTGATGTTCTTTTTCTCCAGACACTGCATGATGGTTGCTCAAGGAAAAAGCAAGGCACATCAAATACTCTTGTGGTGATCAATATTTACATTTTTCTCCACTCAATTATGCTTGCTTTCTCGCTTAATCACTAGTATATGTGATGATTTTCCTCATGTTCTTATTGGAATCTTCCTTGGAGTCACCCAACAAGCAATCGGAGTGTGCAATTACCTAGCTAACTTAAGCCCATTAGAATATGCATGCCTTCAATTCTTGCCTTCTCGATCAGCCGCGTTGATTTTATTTTTTGCAGATTCACCATCCATCTAAAATCTCAAATTCAGACTTGAACTACACACTAGTGGCCTAGAAGAGTTTATGCAACTCTTTTCATCTTTTTAAGACAACTCAATGGGCTCCTCACGTATTCGACATCCATTACTGTATGTTTTTTATGTGACCATGAATTATATATACATCATGCACTCGAATAGGTACTATGAACTTTTCACTTTGAACGAGTGAAGTGTACGTGAACCAATATAGAAATAGCAAAAGGACGGCAAAATTGCACTGAAGGCATGTTTGTAGACCCCCTCTAATTGGATCCGCGTGAAAGAAGATTTCGATCATCGCCTGACTTCAAATTAAAACCTACAATTTTTATTTAGATACCTGCAAAAATGCAATGTGAGAATCCATATGCCCAAAGGCATATTGATGGAACCATTGTCAGATTACCCATTTGAATCCTTTTTTTCTTATTCATGGGAGAAGAATCCGTGGGGATAAATGTTGCGCAGTAAGTCACTTGATCATGAAAAGATGCTAAAGACGTGAAAATGTTGAGAGTTGGGGTTAGAAAGGAAAGGGAGCTCTCTAACGAGACAATTGGAGACTTCTGAACACCAACGTAAGAAAAAACAGAAAATAGGACCCAAAAGAGTATTGCAAAACAAAATAGACTGTGGAAAACCCAAAAAAGTATTGCACCAAAATCATAAGATTGTCCTCCTGTCAACTCGAATAGGAGATGACTTAAGACGGACCAAATGATGACCAGGAATCTACATAGCCAACCTCATCACTATGTGAAAAAACTTGGTTTTAGTTGGGTCATGCGTGAGGAGATCCCTCATTCGCGAGAGTGCGTCCCTTGAGCGAATAAGATTTTCGAAGGGAAGATGGCATGCCCTAAAGGGGAGAAGCGTGTATCTAGGATCCGTCTCCATGTCACATGAAGAACATTGGAACATAACAAGCTCTATATGATAACAAAAGGCACATAAAAAATAAGCTGCACTGGAAGGGAGAACCATCCGGTTAACATTGATTACTATATCACTATTTAGATAATGAACAATAATTCTAAGAATACAACAGATACTGTACGGGAACATTCTAGAAGAGCACCCTCTCAAAACTGGGTAGCTAAACCTCAACCGTCGAAATTATTTTACAAAGGAACACATGGAAGGCAAGAGGAGCCAAAAGAAAGCAATAGATACCTGTTCACGGTCGGGACCCATAAATCGATAAGATTTCTGAATTTCCAAGCTTTACCAGCTCTGCTGCTTGAAGCTAGATGAGAACACCATTATCAAGTCCGCACACGCTACGACCTATCTGTCTTCCATGTTTGACGAAACACTCAACTGCCATTCCAACTGCAGAGAAAGAAAAATGCAGAGCGAATTATTTGCTAAGGACTAAAACTTAGTATATGAGATCCATAACATGTGTGGCCTTCATAGATCAGATCCAAATTTCGAAAAGGTCCATTTTAGCAGCGCATATATGTGCAAACATGTTCAGCAAACATGTCAGCAAGAAGCAACACCTTTTGAACAGGAACGCAATCAAAATAGGAAAAATGGCCTTTCTGTAAGATGAAAGTAATGTTGTAGCAGGCCATCACACGTTAATATTTATTTTCTTTTTCATGTGGAGCTTATCTATTCACGCTTTTAATATATGATTTTCCCACTGTATCGACAAATCTAAGAGTAGGGCTCATAATTGTACCAAGCCACTCACAGTTTGGATCATCCCTATCTCATTCGTGTCTGGTTCATCAAACCACATGGGTCAACACAGGCATGCCATGATCAGCTTTGGTTGCTTGTAAAATGACATTTTGTAAATTTTAGCTAAGAGATATGCCAAGGTAATTGCATAATGATATTAAGGTAAACGAGGGTTCACTTTTCTTTCAACATTTTCACAAAGGATGTGGTTTAGGTAAAGAAGGGTAAATTTATTCAGAGTATTTAACACTCTCTCTCTCTCCTCCGTTCAGTTTTGCTCCAAAAAGAATGGTGAGCTGCTCGTGAAAATGTTCAAGGAGAGACTGGTCAGCTATCTTAGCATGACTCGACTGTACAGTAAATGAGCGAGCAACAAACTTTTTAGTTAGTTCAGCTCGAACGCCAACCCTATCTAAGAGGCCAGAGTGCAACACTTGGAACACCACAATAACTGCATAAGTTCATAATGCCCTTGTAATTGTCTGCTGTCACAAATTTGCATTTTTTCTTCTAATGCTAATACACTACACTATAAGTTTCTTTATCACAACTGCCAAACATTATAAAGATATAATAATTCACTGCACAATCTAAAAATTGGACAGTAAATCTTGTTACAGATCCCTATATACCAAAACCAAGCCTTTTTCCAACTGGAAGCAGTTGGCAAGTTAAAGTTCCATATATGCTAAAAGGATTTACTCTAGACCATGCATGCGGAACTGTTTGTGTTATTGGATACGATTATGTCAACCAGCAAGCTCTTAGAACGTAACTTGAATATAGACATGGCCACGTATACTATAAGAAGCATATTGAAATAACTACAAGCCACTATAATTGAGCATTGCAACTTTATCTTTATAAACAACAGTAAAAGGCGTTGCTGTACCAACTACATGTAACGAACTTATAGGTGTATGTGGTTATATTTCCAGCATGGAACTTGCAAAACCTACCTTCACAGTGCCATGCAATGCACCTACTGTAAATGTAATAGAAGCACGGGCCCTAAGGGGCCCGTGCAGTTCACATGTAAGGGAGGGCCAGAGCCGTTGGTAGCTCCAACGGCTAGTGCTGGTCGGCCAGCACTAAGCCTCTTTGTCTCTTATTTCTTGTGTTTTATGTATATAATATAATGTCTATATATACCTCTTAAGAACATGAATAAAGTATGCAGTCTTGAAACTGCTTTTGACTTGTTTGTGTATGCTTCCGCTCTTTTGTTTGTTATACTTGAAGATCGGCATTCATACTTATACCATTTGACTCTTGGAGATTTGATGGATTTGATTCGTAAAGTATCAACCTTCGATTATCGACAAATATTTACATAGTATCAGAACCTCGGATTGAAGAAATTGAGTGCATTGGGAAGCGTGCCAACTTTGGAAAATCTACGATTCTTGTTTTTTGACATTGTGAAGTTCAAGGTAACTTTAGAAAATATGTTTGTTTTGAAAATCGAAGGAAAATAGTGAAGTTCTCAATTGATTACGTTGTGTTCATTGGAATTTTGAAATTTTGTCCTCTTGAATCTTGCTAGTATAACATTGTGTTTGGATGTGTTCACTTATAATTTCTCCCACGCATTTCTTAATTTTGGATAATGTTGGATGTGCTTGTTATGAAAATATAACTTTTATTAGTAATACATTATTGTGGTTTTTTGTATACTTGTGTTTTTTTTGAACTTGTGATTTTAATGAACAATTCTAAAATAAGTTTTTGGCCATGTTTGATATTTGAAAAATTAGTTGTTTTTTGTTATGACTTAAAAGGACACGAGTTAGGCTAGTGTGTTTGATATTTGAAAACTTGTGTTTGATCTTTAATAAGTTTGTTAGCTCATTCATGTTGCATTGTTTCACTTCTCAAATTCCATCTTCTCGTTGCATTGGCTTTTCTGTAGAAATTTGATTTATTTTGATTATTTGGATAGTTGCATTTGCATTTTTTACTAAGAAACCTTACGTAACATCTAAAGTGCTAATTGTTCTTTGTTGGTTTCCACTGTCAGTATGGTCAATTTGTGTGGTTTTGGTATATTTTCTTTCATTTTAGCAGGACTTTTTCAAAATTGCAAAACTTTTGTGTTTAGATTCAGTGCTTAGGCTCGTCCAGATGGTCTTTCGTTGGCTATATTTTTTATTTGTTAAATTTATGATGGTACTCAAATTTAAGGTTTTCTAGTTGCACCCTCCGGCCCATTTCGTGTTGTTTTCATGACTTTAAGGTGGGAATTGAAGGTATTTGATCTATCCTGGCTCAATTTCTCATTTTCTGGGTTTTTGTTTTGGAGATGGTTTACGATTTTTTAACAATCTATTTTGCGATTATAAATGTGCAATGCATCCATAGGGGTGTTGGTTTCCCTTCTGTAATCCCGTTTGGGTTTTGGCACTTAAGTGACTTGATAAGGGTTGTAATAACTTTGCCTTTCTGCCCTTGAAAATTGGTTAAATAGAGATCGAGTACTTAGCTAATAATTGCTTCTTTATATGTGGTTTTTGTTTGGCTTGTTTACTTATCAAGATATTGACTACCATGCTGGGTTTGCCATGTGAATTCTGCGAGCCTTGTGATGTTGGTTGCTTTAAGAATTTGTTGGGTTCGATTTGTTTTAAGTAGTAAAATTGATCCCAATGATGATGTTACTCAAATATTCTGGAACCGAGCCTCTTATTATGGTCGTATGTGGTGATGGTAGGGTTATGCAATATCACAATAATATTAATTTGTCTTTTTGTCATCTCGTTTGTGGGAACCTTAAGCTCTATGTGTTTTAGATGGACTTATTGGCAAGAAACATGGGTTTAGTTTGATTATTGGAACATTTTAGTGGTTTACTGCTTTCTCTTCTTGTGGAAACATGAATTTTCTCTATTGCACTTAGTATTATTGCATGTTTGTATAGTATTTGCATTGTTGAGTTAAATGGACAGATTTGGCTATTCGACCTGATTCCACTGTGCATGATATTCAGACTTGAGCCCATCCAGGTGTGTTCCTTCCAACTTGGTTACATGCAATCTTGATTATGTATTTACGGAGTTAAATCAAATTGTTTGTTGGCATGTTTACAAGAAAAATGTATTGTGATATTTGGATGATTTCAAACTTGACTATTGATAAATTTGAAAATGTATTTGTTGGAAAACAATAAGGGGTATCTTCTTGTATAATTGAGATCCATGCTGTTGGCCTTTTGTTGAAGACCTTTGTGATTAAGGTGCTTCATGTTGGTGGCCTTTTGTTGGAAATTAATTGATATCTTAAGATGCACTTATTGTTATTTGAAAATTTGTTACGATCTCAAACTTGACTATTGATAAGTTCGAAAATGTATTTGTTGGAAAACAATAAGGGGTATCTTCTTGTGTAATTGAGATCCATGTTGTTGGCCTTTTGTTGAAGACCTTTGTGATTAAGGTGCTTTATGTTGGTGGCCTTTTGTTGGAAATCAATTAATGCTTGAAGATATACTTATTGTTATTTAAGACATTTGGAAAAATGTTTGTTGATAATGAGTTGAATGTACTTGTATAACTGAGATTCATATTTTTGGCCTTCGGTTGGAAATTAATTGAAAATTGAAGATGTACTTATTTGAAGATTTGTGATCTTAATAACTTTAAGGTTGCTTTTTCGTGAGATTATGGTCTCCGTTTGTTGGCCTTTTATTGGAAATCTTTGTGATTAAGATGTTCCATGTTGTTGGCCTTTTGGTTGGAGAGTAATCAATATTGAAAAAGACTTATAGTTATCTTGATTAACTTGTAAGTGATAGAAGTGTTTTAACAAATTATTATTTGAAGATTTGTGATCTTGATAAGTTTAAGGTTGTTTTCTTATGAAATTACGATCTCCGTTTGTTGGCCTTTTGTTGGAGATCTTTGTGATTAAGATGTTTCATGTCGTTGGCCTTTTGGTTGGAGAGTAATCAATATTGAAAAAGACTTATAGTTATCTTGATATTATGATTTTAACAAACCTTGTGAGACCTTTTGAAAAGCATGAAGTTGATTCCTTTGACTTGTTTTAATCATTCAAATAGATTATCTTACTTTTGGAACCATAGAATCACTTTTGAGTTTAAATGATATTTAAGGGCCTTGGGAATTGTATGTTTGATTTGAAGGTTTTGAGCTTAGCCTTAAAGCTTGTTTGACTTGACGAGTTTTGAGCTTAACCTTAAAAAGCTTATTTGACTTGGTGGGTTTTGAGTTTAACCTTAAAAAAGCTTGTTTGACTTGGCGGATTTTGAGCTTAACCTTAAAAAGTTTGTTTGACTTGGCGGGTTTTGAGCTTAACCTTAAAAAGCTTGTTTGATTTGAAGGTTTTGAGCTTTGCCTTAAAAAGCTTGTTTGGATTCCAGTTTGTCCTTAAAACTTTGGGTTTTAAGCATAACCTTAAATGCTTGTTGGATATACCAAGGTCCCCTTACACTATCACAAGTTTGTAGTGATTTATGAATCTAGTTATTATAATAGACAATCCTATTTGAATGATATCAATGTTTTCTTTCAAATGAGTTTCTTGAGAAAATCAACTTCATGAACTTATTTGACTCATTTTTTGGTTTACCCTCTGGATTAGATATTGTACATTGTCTTTGTGATTTCATTAAGATTGAGCAAATGTATGTATTGATACTTTGTTGATTTTCATGCAGGATGACAAATAAGTTGACACATTGATTATGGAACGATGATTTGGAGTTGTTTCAAAGGAAGCTGTGGCAACTTGGATACTATTTTTGTAGAAATTTTTGTAACAAGTTCGTTGAAAATTGAGTTGTATTTGATTTATGTTAGACAAACTTTCACTGTATACCCCGTAAGTTTGAGGGGGGTGTAAATGTAATAGGAGCACGAGCCCTTAGGGCCCGTGCAGTTCACATGTAAGGGAGAGCCAGGGCCAACCAGAGCCGTTGGTAGCTCCAACGGCTAGTGCTGGTCGGCCAACACTAAGCCTCTTTCTCTCTTATTTCTTGTGTTTTATGTACATAATGTAATGTCTATATATACCTCTTAAGAACATGAATAAAGTATGAAGTCTTGGCAATGCTTTTGACTTGTTTGTGTATGCTTCCGCTCTATTGTTTGTTATACTTAAAGATCGGCATTCGTACTTGAATGCCATTTGACTCTTGGAGATTTGGTGGGTTTGATTCGTGAAGTATCAACCTTCGATTATCGACAAATATTTACACCTACTAATAACAAATTCAGCTAGGAATGATGGTTGATTGCTCACTGTGAAACTTATGTATCATGTAAGCAAACAAAATGATAGTGTCACATATAATGCATCAACAGCCATCTATCCCAAGGTCCAAAAATTATTATACCTATCAGAAGGTCCCTCTCTGATTCTCTTTGTCACAAAAGGCAAATGCAAGCTAGTTCAGGTGACTCCACTGTTCTTGATATTAATTGTTCACATAAATAACAAAGCATTTGATAGAGTTTCTACATGACATCCGGGCGTGCATCCCATATTGTTTTTGTCTTTTACACTACAAGTACATATTACAGTATGTTTGCGAACAAATGAATACATTTTCTAACTGCTCAAAGTAAAATTTCACAATTTCAACATTCAAATTTACAGTTACCAGTTTACCTTGATGAGTTCTACAGGTTTGCATACATAAAATTTACCCATAGATGGTCCCACGCAAACATTACGTACATTTTACACATGTAACTTTTACGCATAAGCACTAGCTCACATATTAGCACTAGAAAATGTGCCCATAAAGCAGACTGAGGAAAGAAAGAGAAGAAATAGTAAATTGTTAACAGGTTTCGAGAAACATCTCAATAGAGTAGCTAACTGAAGTGATTTAAACATAGAAGATTAATAAGATAGCTGGTTACGTACATAATCATGCCATACATTCTAAGAAAACCAAATGTAGATAAATTTTCCATCATTTCGCGGTCAATCTAAGAACTCTAGTGCTTTAGTGACTCTTACCTGAGCATTTCTCATCTTCAACTTCTGCAGCTCCTCTACCATATTGCCAATTCTGGAATCCTAACAAAGTGTCAAGTGCATGATAAAAGCCATTTGAGTAACGAGGGCTGATTATGGATTACTCGTACCTTTGTTGCAGTTGAACCACCTGTAACTGCAGTTCTCTTTCTCTAACGGAAGGAACCTGCAAATTGAACAGATATTAATTGATTATTTGCTTGACTTTAGAGACATAGGAGATGCATACATGAACAAGAAAATATTAAGAAAGGCACAACAATCGGCAAGCACACAAACATGGACAGAGTTCACGCATTACCTTTTCATCACAAAATACAAGACAAAATCATATGACTAGAGAACTTCAGTATAGAAATGTCAGTGATGAGTCAGGAACTAATAAGGAAACTTAAATTAAAAACAAGAAAGGAATATATATGTGAACTAGAATCACAGTGATATTGCCAGCATTGATGTAAACTTTCATACTTTTACAGTCTAAACTCATAATCTGAATAAAGGGACACACCTTTAAACTAAAGATGAAACAGATTTACAGTCACCTTCTGATCTTATTAACATCAAGTTCATTAAGAAAGAGGAAAATATCACACCAACTTAGAACTATCCCGGCGACAAAAGTCCCATGAATTTCTCAGGACATTCAGCTTTTTAATGTCTTTAACTTTAAAGTGTATAACTTCCTGTGTCTTCATATGAAAACCAATTTCCAAATGTATTCTACATCAAATAGGAAATAATAGCCAAGGCATTTATATAATTGTTATAACTTCTGTAAATATT
Organism: Brasenia schreberi; assembly: GCA_036023115.1. Lineage (NCBI taxonomy): Eukaryota > Viridiplantae > Streptophyta > Magnoliopsida > Nymphaeales > Cabombaceae > Brasenia > Brasenia schreberi. Next base: position 6,148,154 of record JAYKKT010000092.1, on the reverse strand, counting down.
AAAAATTTAACTATGGAAAAGTCCCCAAGATTTTCCCAGAAAAAATGCTTTTGAAGAAAAGCTTGCCAAGAAACTCTGCCAAAAAAAGTTAATTCTAACCGTGAAGGTTACTGTGCTGCATATTGCATGATACATCTGCCACAGCACCTTCTAATGAAACATGTAAAAAATTGGGTAAAAGGCTCAATCATGTGAAGCCTATCATGTATAACTGATGATTGATACCAGGGTTATGGAACTCCCATGTACCTACATGCACAAGGCCTTCATTTGCAATAATAACAATAAGTATTTATACTGTGAATATTATTGGAAACTGTAGATCTATGGGGCTAAGTTCAATATGGCACTCTAAAGAAAGAATTCATTGTTTGGAAGCTCAAAGCTACAGGATCTAATCTCTATAGACTATTCTTTGCAAGCCGAACCCTCAGTCTTTTTGTTTTACACTGTGATATGAAATATATAGATGACATACTTATTATTACTTTATGAGCCTGTAAAAGTAGAGCTAATCTCAAATAAGCGTTTTATTAGCTAAAACTGCAAATTAATACATTCCCCAGCCTTAGGAGCATCAGTATGACCATTTTTGCCAACATTTAACCTATAAAGCTAATGCTGAAGAAGTCATGTAATTTCTTGGATCAGAACAACCAAAAGCCCAAAAGAATATTTCAATATGCAATATTGACATCTTATTAAAGTTGTAAGGCCTCTTGTAACATAACAATCTTATGTGGTACTTCTCTGATCAAAACTGGAAATGCACATTTTCAATGACAATTTTCAACCATCCTATTCTAATTCTACCACCGTATACATACACACACATGTCATTGCTTGACCACATCTCAATCCATCAAATTTAGTGTGGTATTTCAGGTCATTATCTTCGTTGACCTTAATGGAGAACTGACCTAGGATCAGTCAACTCAGAGAACATTTAAACTATGCCCATAACAAACAGCATGAACTATATGATTAGCTTCAGTCTTGTCTCTATACAAAGTAAAGGAGCTCACATTCATTCCCAGCCTCATTGACAATAGACATTAACCAAAAGTACTCGTGATTTCAAGGCCCATAGCTTGATAGGCTCAACAAGAACTGATACAACTGCAACTGTGTTACCTTTCTATGATGCAAGATATACTAGTAGGGCAAGACATCCGATATTCTAAAGAACCTGGCCAATTCACACCCGTATATGCTTCGATTTGTAGTGCCAAGGATAAGACATAAGATATTTTGCCTAGGGTTCCCTCCACAACACAAGTATCTCCATAACATCTAAGTGATCCAAAATTAATCAGCTGTATGACAGTATGAGGCTATGAGCATGCAATATCAAATTTTCATTAAATTCGTACGGAATATACTGTGATTGCACAGGAGTTATCTTCTAAGCAGAATTACTTCCAAATTTAGGAACTTTGGCATGTTTTCATGGCTAACTGCACCATTGCTTGCGTGTTAATATGACTGTAATCATCATACGCAGCCAGCTTCACCCATAGAGGAAAATACTTTGGCTAATTCAAACTACTCCAGGGTATAAGTATAAGCACTTATTTAATTTATTAACAAAAAAGTTCCAAATTTCCTGTTCAGCACCACCATTGTCTTGTTTACTACAAGATAACTCTACTCTATGTCACATGGGTGCGGGTGCGGGATGTAAATGTATGTAATAGGAGCACGGGCCCTTAGGGCCCGTGCAGTCATGGTGTAACGGAGGGCCAGGGCCTGGCCAGAGCCGTTGGAGCTGGCCAGCACTATCTCTTGCTTGTTGTTTTTCCCATTATCTATGTACATATTGTTGTCTATAAAAGCCACTTCAAGACATGAATAAAGTATGCTTCTTGACTTGTTTTGTATGTGCTTCCTCTCTCGTTGGTTATTCTTGAAGATCGACATTCGTGATTGAATGCCATTTGACTCTTGGCGACTTGGTGAACTTGATTCGTGCAATATCAACCTTCTAAAGTTCAAGGTAACTTTATAAAGTATGTTTATTTTAGAAAATTGAAGGAAAATAATGAAGTTCTCAATTGATTACGTTGTTTTCGTGGGAATTTTGGAATTTCTTAGAAATATAATAATGTATTTGAAAATATAACTTCCTTAGAAATATATGATTATGGTTTTCTTGTATATATGCTTGTGAAATTGAACTTTTGTTTTTAACAAACGATTCTTGACTAATTAGGTTATTAGAAAGATGGATGAGTGGTCATACAAGAAAAGTCCATATACATAATGAGGTTATTAGAAACAAATTAGGAGTGACACAAATAAAGTATAAAATGAGAGAACATCGTTTAAGATGGTTTGGACATATAGAAAGAAGATCAAAAGAAGAACCTGTAAGAAGGTTAGAAAAACTAAATTTGGAAAGTATTACAAGAGGTAGAGGACGACCACGAAAGTGTTGGAAAGAAACAATAAAGAATGATCTAGCTTATTGGGAGTTAACTGCTAACATGGCACATGATATGATAACTTAAGATTTCTTGAAGCATGTTTTTGAAATGCTCATTAAATAATTACTTGGATTTTGAAGAAATCACTGTGTTTTTTAGTGTTAATTATCCTTTGTTGGTTGCGACTGTTTGTTTGTTGGTGTGTTTTCGGTATCTCTCCTTTACATCTATATGACTGTTGGTTTCTCTTATGTAGTTCTGTTTGGGTTTTGGCATTTTAGTGACCTGATAAGGGTTGAAATAGCTTTGCCCTTTTGTCCTTGAAAATTAGTTTAATAAAGATTGAGTACTTAGCTAATCGTTGATTCTTTATATGTGGTCTTGTTTGGCTTGTTTACTTATCACGATATCAACTGTCATTCTTTGTTTGCCATGTGAAATCGGCTAGTCTTGCACTCTTTGTTATGGTGGTTGCTTTCAGAATTCCTTGGGTTCGATTTGTCTTGTGGTGATGGTTGGGATATGCAATATTCCAATAATATTGGTTTGTTTTTGTGAGAACCACTTTTCTTACCCTTGATCTGGCAATGTTAAATTAGATGAACTTATTGACAAGAAACATGGGTTTAGTTTGACTATTGAAACATTTTGCTTTCTCTTCTTTCTCATGAAAACATGAATCTTTTCTGTTGCACTTAATATTATTGCATGTTTGCATAGTATTTGCATTGTTGAGTTAAATGGACAAATTTGGCTATTCGACCTGATTCCACTGTGCATGATATTCAGACTTGAGCCCATCTAGGTGTGTTCCTTCCAACTTGGTTACATGCAATCTTGATTATGTATTTACGGAGTTAAATCAAATTGTTTGTTGGCATGTTTACAAGAAAAATGTATTGTGATATTTGGATGATTTCAAACTTGACTATTGATAAATTTGAAAATGTATTTGTTGGAAAACAATAAGGGGTATCTTCTTGTATAATTGAGATCCATGTTGTTGGCCTTTTGTTGAAGACCTTTGTGATTAAGGTGCTTCATGTTGGTGGCCTTTTGTTGGAAATTAATTGATATCTTAAGATGCACTTATTGTTATTTGAAAATTTGTTACGATCTCAAACTTGACTATTGATAAGTTCAAAAATGTATTTGTTGGAAAACAATAAGGGGTATCTTCTTGTGTAATTGAGATCCATGTTGTTGGCCTTTTGTTGAAGACCTTTGTGATTAAGGTGCTTTATGTTGGTGGCCTTTTGTTGGAAATCAATTAATGCTTGAAGATATACTTATTGTTATTTGAGACATTTGGAAAAATGTTTGTTGATAATGAGTTGAATGTACTTGTATAACTGAGATTCATATTTTTGGCCTTCGGTTGGAAATTAATTGAAAATTGAAGATGCACTTGTTTGAAGATTTGTGATCTTGATAACTTTAAGGTTGCTTTTTCATGAGATTATGGTCTCCGTTTGTTGGCCTTTTGTGATTAAGATGTTCCATGTTGTTGGCCTTTTGATTGGAGAGTAATCAATATTGAAAAAGACTTATAGTTATCTTGATTAACTTGTATGTGATAAAAGTGCTTTAACAAATCATTATTTGAAGATTTGTGATCCTGATAACTTTAAGGTTGTCTTTCTTATGAGATTATGATCTCTGTTGATTGGCCTTTTGTTGGAAATCTTTGTGATTAAGATGGTCCATGTTGTTAGCTTTTTGGTTGGAGAGTAATCAATATTGAAAAAGACTTATAGTTATCTTTTAACTTTATGTGATAGAAGTGTTTTAACAAATCATTATTTGAAGATTTGTGATCTTGATAACTTTATGGTTGTTTTTCTTATGAGATTATGATCTCCGTTTGTTGGCTTTTTGTTGGAAATCTTTGTGATTAAGATGTTTCATGTTGTTGGCCTTTTGGTTGGAGAGTAATCAATATTAAAAGACTCATAGTTATCTTGATGTTATGGTTTTAACAAACCTTGTGAGCAGTGTTGTCTTACGCGTATCGTATCGTGTATTGCTGGGCTCCACGATACGGGCGTATCGTATTGTATCATACTTTAATATTAAAATAATATAAAAATTAATTAAAAATTAATAAAAATTAGTAAAAAATAAAAAAAAATCAGGAAAAAATCAGGAAAAATATGATAATTGCTTTAAATTCATATAATGTAAGTTTAGTACAGATTGAGCATTCAGCATTGAACAATTGCATCCAAATTTACATATTTTAAACCCAGAAAATAAAATACAGACATAATTTACACTTTACAGTACACTACAGTTACATATAATGTTACATTTTACAAATTGTAATCAGGATCATCAACTAAATAATCTTCATCTTCTCCTTGTTGCAGATCCTCATCATCATCAGCCACGCCCACACCTTCTTCTTAAAAATCAAATTCTTCATCTCCATAATGTTGTTGCGCTCCTTTCAAATTAATCCATGCAACGTCTTCTTCTTTTAGGAGAGCATTTTCTTCAGTGTCTTCCATAACCCAATCTTCTAATATATCAAAATTATCCAAACTTATTGGATCGAACTGACTTTCTTCTCTATTTACTTTTTTTAATTGCCTACGACACAAACAAAGATAAACAATTAGTAAGTAATATTAACAATTGAAAACTGAAGTTAAATAATATTGAATTAAAAATTTGAAAGTAATACAACATTACCTTTCACGAAGGCGCATGTTACAACGAATATAAACCAAATCATTAAGCCTTTTGTGTTCCAACCTGTTGCGCTTTTTTTTATGGATGTATTAAAAAACACTCGAATTTCTTTCACAACCTGTTGCACTACAGGTTTGGCTTAAGATTCTAACTGCAAAATCTCTAAGGTTTGGACAATCACTTCAAAACCTGTTCCACCAAACATCTGTAAAAAAAATATAAACATTAGAGACATAATAATCCACAGTAATGTAAGATGCAACTTAAATATGAAAATAAACAATGTACTTGGACTCATCGTAGAGCGATTGTGAATTACAACAGGCAAACCCATCAAGTGAAGAGCATTATCATATATCTCCATCTCTCGATGTATCGCATCTACTATGCTCTCATCAGAGACTAATCTGTCGATGCATTTAATGATTCCTCGATTAACCTCACCGTCCCTTTTGAAGGTTGCTGAGTACCTCAATGATGGGTTTAGATAGTAGGTTGCTGCATGAATAGGCTGATGCAATTGTTTATTCCATCTACTATCAATTATTTTCCACACGGGCACATAATCTCTTTTTTTTCCATTAAAGTTATTTCTGATCGCTTCTTTTGCCCTGTCCATGGCTTCATAAAGGTAGCCCATAGATGGTTTCTCCTCGCTGTCAGCCAATCTCAAAACTTTCACTAAAGGACAAGTAATTTTCAATAATATGATACATGCATTCCAAAATGAACTTCTAAAAACCGTTTCTGCAATCTCATTTAACTTTCTGTTCCTTCTGTTTTGAGGCAACTCTGCAAATTGTTGCCACTCATCTGAGGAGAACATTCTCTTTAAAGCTTGCTTTTGTCTCACAATACTCTGTACATATAAGAAGTTTGTTGCGAACCAAGTTGCAGCTGTGCGAAGAAGCTCTGCACCTTCTGTGTATCTCCTCATCATACACAAAACAAATGCATGGTTGTAAATGAATTTTGTAATATCTTGGCAACACTCAGTTGCTGCCTTTATTTCATCCATCTCACCAATGTCCTCGAGGATGAGATCTAAACAATGGGCTGCACATGGTGTCCAGTAGAAAGTCCCATAAATATCAGTTAACTCCTTTCCAGCTGCTTTGTAGTTAGCTGCATTATCTGTAATCAATTGGACTACATTTTCTAGCCCAACCTCTTGTATAACCTTATCAAATTCCTCTCGTAGGATCTCTGCAGTGTGCCTCTCCTCTGACATATCTAGAGATCTCAAAAACATGAGTCATTTAGGACAATATACAAGAAAGTTTAGCAATGTCCTTCCTTGCCTATTAGTCCATCCATCTACCATGATAGTGCATCCTGTTTCCTTCCACGATTGTCTCAAAGTCGAACAGTATTGCTGCACTTCAATCACGGTCTGATCTAATATCTTCCCTCTCAACTTCTGATAAGAGGGCATCCTGTATCCTGGACCAATGTTAGCAATTGCATCTGCCATTGCTTGAAAATGAAAACTGTTTGCTGCATTAAATGGAATGCATGCATCATAAAACCATCTGCCCACTACAAGGTCTGCTTGATCATGCAGTTGTTCTGAAGCCATAGCAGCACGAATTTCTGGCTGAGCACCACATGTAGTGGAAGGAGGAAAGAACGAATGTATGCTAGAAGAAGAAGCTCTTCCTCTACTCCTTCCTTAACTTCCTCTTCTGCCACCTCTAAAGTCTTCAGCTGCAACCCTCTTTCCTCTACTAGGTGCTCGCGAACTGGTACTACCAATATTTGTTCTAGCATCTGAAGGCAAACTATCAGTGAATCCAACTCCAGTGGCAGTAGCATCATCAGCTTCTTTACACATCTGGAAATCATCCTTTTGTTGTCTCCTTTCCTGTATGCTCTCAATCACCTGCAAGCATTGCCATTTAATACCTTCTGGCACACTTCTAACTCTGCCTGTGCATGGAGCAACTTCTTTCCTGCTTCCTGCTAGGTGGTGTTTCAACCTTGAAATTCCACCACTAACCACATTTTCACAAAATAAACATCTGATTTTTAACCTTGAACCCTCAACTGGTATACCCCACTGCCATGCCGGATCATCAGACTTTGAATGAGAGTCTCTACCACCCCTTCCTGTCATTTCAATGGAGTACTTTAATTCAAACAAAAACCTGAAAATAAAAGCACTTCGTAAATCCCCCAATCTTCAAATAACACTCAAATCGAGTGTCTCCCACTTCATGAATGCAATAAAAATCGTATACACACACTTAATAACTTCATATTTTGTCATTAAAAAAAAAACCTGAAATAACACAACAAACAATAAATATAAAGGAAAAAAATACAAAAAAACATTAAAAATATACCAAAATCCGAGTTTGGAGGCTTGCACGAACACCGTAAGGCACGATTTTGAAACTTTGAACACTAAGGAAGCGAAAACCGGCTCTTAGGGAGCTTGAGGAACCCAAGAGGAGAGAGGAAACCCGACCCAAGAGGAAAGAGGAAACCCGCAAAAAATTGCGGGTTTCAATCGGCCTATAAGGGTCCCAGGGCATATCGCCTATATCATACGATACGGGCGATACGCACGATACGATGTGATACTCCCGCACCTGCGATACGGGGCCCCGTATCGTATCGTGGTGGCCCACGATGCGATACGGACAACACTACTTGTGAGACCTTTTGAAAAGCATGAAGTTGATTCCTTTGACTTGTTTTGATCATTCAAATGAATTATCTTACTTTTGGAACCATAGAATCACTTTTGAGTTTAAAGGATATTTAAGGGCCTTGGGAATTGTATTTTTGATTTGAAAGTTTTGAGTTTTGCCTTAAAAAGCTTGTTTGGGTTCGAGTTTTTCCTCAAAACTTGGGTTTGAGCTTAGCCGTAAAGCTTGTTTGATTTGGCGGGTTTTGAGCTTAACCTTAAAAAGCTTGTTTCACTTAACGAGTTTTGAGCATAACCTTAAATGCTTATTGGATATACCAAGGTCCCCTTACACTATCACAAGTTTGTAGTGATTTATGAATCTAGTTATTATAATAGACAATCCTATTTGAATGATATCAATGTTTTCTTTCAAATGAGTTTCTTGAGAAAATCAACTTCATGAACTTATTTGACTCATTTTTTGGTTTACCCTCTGGATTAGATATTGTACATTGTCTTTGTGATTTCATTAAGATTGAGCAAATGTATGTATTGATACTTTGTTGATTTTCATGCAGGATGACAAATAAGTTGACACATTGATTATAGAACGATGATTTGGAGTTGTTTCAAAGGAAGCTGTGGCAACTTGGATACTAATTTTGTAGAAATATTTGTAACAAGTTCGTTGAAAATTGAGTTGTATTTGATTTATGTTGGACAAACTTACGTTGTATTCCCCGTAAGCTTGAGGGGGGTGTAAATGTATGTAATAGGAGCACGGGCCCTAAGGGCCCGTCAGTCATGGTGTAAGGGAGGGCCTGGGGCCGTTGGAAGCTCCAACGACTAGTAGCCGTTGGAGCTGGCCAGCACTAGCCGTTAGATTCCAATGGCTAGTGTTGGCCAGCACTACCTCTTGCTTCCCTCTTGCTTGTTGTTTTTCCCATTATCTATGTACATATTGTTGTCTATAAAAACCACTTCAAGACATGAATAAAGTATGCTTCTTGACTTGTTTTGTATGTGCTTCCTCTCTCGTTGGTTAATCTTGAAGATCGGCATTCGTGATTGAATGCCATTTGACTCTTAGCGACTTGGTGAACTTGATCCGTGCAATATCAACCTTCCTTCATTGACGAATATTCATATGGGATACGGCAAATTTCAAAAATTTTGGGTGCGGCGACACGGCTAGGGTATATAATATTATATATTATATATAATATTCAAGCTACATAAATCAATCATAATACAACTAGTATTTGCTAATTTTGGGTGCACGTAGGTATCAATTAGCAAGTTCCCTCATAATGATCTGAAACTTACAATGATTTTACGAGCTGCAAAATATCCAAGTTATGGATTCAAAGAGTTTCGAGATCTTTTGTAGGATATAACATATACCAGTATTTGTGCTAGGATCCACTAGTGATGTCATACTCTTCTGTTCTATTGATCTGGCAATGTTCCTGGTCTTTAAATGTGTTTGGTGACAGATTATTCTATGCAAAGGCATACAGTATGGAGTCCAATTGTTCGCACCCAAAATCATTCAAGCAGCTTTATATTGTATAAAGCTACAATAGTAAGTACACAACTTTATATTAAAGCAAAACATATAAATGGTAAACAACTACTAATTTCATCATAGTACACAAATCAATCTTCATTATCCGGACCCATTTATCCGTGAGTTACAAAAAAAATTGCAAATTTTTTTTTTGGACATGCTGCACCGACATAGTGTCGGTGTTGCACCAGTGTCGGGGTCGACACTCCACCCCTTAGAAGTGTCTGTGTGACTTAGACTCTACTGGCATTTCTCTTGCATTGGAGAAACGGGAAACATACTACTCACAAAGACTCGAAACCAGATGATACATAATAGCATGAAAGGATTGTCAAAGAACACTTTAAATCATAAGTCCATTAGTAACCAAGAAAGAAAAGCATTCACAGACAAGTGAAATAATAAAGGTTCAATCAATCAATCAATAAACAGACAGATGAAGTATGACCATACCACTGGCACATCAGCAGCACCAACCACAGCATTTTCCAACTGATTAACTTTGCACCACAACCAGTAAAGGTGGATAATCAGCCTACAATATTTTATTAACTAGATAAACAAAATATGAAGAATGTGAAAAATAACCTACGCAAGTTACCACCTGAAGCCCTCTCCATGCCCTTCATTAATTTAATTATCTGGTCCTGCAAAAAAGATAGATAACTTGACATGTCATATAAATTCTAGTACTCAGAATACATAGCTGAAATGATATATTAGCTATACATCATACCTTCTGTAACGTGTTCTGATGCAAAATATTTTGCAGAGATGAAAGGATTGAAGTTGAAATATTGCTAGAATTTGGAGATGCATATGAAGAGTTCAGCACTGAATTTGTTGAATTTGATGATGCAACAACCTACATAAACAAGAATTAGTGATGTAATATGCATAAAGCTCAGTCATCCTGAACACTCAAGCAGAATGATAAAGATAGCGTGACTTGCAATTGGACAAAAACAGCTAAATTTAGTTTAAAATTAGTCAACTTGTAATTCTTAATAAGCCAAGTAAAACTCGGCTGAGCTAGTTTACTTGGAAAGCCAGTGCGTACATTATAATGCATTTAATAGGAAACGCAGGTCAACATCTATATAAGTTTTTATTCAACGGAGAATTTACTGTAAAGTGACTAAAGTCCATCGAAACATAATATCCAATTTGAAATCAGATGTTATTTGATGAGATCCCATTTGAAAGAAACTCGGTCAATGTTTACGTAGTTTATTAGTTGTTTCAAATCTCAAAATCTAATAAATAGACTGATGCTGCGTAATGATTTATTTTTTTAAGAAAACAGCTGTATCTTTGAGTTTCCTACTTCCTATTCTCCAAAGCTTTACTTTTTGCATCTTCTGAAGACTCTTCACTTTGGGGGGAAAAAGCTATCCAGCTTAGACTAAAGAGAGAGGGCCCTTCTCCTATTTGGTTTGAAGCCTACCAATTTTATAGATCTTCCAATATTTGATTTTCAATGATAATGAACTTTTGCATTTTTAATATGTACAGATGTATTGTGAATTAACTCCTCACCTGGTTAATTTCCTAACCGATTCTTATTTTTCATAATATCAACTTTGTATATTGAAATCATGAAAAGTTAAAACATCCAGTAATACAGGTAACCTGAATTAACTAACGAGTCACAGGTCAGCCTGCAAACAGATATGGATAAGCACGTGCATATCACCTACCCAACATATATGTAAATTTTCCCAGGCCATAAATGTTGACATATTCACCAATGCACCTATTATCAAATTCTAGCAGTAAGAGATCACAGTGCAAAAAAAATTATGACATCGAATACCTTGGGGGATCCATCAGCTGATGTAACCTTGAAACGTCCCTTATGTTGTATAACTGTTCCTTCAGATGCCTCTGCCAAGGAAAGGACACTAGCTGGAACAAGCAAAAAAGAAGAATCATTAAAAGATCCTTGCTACAATAAGCTCAAAATTCAAGACCAAACCATCGGGAATGACCATAAGTAAAATTTGTAAACAAGCCCAATGGATATAGTGGTTTTTAATTTTTGGAGAGTACCTGATGCCTGAAAGTCCCCGTTTCTCTTTTGACGGTGCAGCAATGGACCACTGTAATTCCGCTCTGGTGGATTTTTCTGTTGAACATGCTCCCTTTTATCCCAGTTTCCACGAATTGCAGTACAAAGATGGTGGATTCCCGATACAAAGTGATGTAAAAGATGAGTAATCCAAAGAAACAATTCAAGTTCTCATTCTATAGATTGAATTTAAAGATAAATTGCTGGGCAGCCTAAAATAAGAAATCAAAATTAGAACAGAAAGTGACAATGACAGGGAAAGCTAAGTTTGGCAAAAATATGCTAACAGAAGAACAAAGTCATGCCCAAAGAAAGAAAAATTTGCTGAAACTGTGTCTTCTTCCAGACACAGGCAAACCAGAATATCGTTCCAAAGTCAAAAATGTTCTCAAGAAACTGTACATCTGATCCAATTTATTATGGTCTGTTCAAAAGGTTCCACCAGTTCCTTTGAGGCAGTCCACTTCAAATGAAATGAGAAACTTAAGTACAAGAGCTACCTCCAGATGAACATCCTAAGTCCTAACACCAATGAAGGATGAAGACAAATCATAAGTCCTAGCACCATTCAAGTCCACAGAACTGTTTCCAATCAATTTCCGTTTAATCACAACTTGACTCTTTCTTTAACTAAAATGGCCGCCCATTTTGCATATTTTGCTCCTCAATAACATGTTGAGTATATAAGGATTCAGGCAGAAAGTTTTGATTAACAATAAACATATTGCATATATTGACATGAACATGAAGCGGTATAGTACTCAGCCCATGGGAGTTTAGTAATGTTTCACGACCAAGTTTCTGATGTCTTTAGTGAAAGAGCTCAAATTTATTGAGCACTTTGGCAGCCTCAATAGATCTTAATGACAGCAGATCCTAAAACATCTAAAAACAGTACAATACTTTTGTTTGTGTTTGGCATAAGAATGGGATATACATGGTTTTTCGAGCAGATAAAACAAACAAATATTTTGACTGATTGACCACCATGAAGTTCGATGTAAGTACACAAAAGAGACATTAAACATGCATGCTCTAGGTCTAGAATTGCGATGGGAGGAATATGTGATGGTGAGTAATTCATATGGATGAAACTTGCAATTTGATTAACAGCAAAACTTGAAAGATCATCATTTCTTTACCACTCAACAAAGTTCACGAAGGATTTAGACCCTACCTTTCAGCTTCACCACTACCATTTTTGCTCTGAGCATAAACACGTTCAGGTATAAGTGAGCCACTCAAGAATCTTTGTCCCTGTCCAGCAACAAACCCAGTGTTCCTTGACGAAGTGCAAGTTCTTTCAAGGTTCTCACTGTCGCATTCTCTAATTTCTTGTTCATCTAAAGCTTGCATCTTTGGTACTTGAAACGGTTGATTAGAGCAAGACTCACCATCTTCTTTCAAACAAGGGCTGTTTGCATTTACCTCATCCTCACAGACATCAAAATATCCTCTGCATATAAATAATAGAAGGTGACTGCAATGTACGTCATGAACTTAGCTGAACTTCACAATACTATATTTTTATTTGTTATGACATGTTAACTGCACCTACAGTAAGAGTCAGAGTCACATAGCTAGTTCAAGGTCAGGATAATGGAAGGTCATGTTAAGCAGCAGAATGCAGATAACCAAGTGTAAAACTTCATCAAACTTTTGCCAGGGGTCGATCTCTCCAGAAATAATGCAATATACCCCCATCAACCTACAAAATTAAGAGTGCTTGGATGAACATGGTACTGGAACAGCTGACCTCCTAGGAAGTCCTCATGTTGTACCCTCCCTCTAGCCAACCCAATCTAGTGTGGGAAAGGCTTACTTAAGGTTAAGGTTAAAGTAGATTTTTCACAATAAATTAAAACAAAGACACCAGAAAATGCTAACAAAATCTGTAGAAGTAGTATTAAAGCACAGAACATAAAGACGGTTTAGTAATAAGAATGTCAAATCTTCCTCAAAGGAAAAGAATAATCACCGATCCTTAGTTGAGGCAAAGTTAGTAATTAATCAGTAAACTATCAGAAGACAACGGAACATACTTGAGTGCCTGAAGAGGTTGAAGAGGAAATGAAGGCAAAGAACTATGCCTGAGTAGATCATGAGCTTCATCCTGTTTAAATAAAAGGAAACAAAAGCATCTCGAAGATGAAGAAACTCTATAGAAAACTCAAGAATGGCATAAATAAAACTGAGAACTTCGCAGCTGATACAATTTAGAAAATAAAAGCCAATGATAATGTGCTGCTGTATGCATAACAGTAAAAGATATGCGTGTAAAAGTGGACCACCCTCTTGTCAAGTGTTTGCAGACAATTCAAGCCCCCTTTAATAAAGAAAAACACCAACACTTATCCATAAAGCATAACTTATCATGGAAGTCACTCTTCAAAGACAAAAGAACAGTCACAAGACAATAATTGTCCAAAAGATTGTCCAACTAACCGTACCTCTTGTGCAGCCGCAACCATGATCTGGTTTCCCCGCTCTATAGGAAACATATTCTGACAATCTTCTTGATCTTTGAATTCATCTTTCGAATGTAAATTCACATCCATTTCAATAATGCTTGCAACATCGTCAGAGTCCTGGATCTACAGACACAAGATTGTATAGCAGGGGAAGAGCTAAGACATCAGCATCATTCACCTTTGGAAGAAGGAATTGTACACAGTGATATTAAAAGAACACTCACAAGAGCAGCTTGACTTTTCAAGTCCTCCAGATTAAAGTTCCATGCACTGATGCCCCGAATATATTCACTCTGCAGAATAACAAACACATAAGCAACTGTCCAATAAATCAATCGATTTTCAATGAAAAAGAAACTAGCTATCATGTTTCTCCGCAAAACAAAAATTTAGTGTTGCACATAATTCAACCATAGGTAAAGTCAAGTTTCGTGCATGAAACAATAATTACAAAATCACTAGTCATCACTAGCTTAAGTATCTTGGGCCATGTCAGCAAGAATCATGAGAGTCCTCAACAACATGATGGGCTCAACTACAACAGGCTTCTTGTCACAGTTCCAGAACTATAGTCACAACATCATTATCAGAAATTCCTCGGTATGAGAAGATCTTTGCAAGAATGTAACGATATAGTTTTCAGCAAAATCTTGGGGAACACTCAGAAAACTAAAAAAATATTATATATGTACGTATTTATGGAGACGTATGAACATACACGATTGCCTACACATATACATACATACATGTGTGTGCATGTGAGTTTATGTGTTTGTATATGACAATGATGACACTGAGTGTATCACTGAAACGCCAAGAAGCTAAGCATATTTTCTTCATAAGCCATTGACAGTTTTCCTTTGGGACTAGGTAAAATAAGAAGTGTTTGATTTATGATGTTAAAAGGCAGTGAGGGAATTTTAGTTCCATGTAGAACTTTTGAGAGAGAAATGTGCTTCCAAAGCTCTACAAAATGGGCTCCATCACAGATTTGAAAAGGGGAAAAGATAGGCTTAGGCTGCACGTAATCAGTGTCACATGCAAAGGAATGTATGAGTGCAGCAGGGCATTTAACATACAACAATGAAAAAGCTATTAAAGAAACAGGTTGCTTTGGGCTTTAAGCTTTTCTTTGACACTCTAAACTCAAAAAGAGATCCACAGATTTGGTCTTTTTACCGATTCAAAGAATAAACTATGATATACTCACAAGGAATACCATGAAGTTGGCACTCAGAATGCTGCACTTTAGACCAAAGAAAAGTATAGCACGTTAAATTTTGTGCTTTCTTCAACAATATCTTAAAAAATAATGCAAACATTTGTGACTAATGTCCGAAACAGTCCATAAAAGGAAAAAACCCAAGAAAGCTTTGCTAGTTGACCATTTCAATTGGTTCAAAATTCAAATCAACGTGTTCTAGCTCATTATTTTAAGTGTCATAGTTCTTTATTAAACTTGACCACTCAAACAAACATTAAAGGCTTTCAGTTTCTATTGTGAATGTTGAGATGTAATTGTGGATCGATTCATGTACCTTTGATCCTATCATTTGCTCTTTAGCGTCATTTGCTCTTTTGCGTAACTTGTTAATTGAGTTTTAGTGTGAGGATAGATTAGTCATGGAGATGTCAACCATTGACACTCCATCACCAATTTTTGTGTATTTCTATGTGAATCTTTGATCTCTTGGAGATACAAGATGTATCAGGAGGTATCTCTGTATTCCACAGAAGCATAATATCGTGCAATGCCAGTGGTTACCGTTGAGATTTTATAGATTGCTGAAGTGTTGAGAGTCATTCTTGAACAACCCTCTATTATGTTTTGTGACAACAAGAGTGTCATGTACATAGCATCCAACAATACCTTTCATGAAAGAACCAAGCACATCGAGATAGATTGCCACTTTATTAGAGAGGAGTGCTTGAAGAAAAAGTTGACCCTGTGCTACGTGCCTTCAGAACTTCAATAGACTAATTTCTTTACCAACTATTGTCAGCTCTCAGGTTTAATTTTTTGTTGGACAAACTTTCGGTATAAAAACCATAAGTTTAAGGGGGTGTTAATGTTGAAATTAGTGAAAAGCGCAGCGAATAATCGATAATAGAAAATATTGACAAAAGATGAAGAGAAAAATGGAGATTTGAAGGAGGGGGCAGGCCCTCCAATGGAGGTCGTCCCCCCTCTCTCTCTCACTTTCTATTAATCAGACTCTTAACCCTAACAAAATGTCCAACCCTTATATAATGGATTGTAAAATATAAAATGACCAAAATGCCCTTAGTACTAAGGGCCAATTACACTCCCAAATATGCCAAATTACAAAAGTAACTTTTAAAATAGCAGATACTTAGAATTCCAAATTTGCAGAAGAAATGGTTCTTTCTTCACCGCATGTGCATCAATGATCTCTAATAGGCTTCTTTAAATCAACTTCAACAATCAAGACTACATTGATAACACACGACCCTTCAGTGGGTGTCGGTTGCTCCCTCTCTTCCTTCTTCTCCATTAAGTTATTAGGCAACTACACTTCAAAAGTCATGTTTTCCTACTCTTGAGAAAGTTGATCTTTTATGGTAGGAGGTACTATCTCCACCATACACACTTCACACGGCTTTTCCTACGCCCCTTCAAATGGTCGTTGCTACCAGTGTGTTGGTTGGGTGCCCTCTCTCTACCACTCAAATAACAGAATACACACTTTTCCTCATACTAGTCAATCTGCACCCCCTACACATAGTGACTGCAACCATTTTTCAAGTCCTCCTGACTATTTATTTCAATAACTCAATGTCTTAATTTTTATGCTTCTTGGTGATACTGCCACATTATATAAGAAACAATGCATATGCCTCTTCTTTGAGTTGATTTTCAGCATATGTGGTGACAAGAAAACTGATTTTCTGCACTCTGTCTTCTTCTTCTATTTGCATTTTTGTTGTTTGACCAAATAAAGAAATACTCACTACGTACGACTTCATATGTACCACATTCTTCTATTATAAGTCACATAGACACTTCTAAGAGATGGAGTGTCGACCTCGTCACGGGTGCGACACTGACACTGTGTTGGTGCGACATGGCAAAAAAAAAACACATTTTTTTTTGTAACTCACGGTTCTGCCATCTATGGTGTATTTATCCTGCAGAACCAGATCAAAGAGAGAGTAATCCGTGAAGACGATGAAACCGAAGACTCTTAGTCGACTCGTGACCTTATCTCCCATGATAACCACCTGAGTTACCTCATCATAATTTCCAAAATGCTCCTTCAGCTTGTCTTCCATCATCTCCCATGAAACTCCGCCAATGAACATAAAAAAATATCTCAACGCAGACCTTCTTCACTTCCTTTTGTGTGGATATTCCACGCTTCAAAATCTGCTATCAATTTTGAAGTTCGGGTCTTTTTGGATAAATGGGTCCGGATAGTGAAGATTGGTTTGTGTATTATGATGAAATTAGTAGTTGTTTACCATTTATGTGTTTTGCTTTAATATAAAGTTGTGTACTTGCTATTGTAATATACTTATGTTAATTGATGTCTCACTTGTTATAGCTTAAATATTATATATAATATATAATATTATATACACTAGCAGTGTCGCCGCACCCAAAATTTTTGAAATTTGCCATATCCCGCACCTGCACCCATGTGACATAGCTTCTATTTGCATGTCCATTTTCAAGCAACCTTCTTGACTGCAATACTTTTTCAATAACCTTCGTGGTTGCGCACACTTGCTGAAACACTTGTTTTTACTTCACCACACTTATGGATCATTATGATGATCAAACCACCAACCAAACACTTAATAGAAGATGAAATTGGGTAGGTTAACTGTTCTTATGCAGTCACCCCTCTCTCTCTTTTTTCTTTCAATCATAAAGTATGGTCTCCAAACAAATAGAAGATGGAATTAGGTCGTCTCTCTCTCACTTTCTTCCTTTTTAATCATTAGAAGGTGGAATTGGACAGCCTTTCTCTCTTTCTCCTTTTCAATTATGAAATTCTAATCTCTACCATATACACTTTCTGTGCCTTCCTGGGTGCAGTTGGTGCTTACACAACATAATGTAGAAGATGGAATTTGGCATGTGCAGTCCCCCCTTAGGAGACGCCGCACTCTCTTTCTTCTCTATATTTTTATGCGCCTTCTTATACAACATAATGTAGATGGAATTTGGCATGTGCAGTCCCCCTAGGAGTCGCCGCCCTCTCTTTCTTCTCTTAATTAGCCTCCAAGGTTGTTCTTCAGCAACTTCATAGCTGCACCAATCTTCAACAGCTTCTTAGCTGCAAATTTCAGCAACCTCATGGGTGCAAGACACATTTCAGCAATCCTAATGACTGCAAGCTTCACCTTATCAAAAAACAACTCACTTAGCTGCACAATTTCAGCAGCACAACCACCTTTGTACCATGCAGAATTGCATCTGTATTCCAATGAACTAGAGTGTTCTCTCGCATGCGCACTCAATGTTCCTCAAACGAGCACAAGCACTAAAAATGATCAGCCACTATCCAATACATTTGTTGGCCAACTACACTGACAGCATTCTGGAAACAGTGTCCATGCTCTACTGCAACTGCTCTCATCACTAACATCTGACATCAGTGCTCGTGCTTCCCCTGCACATGCTACTCATCCTGCTCTCAACATATTCTGACATCACTGACATCTGATTGCTGGCCTTAGCGCTTTCATCGCTGCCAATGCTAATTTCTCCGAAGCCTTGACTACCTTGATCTCTATCAGTGCTGCATGTAACTGGCTCTGTGCAGTACTGGCACCAGCTTTGGCCAGTTCTGTTTCTTCCTTCACATTCTGTTTTTGAATCTTGAGTTTGGCTTCCTCGAGCTCTTCCATGGTCCTGTGGGTGGATCGAGAATACAATCTTCACTGCAAATAGGAGTTGGCAACGCCACATATTCACATTCATGATATATGAGCAACCATTTCTGGATTTCTGTTCAGTCTAAGCCAAGGGACATAAGACTCAGGTAGAACGTATCGTCATCCACGAATCTGTTTCTTGAGCTTTGAAATAATGATGCACAAACAAGTAAGATATGGAGTGCTTCATGGAATGAATATCCTGTGAAAATTCCATCTTGTTTATTTATTCTCACTTGAAAATTGTTCAGGAGGATCCTTTTTCTCCCTGAAGATCCTTAATGCAAGTGAGTAAACTGATTTTCTCTTCACTGATGTAGATTCTGCTACCTACTTCACTACCGTGGAGAGGCTATGACTGTTTGAGATCAGTTCCCTCAATTCATGCTCAATTTCTGGTTCTGATGGAACTTCTGCCCCAGATTTTTCCATGCCCTCAACTAAAACAGTAATTTCTCCCTTTGCTTGGTGGTCCAAAAAACACTCCTTTAGATTCTCCCAAAGTGTCACGCCAGAACTTAAATCATCAAAATTCCCATCCACATAAGGCCAACTTCAATACTTGATCCATTTCCCCTACTCTGACGTACGAGGCAAGTAATGTGTTATAGGTGACAATGTCTGGCTTTACACCAGTCTTTCACCTTATCAACAAAGGCTAAAGCCAGATTCCCAACAAGAGACAACTTATCTCTGACAAAGCAGCAGGGATGCTTGAGATGGTGATGTTGTTAGGATTCTCATATAGTAGCATCTTGCGAAAGACTGTCATAGCATCATTGACATGACCGTTCTTTATACATCCAGATATGATCCCATTCCATGAACTTGCACCAGGAACTGTCCCACTCCTCATCTCATCCAACAGCCCCAAGCACTGAACTAAGGTTGTCGCCCCGTGCACATCCAGATTTAATTAAATGTTTCATCAAACAGTTGATGTGCAGATAAACATCACTCTTGGGCATTTAATCAAACAGTTAACATGCTGCGAAGATATCTCCCTTAGGCATTTCATCAAACAGTTTCAATGCATCACCATGCATCGCCATACCCATGATAATGACATTCCAAGTGACCAAGTTTCTCTAAGGACTTCCATCAAACAGATGTAAAGCAGTATCCATACACCTTCACCTTGCATACATGTCAATCAAACCAGTACAGAGAAAGACATTTAACCTTATACCTCTTCGTGTTATCTAGGAATGGACAGAGCGTCCCTACTTCAGAACCCCCAATTGACTGCACCAGATCCTCCATGGCAGCCCTTGATAGAGCAGAATTTCGATTTTGGAGATCTCCATCACTACTCGAATGCCCATGCATTCTCCTTACACACTGCTTCTTCCTCCTCTGGCGTATAATCATTTTCAATGTTGAATGTCTCCCTGACCTGCTCGACCGACATGTCCTTCATCCGATCTATTACCTCCTGGCAAGTAACGTCCAGAAGATCGTTTATCGCCAAATAGTTTGCAGCCAGGAATATTTTAAAGAGGGAGTTCCATTCTATCCCGTGGAATTCTTGGTGCCGCTCTTTGCTCAGCTTTTCTATCCCCTTCATCTTCTCACTTTCATTGTTGAAGTCATTAAACCTCTTGCAGTAGTCGATGACTCTAGCGAGAGTGACACTGTCGATGTAGACGGGAATAGGCGCATCGCAGCCCAAGTCTTCCACCATATTCGCGACGATGGTAGATTGTTTCGCCACCGCCTCCTCCAACACGAACACCTCATCGTCCGACGATTACAGCATCACCATCCTATTCTCCTGCGTTGCACTATTGCTGCTGGCCTCATATGCTTTCGTGCCTTCCACAAAAGATCGCCTTTCGCACCCCATCAATAATGATATTGTATGTAACGGTGTGCCTTTGAGACACTCCCACAAACAGTTGGACTCGCAGTCGCAACCCAACTCATATCTCCCATCACCAACGACGTTATTGTCACTGGAGTTCTCCAGTTCTTCACGGATAACCTGGTTCCGTCACATCTTACCTATGCAGTCGCAATCTTTGATGGCATCGAGTCACCTACCACCTTTGTATGGAACACCATTATGAGGACGTTCTTGTATGCATACTCAGTGTGAGTCTATTGACTCCACACCAGCTTCAGCTTATCCTCCTCGAGAAGGGAATCCAAATCAGCCAACATACTCTTGTCCATGGCGTTCTTAGGGCTTTAGTTCACACCCACACATACTTGCCCTTTCTCACTTCTCCATTCCGTGGATATTTGTTTGTTCCTTACCGATGATGTCTGAAATACAAAAACACCTTCTTCTCCAAATTCTCTGCTCCTATAAATCGTATGGCTCTGATACCATATTGAAATTAGTGAGAATCGCAGCGGATAATCGATAATAGAAAATATTGACAAAAGATGATGAGAAAAATAGAGATTTGAAGGAGGGGGCAGGCCCTCCAATGGAGGCCACCCTCCCTCTCTCTCTCACTTTCTATTAATCATACTCTTAACACTAATACAAAATGTCAAACCCTTATATAATGGGTTGTAAAACATAAAATGACCAAAATGCCCTTAGTACTAAGGGCAATTACACTAATACTCAAATATGCCAAATTACAAAAGTAACTCTTAAAACAACAGATACATATATTCTTTAACAGTTAAAGGGTAATAGGGAATGAGCCCCTAGGACCTGTTGGTCTTAGTCCCCTGTTGTTGGGGACCAACTGTTGGCCCCGAGTGGCTCTCGTCTCTCACTCTTCTCTCTTATTGCTGTCAATATTTATTCTTGCTCTATAAATATAGCCTCAAACTACCTTAATAAAGCATCCTTGATTTGGGGAATCATCTTGGTTATTTGTTTGATTCATTGGTTCTTTGTTTGACTTGGTTTGTTTGTATGAACACCAAGTGTTTGGTGTATTTAGAGTATTGATCTCTTGGCAATTCTTGGTTTGTGATTTGGCATAGAGTTTTCAAGCAAGATAAAGAGCTATTCTTTACACTTTATTCATAAAAAGAGGCAAGGAGATATCTCTTTTGACAGTATATGTTGATGACATTATTGTTACACATGATAATATTGAAGAGATTACTAGACTGAAAAAAAGTTATATCAACTATTTGATTTAAAAGTATATTATATTATTTTCTGGGAATAGAGATACTTTATACGGAGAAAGTATACTATGTATATGCTCAAGGATATAAAAATGATGGATTGCAGGGAGTGAAATTCCTATGAAACCAAATTTAAAGTTACACCTAGGTGATGATGAGAACTACAAAGATGTGAGCATATATCAAAGATTAGTGGGTAAGTTAATTTACCTCACCATTAATCGTCCTTATATTGCTTATGCAGTGAGAATGGTAAGTAGATTTATGCATGCTCCTTCAAAAACTCATATGCAGAAATGCTCCTTCAAAAACTCATATGCAGATTGTATATCATATTCTAAGGTATATGAAAAGCTCTTTTGGATACATGATGACAAAAAAATTTTTTATATAAAAAGGTATATGAAAAGGTATATGAAAAGCTCTTTTGTATATCATATCAGATTGTATATCATATGAAAAGGTATATGAAAAGCTCTTTTGTATATCATATTCAGAAATCGTCCTCATCTTAATATTGAAGTTTTTTCATATGCAGATTGAGGCTTGAGCCACTTCACACGATGACAAAAAATTTACTTTTGGATACATGAGAATGAGTGATGAAAATATTATTTCATATATAAAGACAGAATATAGAGCAATTACACAAGAAATATATGAAGGACTTTGGTTAAAGTCATTTGTGATTGAGTTGGGTATAGAAACAGATAGTGATATTCTCCTTTACTGCGATAGTAAAGCTGCTATACAAATTGCTTCTAACCCAATCACAAAAGGCTAAAACACATTAAAATTGATTGTCACTTAATCCTTGAGAAAATTGTCAATTGATTTATATTGTATCTAAAGAACAGTATGCAGATTTTCTTACAAAGTCAGTCAAGAGATCCAATTCTGTGAATATCCTCACCAAGTTGGGAGTTATCAACATCTTCCTCCCAACTTAAGGGAGAGTGTTGAGAAGTAATTGTGGAATGGTTCATGTACCTCTGATCCTATCATTTGCTCTTTAGTATAATTTGTTAATTGAGTTTTAGCATAAGGTTACATTAGTCTTTCAAGTTAAAACACTCTTATATAAGTTGTGATTAAGAAAATCTAAGTAAGAAAGAGGAAAGGAAGCAGCAGCCGCAAGGTTTAGTGTGGCAGATATGTGGTTGACCCCTGTAGAAGCGATTCTAAAGGGTTACATTAGTCTTTCAAGTTAAAACACTCTTATAATTGAGTTTTAGCATAAGGTTACATTAGTCTTTCAAGTTAAAACACTCTTATATAAGTTGTGATTAAGAAAATCTAAGTAAGAAAGAGGAAAGGAAGCAGCAGCCGCAAGGTTTAGTGTGGCAGATATGTGGTTGACCCCTGTAGAGGCGATTCTACTTCATGTACAAGATTGATTTATATCAATCAAGATTTCTTTACAACAGTGAAATCACTGAACAATAATTTACTCCTTAATTGCAACTACTAATATTTCAGGCACAAAGAATGACGGTTATAGTCTAATACCAACATGATTATGGATTGAAGTGTTAAATCCTCGTTGAGACCATAAAACTTTATTATGAACATGAAAAAAGTTATTACAAGGATGTTCAAATCAAATACTTAAATCTACATATTCCAGGTCCAGTAGTTGATAATGTCATATATCTACCTTATTACTCGTCATAATAGATGGTTGAAAAATAACCAACTCACGCATAAAAAGACAAGTTTTTTAAACTAAAATTGGATCCTAGTAAAGGAATAGTGAGTTCAAAGTAGTTCAATTCATCCTACTAGGAAGGTGAATATAAGATTCTGAGGGATCATTAGACGTTCTTCTGATCAAATGATCAACGTTACAACCATGCAGCAAAAATATGTGCCAAGTTCAAGTCTGTGATGATTAAGATGAATGAAATCGAAGAACCACAAGGATTCATACGGACAATTGATTGAACATGGAAGAGAAAATAGATACAAGTTTTCTGGTAGCCAACCTGTGACTTTTGCTCTTTATCTCCATACAGGATCTTGTTATTGACAAGCAAGTCTGCCTCCTTTGCCTGAAAAAGCAAGCAAAAATGAGAAAGAAAAGAACATCAAAAGAATAAACACGCAGCATATCATACCCAATAGGGTAAAAAACTGACCTTCAGTGTCCTAAATCGATCTCCAAGTGGAGCAAGACTATCAAGAATCATCCGTGCCAAATACTCATTGGAGCGGCCGTGTTTAAAGAAACTATGCTTCAAAAGCTTCTCTGAGGTTGGGCGCTTCCTTGGGTCTTTTACTAAACAGGCAGCTACCATTTCTTTAAAGGACTACAGTGACATAGAGATTTCAATAGTATGCACGATTCCTGCTTCATAGATTATTCTAGCAAGACATAACATACCTTTGAAAATCGCTTGTCTCGTTCATAGTCAAGGCCTGGCGGTGCATTTTGCAAGGTCATAAGTAACACCTACACGAAAGTAAAAGCGATGTTCCCTTTTGAGGATCATGAGAAGAAGATTTTCAGTCAAATAATTCCATTACTTGAACACACTAGGTGAAATAAAAATCACCTTCATAGGGGGATACTTGGAAAATGGGGCATGGCCATGAGCAAGTTCTAGTGCCGTTATTCCAAAAGACCAGATATCTGCTCTGTTTACATACATACATAAATTTCAAAATCTTTTCAGCATTGTTAAGTAAAAAGTACAACTTTAACGGAGATCGCCACTCACTTGAAATCATAGCCATGAAGTTGTTGCATAACTTCAGGAGCCATCCTGAATGATGGTGATGCCATTGATTAGCAACAAAAAAATATCAGTGCTCAAAGTTTTTACATGACTAACAGAAAAATCTCCAATAAAATAATTTTGACAAGTAACATAATATGGATATAAAGAAAGGGACAGTAGAGTACCAGCATGGGGTTCCCACAAAAGTATTTCGAGCCCGTTGCCTATCACCGCTATTAAACATACAGGCTGAAACTCCAAAATCTGCTAACTTGACAGCGCCATTCACCTCAATTAAAATATTTCCAGCCTGAAAGCCATCATAAAAGATATTATCACTGAAAAAAGAACAATTCATAAAAAGAAAATTGTAAAGTAGCACGTATCTGAATGGCGCTAGAGTGGAAATGGTTGATTGATTATTTAAGAGTATGCATGCATGCATGCATTAATGATCTCAGTTTTTTTCAGTCCTACTTAAAGAAAGATATTCACCACTAGAATTCCTTCACTAGGTGTACAACAAAAGGACTAGAAATGGAGAGCAAGCACTATAAAGTATAAACTCCATCTGCATGATGTCTTCCTCAAGAAAAGTAGGGTGCCTAGCCTCAGTATGAGTTTGTAGAAATCAAAATGTGAGTCATACAACAGCAAGAAAATAAAGTAATTGTTAAATGTTAGCATCACACGAGTAACTGGATAAGCATTTGATAATGCCACAAAAACAATTACAGAGCAATTATATAGCAAAATTTTACAAGATTGTGGGGATACCCACAGCTGTCCCAATATGAGTTAATTGTGAAATAAGGAGCCCAATGTCATTAAGTCAAGAAATAAACATTAATTTTCCGCCTGGCCTCCCATGCCATTCACATTCGTCCCATTTCTCCCATATTAACATCAGAAATTACAATGGGTCATAAACAAGAATCTGAGTTAAGTGCCTCTAAAATGTGTTGCTATATGCCCAACACGGTAGCTTAAGAATTACCATTCCAGGGAGAAGGCAATAAAACTTTCTTTGTGAAATATTTCCCATTTAAGCTATTCTCACTAAGAAAGGGATCAGCAATTTGGAACTTTATCAACAACTTCCACATAAGGAAGACATAATCTTGCTTTACTTTGCAGTTTAAACATTGTTCATAGATTTGCAAGTACATAATAAGTTATACAAATAGGTTGAGGTCTTTTATCAGTTCAGAAATACAGTTTTACAAAATTCATTATTAGACTTTGCAAGAAAGAAAACCAGGTTTTCCTCATGGTTACAAATCTCCAAATATCCACATGGAAAACATTTCAAATAAAATCAAAACTCCTCCCATTTTGTTCTTTTCCATCCTGCCATCTTTTTCTACCTTTCGTTCACCGATTGTTTCACTCACTTCCTTTCTATCCTTGCATTTTTTGTTCTCTTTCCCCTTGTCCTTCCTCCTGTTGAAGAATCAAATTTATAGTAGCCTTATTGTGCAGTTCTTGTCTTAATGTCTTACTGCGCTTTTCTTATTATTGTCTTTTCTTATTTCTGTTTTAAGTTCTTTATTTTTAAAGGTGCCTTTAAATTGGATTTCATTAATGGCACTTATGTAATTAATCTTGTTGTAATGCTTGTTATAAGAGGGAAAATCCTACCATCTTAGGTTAGATGTATGAGAGAAGTGAATAAGAATAAAGAGAAAGGGCGGTGACTCAAACAGGGTCTGCACACCCGATTACCATCTTCTATCATTCTTGGCCTTATTTTGTTCTTGAATCTTCATCAAATCAACATGGTATCAAAGCCAGGTTGCTGATTTCACCAAAAAATAGTGGTATATTGTAATCGGCAAGGAGTAGCAATACGGGACAGGTGACTTAGACCAGTCTAGAAGCAGAACTGCAATTATCTCAACACATCGACCTCAACAATCAATCATAAGTGTTGAAGAAATCAAGAAATTATGGAAGGGAGATTGAAGGAAGAGTTTAAGAATTGAGCATGCATGAACAACCTGAAAATCGAACCATTCCAAATCACTAATATAAAATTGGATGGTAAATTATAGAGAATGGGTAGGATCGATAGAACTTATCCTTAAATCAAGAGGAAAGTTAGGAATCATCAAGAAAACTCAAGTATGTCGCCTAGATTTCAAGTGATGGTCAAAGGAGGATGCTTTGGTGAGCTCGAGGCTAATACAATTGATGATTCCTACGATTAACAAGATATTCATGTATATGGAGACTCGCTAAAATTTGGGCATCAGTTGAAAAAACATATTCCAGAAAACAAAATATAGCAAAGGAATATGAAGTGCTGAAAAAAATCTGAAAATGTCGCCAGGGAGATAAATTTATAAGCGACTACCATAGAGAGCTTTGTGGGTTGTGGAATGAACAACAACACATTATAGAAATTAAATGCAGCCACTGCATCAAAGAAAGGACAATAGACAACGAGGTGAGAAAGGTGTATGGTCTTCTTTGGGAATTTCACCCAAATATGAATCTATTAAGATCAACATACTTAGTAAGGAAGAGTTGCCCTCAGTCGGGACTGTGTATTTCATTCTTTTAAGAGAAGAAGATAGGAGAAATCTCGAAAAAGGAGATAAACACAACGAGAAAAGTGTTTTTGTTGGAAGAGGTAAAGAAAACATTTAGTGTGAAAGAGCTGCTACTAGAAGAATAGGAGGTGGACGATCCCAACAGTTAGACAGAAGCAAATTACAATGTTCCCACTATGGGAAGAGAAGACATACCCGAGATCAATGCTGGGAAATCATAGGAAAACCAACAGATTACAAAGATCACGAGAATTATGTGGTTGCCTCTACGAAAAGACAACAGAGTTGATTGTGCATGATAAGATGATAGAGCTAAGAAGGAAGATCATAGAAATTGAATTTACGCCCCGAGATCAATCATCTACCTCATTAGGAAAAAATGAAATAGGTGTTCCTACTTCCTATATAAGTGATAACTCTTCCTTTACAAGATCTAAATTTTAGGTGATATATTATAGTGCAATTGATCCTACGGTAGGTGATAAATCCAATTTTGTAGAATATCAGCCAATATCCACATCACAGTATATTAAATTGGCTAACGGATCCTTAATTCCAATGAAAGGAAAGGGAATGATGCAGCAATTAACTTATTCTCAGTGAGTTCATTGGTTAGAAATTTACATTATTCAATAATTTTCTCTCCTTGCGGTAGTAAATTTCAAGATCTGAGGATGGGAAGAACCTTTGGATATGGTGAACTTAGGAATAGGCTCTAAATACTCCCAGACAATCAGATTTCAGTACATAAGAGTGCATTTGTAACCACAAAAGTAGAAGACAAACTCATATTATGGCATAGTAGATTAAAACATCTTTCACTTTAAAAAATTAGAGTTAGTTTCGGTTGAGAGTCAAAGAGGCATGGTCCTTCAATATATGTATGTCAAAGGACCAAGCATCATAGGGTGTCATTTCCTATTAGAGAGTCACAATCATCTAGTCCATTCGAGTTGATACATTCTGATGTATGCGGTCTTTGTTCTATTTCTTTATTGAGAAATTTCAGTACTTTGTTACTTTTATTAATGACTATTCTAAATTTACATTTGTGTATCTCATGAGATCGAAATATGAAGTGTCATACATATTTCTCATTGCTCATAAGCTTGTTGAAATGCAATTTGGACATACAATCAAGATATTGAGGTCAAATAATAGTGGTGAATTTGTTAATCATTGTTTACAGAATTACTAGCAATCTCATAGTATTATCCATCAAACTTCTTGTGTTTATACACCACTGCAAAATGGAGTTGCGAAAAACAAAAACAAACACATCTTAGAGGTTGTTAGGACCCTATTATTAGAGTATAATGTCCCTAAATTATTTTGGCCGGACTACCATCTACTTTTCTTTCTCGAAAAACTCCCTTCCAAATGATAAAACCCGAGAATACTCCATTTCATGTAATACCACGAATATTCATGGCCCGTTTCAAAATAAGTTAGATCCTAGAGTTGTTATACGTGTGGTCCTTGTTATTCAATTGAAAAGAAAGGATAATATGTTATCCAAAAACACATAAGAGATATGTGTCTATCGATGTCACCATTTTTGAAACCACTCTATATTTTCCCACTAAAACGGTGTCATCAAGTCCTATCACAAAAGAGCAAGTGTTGCCGATCAATACCACACTAAAAGAAAATTACGAAGATCGACTAATAAAAGAGAAGGATATACAATAGAAAGAAAAGATGTTGAAAGTCTACACAAAGGAAGATAGATATTTATGCTCAATTCTCAGGACACTATGGACCAAGGGGAGACTCTTCCTCATATCAAGATGGTGAGATTTTGGAAGGAAAAGGTAATGATGAATTAAATTTAGATGTTCCTATTACTCTCAGAAAAGGAAAAAGATTATGTGGTAAATACATTATCACTCAATTTATGTTATATGATCATCTATCTCTATCATAACTTTGTATTGGATGCTGAAGCATATCAGATTCCTAAAGATTTTTGGGAAGCCTCGAAGTCACCACATTGAGTAGAAGCTATGCAATCAAAATTGAATGCACTAGAGAGAAATCAAACATGGGAAGTAAGTGATCTTTCATATGAAAGAAAGGCAATCAGAAGCAAGTGGTTGTACACTATTAAATTCAAAGCATATGGAACATTAGAAAGGTATAAAGTTCGGCTAGTAGCAAGAGGATATAGTCAATCTTATGGGATTGATTATGATGAGACACTTGTACCGGTGACTAAACTCACATCTATAAGAGTTATAATTAGTATTATTGTCTAAAGAAAGTGATAAATGTGACAATTAGATATGAAGAATGCCTTCTTGCAAGAGGAGCTTAAAGAGGAAGTTTATATGAAACTACCACTGGATATACAAATTCAACAAAGAAAGTTTGCAGGTTAAAAAAGATAATATATGGATTAAAGCAATCACCTCATGCATGGTTTAAAAAATTCAATAGGAATATTATTGAATTGGGTTACACTAAAAGTGTTAGTAATCACACTTTATTCATTAAAAAAGGGGTGAAACTAATACTATTGATGGTTTATGTTGATATAATTGTGACAGGGGATGATAATGAAGAAATTGAGAGGTTGAAGCAAGAACTCCATCAGCTATTTGATATTAAAGATCTTAGTAAATTGCATTACTTCCTTGGATATTTTCTTAAACAAGAAAAAATATGCATTGGACTTATTACGAGATACAAAGATGCTAGAGTGTAAACCTCTTCATGCTCCCATAGATGTTAGTTAGAAATTACGAGTAGATGATGGATGTGATAAGACTCATGTGGCTAGATATCAAAAATTAGTTGAAAATTTGATATATCTAACCATTACTAACCCATATATAGCTTATACAGTTGGCATTGTGAGTCTATTTATGTAGGCACCATCTAAAATGCACATAGATGCAGTATTTCATATACTCAGGTATCTAAAATGTACTCCACGATATAGTGTGATGTATAAAAATAATGGTCATACAAATATTAAAGTAGACACTAATACAGACCAGATTGGTTCTACTAAAGATAGAAAATATACCTCAGGGTATATGACACTTGGGGGTGGTAATATAGTTTCTTGGAAGAGTAGAAAATAGAATATTGTGGTCAGATCTCAACAGTTGAAGCTGAATATAGAGCTATTGCTACTAGTATATGTGAAGGAAAGTGGTTACAGTCATTGCTAATGAAAATTGGATCTATGACGAAAGAACCTATTCCTATATTCTATGATAGTAAGGCAACTATACAAATTACATCTAATCCAGTTTATCACGAAAGAACAAAACATATAGAGATTGATTGTCACTTTATTAAAGATAGTGTGAGTACCAATGAGTTAAAGCTGAAGTACTTCATATCAGAAAATCAATGTGTAGATATGCAAACTAAAGCAATTGGCAAGAATATATTACGTAGATTATGTGATAAGTTAGGTATAACAACAATATTTATAACCAACTTCAGGGGGAGTGTTGAATGATCAAATTTATAGTGGCCTTATAGTGCAATTTTTGTCTTCATGCTCTTTTCTTATTGCTTTTTCTTTTCTTATTTATGTTCTTAGTTGTTTATTTTTAAAAACTCCGCCTATGTAAGGAATCACCCTTTCATGGCCGGTTCCAAGCCCGGAAAAAGAAGGAGGGTTGTGTTAGGCTTCCGACAGTCAGGGTAAAACTTTGTCGGACTTAACATGAATTCTAAAAAAACAAAACAAAGAATCCATGTAGCTGACCCCATCTAGTATGGGAAAAGGCTTAGTTGTAGTTGTAGTAGTTGTTTATTTTTAAAGGTGTCTTTAAATTAGACTTCATTAATGGGACTTATGTAATTAATCTTGTTGTAATGTTGCTAATAAGAGGGAAAACCTTACCAGCATAGGTTAGACATATGAGAGAAGTGAATAAGAAGAAAGAGAAAGGACAGAGTCTCAAAAAGGGTCAACAGTAGGGTCCGCACACCCGATTACCATCTTCTATCCTTCTTCGCCTTATTTTGTTCTTCAATCTTCATCAAATCAACACCTCCTCATAGCACCGTATGACAAGCAAGATCCTTATGAAGACAACAATCAGCAAGAGTAACAGACTATGCTTATACATATTGTCTCTTGCTTATTTCCATACGAAAGCATCTATTTCCTTTTATTTAAGAAGAGCCTTTTTCCTTAGACAACCAGACATTGCTCCTAAAACAGAGTGGAGAGTGTCTACAAGATCCGAAATAGCATAAAGTTCTTTGTGCCACACTATTTACAAAAGCTGCATTTTCTCCACTAATATGTGAAGTGCATCATATCATTGATGGGTATTATCTACCCAAATTGAAGAACTTGCACATATGCTTCTAATTTTAATATAACATACAGATGAGGAAGTGTTTCATGACAATAGAAATTATCTAGGTAATGTGACTCCCGAAGCACAATAGGCCCGAGGACAAGACAACAGAACATGGCAACAATATAATATCATTTCTCATCATAAAGTTAACAGTTTGCTAGAAGACTTTATGGATGTGTCCCACCAACATGCATCTGGCAGGCATGTAGAAGTCACGTTTCAAAATCATAAAATGTATTTGACATTTATCAATTATTCTTTTCCGAGTTGGTTCTACACAAAATTAATGAACTCAAATGCATAAAACAGCTTATAGCCAATGAAAGCCTCATGCATGCATGCAGATGGACATTTATCTATGGTGTTTCATACAGACAAGAATATAATGATATCATGACTTCCCTAACACATGCATGGTTGCATACACACACATACATACATATATACATATGTGTAGGAAAATTGGAGGACGCAAACCATATGCAACCTCCATTGAAACCAATATCAACCACTAATCAAGGGCAATTGATGATTGAGATTCAAAATAAAAAATGAAAAAGTATGCATACTTTTTTGTAGATACTTAATTGCTTCACATGTACTTTTCACTTTTGTTTTTTAATCTCAACCATCTAAGTATTAAAATGAAATAGGCTTGGGCCAACAGGGCCTATAAGTTTGTGTTTGACATCAGGTCCCAATGTACCCAAGTCACCTGGGCTTGGGCCACCATGAGGCTCAACAGCTAGTAAAATAACCGTTGGAACTTGAGCAACCAGCAAAACAACTGCTGGCTTTCATTCTTCTCTCTATAAATACTCCTCATGTATTCAATAACTTTAAGCCCTTTGTGGCTACTTTGTATATAGATTTGTTCATCCAATAAAATGAATTTTACTTGTTTTCTAACATTGTATTTGAGCCTCATATGTGCTTGGCGGTGGCCTTCTATCAAAGGTACGCAGTGACTTTAGTGGTGGCCCATGTAGGTTACGAACCTGCGAGAGTTCAACCATCTCCGAAAATGCTTCTGCAATCGATATTCGACAAAGAACTCAGAGAGAAAGCCGATGTAGCAACAGGGTCGACGTCGGCATAGGCCTCGACCATGGTCCGAAAGAAGGAAGAAGTCGTGCTGCCCTTCCACTGGTTTTCCACCTGCAACAAC
The DNA here is from genome assembly GCA_036023115.1 of Brasenia schreberi. Lineage (NCBI taxonomy): Eukaryota > Viridiplantae > Streptophyta > Magnoliopsida > Nymphaeales > Cabombaceae > Brasenia > Brasenia schreberi. The sequence continues at coordinate 6,115,506 of JAYKKT010000092.1, read as the reverse complement.
TCTAAGTGTTCGTGTTTGGCATGAACAGGAGGGTCGTGAGCGTGGAAACCAATCTTTAAGCATCTCTTCTTAGTGAAAAAATGGCCGAAAATCCTCACATTTTCTTTGACATGAGTGTCTCCATCCAGGTGTGTGTTAAAATGTAAAAGGATTGGGTCAATAGGGTCCATAAGTATATATTTTTAGGCCATCAAGGCTAAGGCCACCTGAGCTAGGGCCACCCAGGTCAGGAACATTAGGGGTCCAACAACTAGTAAAATAGTTGTTGTGCCTTCAACAACCTCTCCATATAAACTCCTCGTCTATTCAATAACAGTAAGCATTGTGTGGTTGCTTTATATATAGATTTGATATTCAATAAAATGAAAGAAGGGAATGTACATGTTTATTCACATGGTATCAGAGCCTTGCTTTGTTAGAGACTGCTAATGATGTTCGCCTGAGTCAGGGAGGCGACTGCATTTTATTGGAATTTTGATTAAAGAGTAATAAATATTTGAAAAAGCACTTATAGTTATCTTGATTAACTTGCATTTTATAAAATTGTTTTAAGAGAATTGTGAGACAAACCTTGTGAGACTTTTTTAAAAATATGAAGTTGATTCATTTGACTTGTTTTAATCATCTTAATGAATTGTATTATTTTTGGAATCATGGAATCACTTTTGAGTTTAAATGATATTTAAGGGCCTTGGGAATTATATGTACGAAGGTTTTGAGTTTTGCTTTAAAAAAACTGTTTTGGTTCAACTTTATCCTTAAAACTCGGGTTTGAGCTTAGCCTTAAAGCTTGTTTAACTTGGCGGTTTTGAGCTTAACCTTAGAAACCTTGTTTGACTTTTTGAGCTTTGCCCTAAAAAACTTGTTTAGGTTCGAGTTTGTCCTTAAAACTCGGGTTTTGAGCTTAAACTGAAAAAGCTTGTTTCATATACCAACATCCCCTTATAATATCACAAGTTTCTAGTGATTTATGAACCTATTTGTTATAATAGATAATCTTATTTGGATGATATCAATGTTTTCTATTAAATGACTTTCTTGAATTAGAGCAATCAACTTCATGAACTTATTTGACTCATTTTCGGTTTGTCTTCTGGATTAAATATCACAAATTGTCTTGTTGGTTTTAGAAATTGAGTGAATGTATGGATTGATACTTCATTGGTTTTCATGCATGATAAAAAACAAATTGATGCTTAAGTTATCGAAAGATGTTTTAAAGAAAGTTGTGCCCTCTCAGATTCACATTTTTGTTGTTAAATAAACTTTCGGTATACACACCATAAGTTTAAGGAGGGTGTTAAAATATAATAGGATTGGGCCAATAGAGCCCATAAGTGTGTATTTGTAATCAAGTCTCATCGGACCCAGGCCATCCAAGCTAGGGCCACCCGAGCTAGGGTCACCCAAGCCAAGGCAACCTAGCACCAGGGCCACCAAGGGTCCATCGACTAGTAAAATAATCGTTGGGCCTTCAGCAGCCAGCAGCACAACAGTTGGCTTTCATTCTTCTTTCTATATAAATCCCTCATGTATTCAATAACAGTAAGCCCTGTGTGGCTACTTTGTATATACATTTGATATTCAATAAAATAAAATAAAAGGAGAATGTACCTATTTATTTAAAGTGTGCACTTTCCAACTTGTTTATTTTTAATATTTGTTGGATTCATTGTTTGGTGTCTCATTTGCAAGAAAATTTGTTTGTTGTTTGTTTAACAATAAGTTGCATCTCTTTGTATGATTAAGATTTTCGTATTGAGGTTATATGTCACTTTTGTTGGCCTTTTATTGAAAACCTTTGTGATTAAGGTGCTTTATGTTGTTGGTTATTGGTTGGAGAGCAGTTAATATTTGGAGATGCACTTATTGATATTTGAGAATTTGTGATCTTGATAATTTTGAAGTTGCATTTTCATATGATTAAAATCTTCATGTTGTGGCTATATGTCACATTTGTTGGCCTTTTGTTGAAGACCTTTGTGATTAAGGTGCTTCATGTTCTTGGCTATTTGAAAATATTGTAAAATTTTTTTATCATCTTTTTGAATTATTTTATTCTTGGTATCATAGAATCACGTTTGAAATTATGAGTTATTCAAGAGCCTTGACATTTGTTTGATTTCAATGATTTGAGTTTAGTATCTAAACCTTGTTTGATTTGGATGGTTTGAGCTGCGCCTTAAACCTTGTTTGGGTTTGAGTTTGTCCTTAAAACTCAGGTTTGAGCTTTAGCCTTAAAGCTTGTTTGGTATATAAGGCTTTTTTATAATATAACAAGTTTGTGATTTATAAACTTATTTGTTATATTTGACGATCCTACTTAGATGATCAATGTTTTCCATTGAAAATCTTTTTTGAAAAACTTAGGTTTCAAGTTATTATTATTCTAGTTATGGGATCTTAATATTTCCATTGAAGTTTTATTCCTGTTGTAGGTATTAAAATAAAGATATGGAGGTATTGTTCCATAAATGGTGAACCTGACACGAACAAGTGAAGCCCAGATGGTTCTACAAAGTTGACACTCATTTTTTTTTGTTAGACAAACTTTCGTTATACACACCGTAAGTTTGAGGGGGTTTAAAATGTAATAGGGTTTGGCCAATAAAGTCCATAAGTTTGTGCTTGAAATCAGATCCCAACATACACAGGCCACCCGAGTCGATGCCACCAGGGAGCCCAATGGCTAGTAAAATAATCGTTAGGAATTCAACAACCACCAGTACAACTGTTGGCTTTCATTCTTCTCTCTATAAATACTCTTCATGTTTTCAATAATTGAAGCCCTTTGTGGCTGCTTTGTATATAAATTTGTTCATATAATAAAATGAAAGCAGGAATTTTACTTGTTTTCAAACACTATATCCCTCAATCAAATGGTTGTGAACTTGAGATTGGTTTGAATAGAGTTTTCATATAAGTGGTTTACATCCTTCACTTCTTCCGTCTTTTACTTTTAGGGACATGAATGTAATAAGAATGTCCTTCATATTCTTTCAAACACCCTTAAAACTTTCTAAATAACCTCATGGCCCCCAAAAGTAAAGAGTGGACATAAGTATGCAATGTGAGAGGTTGTAGGATTCAGTTTGCCTATATTATACACACGTGTATATATGTATATATATATATATATATATATATATATATATATTAGCCCCCTTTATCAAACCATTAAAAAGAAAACACTAACAATATCTAACTGTTAAAGGCTTCTACTTTTTCTTGATTTTGATTATAAACAATAATATGACAGTGCTATTTTTTTAGGTAAGGGCATAGCAGGTCATATAATATAACCGAAGGTCTTTATTTTTTACCTTTTCGATATACCAATATTATCTCCCATTAACACCTTTTTAGAGAGTGTAACACAGACCTTGAGAATCAAGCAAGTAAAGATATTACTGTGTTAAAAACCATTTCATTGACATAGTGCCCATGTAACGCAACAATGAGAGAGAGGAAGCACGAAGAGGTAACTCAAAGAAGGTACTTGTATTTTCTAAAATTACTCTTCAAATGTGCTGCAAGGAATGTATTAAACACGATACAGCTTTTTCGGGGTTAACTACTAATATGGCACAAGATCAAGCTGTATGGCATCAAAGAATCCATGTTGCTGACCCACTTAGTGTAGGAAAGTCTTCCTTGTTGTTGTTGTACTCTTCAAAAAGCTACTCCCGAGTCCAACTTTTCATAAAATAAATCAGAAAGAAGAACCTAGTTCCAAAATGTCAAGACAATAAAATCTAAAAAAGCTTATAAACTAAGAAATATCCTACAGGTTGGGTCTCTCTATACGTTGTGACATATCCAGTTTCACATTAAATACAATATTTTCCAAATGCTTACCTTAACATCCCGGTGAATCTGTCCATGACTATGAAGATAAACAAGGGCTTTAAGGACTTCACGCAATAATGTTGCAATTGCAGATTCTTCAAAGCCTTCTGGATAAGCAGACTTCATTATATGGAGGCAGGAACCTCCAGCCATATAAGGCATCACAATCCATAGGCTATGCTCATTCGTGAAAGAGCAATGGGCTCTTAGCAGATTAGGATGATTGATCAAGATCATAGTCTGCACCTCACGGCGAATTCCATCCTGTACAAAAATGGCATCAGTCCTCCAGCAATAAACCCACACCTGAAATTTTACTACAGTGGGAAATGGCGAACAGGAACAAGTCAAGAATGCAATAGGTGGAAAGAATAAAAATATGACCAGATTTTCACAATTGGTGAATATTAAAAGATTATGAGTCCCTGACAAAACCACCCCAACAAGAACCACCCATGACGGTAGAAGAAGGCAAATGATAAACATATGCTAACAATTGGAGAACTGTACATCAATACACAGGGCATAACCATTGTGTCACAAACACTTCATAAAATACAACCAGTTTGCCCATATTAGTCTCAGGTTCTGGTTTACGAAAACTGAAAACCCAGCAAAGTTTTTCGCTAGAAGTATATGAGGAGCAATCTTGAAGGAAAGATATGGATTTAGCATAACCAGCATACATAAAATAACCACAAAGTTCATTTTCCACTATACAAACTTGTGTTTTCAGAAGAGAACCCAGTCTCGTTAAAAGCACCGTGTTCTTGTTAATTTGGAATTGATAGAATATAATAAACCCTAATTAATTCATACTTGTTTTTACTACCTGTTAGCAGTCTAGACAGAAATACTTGCACAATCGATCACACTTTTGAATGGGTGGAACCTTAATGAGTATGTATTCTATGCGCAACATGAGCATGCACAACTGCACAATAAGAACCATACATTAACCACGATTTTTGAAAAGGCTTCCAATTAGCCATGATCACTTGCACGAAACTCCTTCCAAAATCCATTAAATGCACTTCAATTCACATCTAGAAGCATATGACAATCTTATGGTATATCAAACTGAAGACTTATGATAGCCTCCTTGCGACTGCTGAAGCTCATTCGGCACACTTGCTCTCCATGAAATATCATCGACATCCACAAGCTTCACAAAATGGTAAAAAGTTCAAAAAGAGATTTATGTGTGTTCCATTACGCCATATCTTAGGAACTCATATTTAACTCCTCCAAATGCAAGTGAAGATTCAAAATTTAGTACCCTGTGAAGCAACTTCCAGCCGCTGCACCCTCCTCAACTCTTCCTCCCACCCATCTCTTTGCAGATAGGCAACTTGATTCTTTCTCCATGGTTCCCTTCGAACTAATATACATCATGTAATTACAAAGAACTGCATTTGTCAATCCTACAGAAGAGTGAGACCTTCCACCTATATAAGGAAGTCCACAACTTGCTACTGCCTCCTAATCTTATCTATTGGAAGATGTGCCTTTTTAATAGTTCATTCCAAATCTAGGATCTACATCTCAACAGTTGAACTGCCACTTGACCTCCACTTTGTGAAACTCATATTCAGATAAAGAGAAGGAATCTGTACCTTCCATCAGCTTCCATAGTAAGTTCAGCAGCTCCATCTGGACATTTCCGGTACAGATCTTCAAATTCCACAGAATATATGCAGATGTTCAGTTTCCACATAAACAGCAAGCAACAATTAGTCAACCGCAAGAATTTTGTTACTGCCAGCGACATCCAGCATCCAGTCCAATACAATGAATTCCTTTTGTTAATAGACAATGATCTTCATGAGCCAATTATCGTCAAGAAAGTTTAGGTCTTATGTGGTCTTAAGGTGAATGGGTTGGGGAGTGATGGTGCCCACTGGAAAGGAGCGGGTGATGGGTGCTTTAGCGTCAGTAGCTTGCATCAAGAATCTAATATTTGAGAGGTGGGTGCCCTGCGTAGGGAGATGCCATGGAAGCTCATCTGAGAATCCAAAATCCCTCCTGGAGTTTCTTTTTTCCCATGGGAAGCGGGTAGGGGTTGGATTCTCTGTTTCGATAATCTTCAAAAGGGAGGTGTGACCTTAATAAATCATTGTCCCTTTTACAAGAGGGAGTTGAGGTGTGACCTAGATGAACCACTGTCCCTTTTTTCAAGTAGGAATTAGAGACGGTAGATCATTTGTTATTGTTTTGTGGAGGGCGAGACATCTCTCAGTGATGATTTTTAAGGTGTTATTACCTGCATGACGGGAAGGGATGTGAGAGAGGAAATGTGGGCAAAGAGCTACTTCTTCTTTTATCCTAAGAAGAAATATACAGTTCTCTTTGTTCCTCTTACAGTTTTTTGACTTGTTTGGAGAGAAAGAAATAGAAGGGTGGTTGATGGGATTGAGACATCATTGACCAAACTGCTGGAAAGTTGGTATAGACTTTTGACATAGAGTATTTGGGGTATTTGTGGTGGAATTTGTACTCCATCTTGATGTACAAGGTGCACCCCTTTGGTGCTTATTAATGGAACTTGCTTATTGCAAAGAAAAGGAACTTGCTTATTGCAAAGAAAAACTATGGTCCTCAAAGTTGAGGGCTAAGTCAGAAAGTTAAAATTACCCATGACACGCAATGGGAATTGGATCAAGCACCTCAACTTAGTTGGCATTACCGAGGTTCTTTTCCAGAAAGCAAGAAAGCAAGCTTCTAAAATGATGAACAGGGCAAACAAGTACCCATGCAATCCTTCTAGAAAAGACCATCCTGCAAAAATCTCTGACCTTGAGAAATGAACGTACAAACACTACTTCACATCACAATAGCTCCACTAGACCTTCCAACGAGAAGTTAAAAGTGAACTCATATCCACAAGCTTACACAAGTCCCGAGATTTTATCCTCTATCTTTGACGCAATGTTATGTGTATCATCCCGTATCATACGATATGGGGTGTATCGTCCAGGTCTTGTATCACATACTGTGATATTATCGGATATAGTGACATATCAATCATACAACACGTGCGATACACCCTTTATTTATAAATGTGAATGCCAACCCTTTACTTTTGGGGGCATGACAATAATGAGGGTTTCTAATATTTTTTTCATACTCTTCTAACTTTCCAAATGACACTCAGTCTCTCAAAAGTAAAGAGTTATCATCAATATTCATGTTTCAAAAGTTACAATATCTAATTATATATGTGTATTTGAAGAAGATTGATTTTGTTGTTATCATCATGTCAGCAAGGGGATTATGACATTGATTTTGTTCTTGAAAATGGTGATCTCGAAGGAGGAGGAGGAGAAGAAGAACATTATTTGGTTGATCTTAATTACAATATTTGATTTTTCTTTTTCAATTACGAAAGTTATAATTTTAAAGAATATTTGCTACTTCTTCAATAACTCCGCTCATGTAAAGGATGACCTTGCACTGGCGGTCCCGAGCTGGGATAAAGGAGGAGGGTGGTGTTAGGTTTTCGACAGTCAGCATTAAACTTTGTCAGAATTTTATACCATAGATTACACAAATTATGAGCATTACTTTGAGGCATCCTCGCCTAGCGACGCGCTGCAGAGCCCGAATGTAGTGATAAGTAAGCAAGGGCCACTACATTTTTGCCTGAATATAGTGAATCAATTGCAGAGAGGGTTCCCACATCATGGACGGGTGTGGGTAAAGAAGTTAGTCCCGTTACATTACCGCCCGAATGTAGTGAATAATTTACAGAGAGGGTCTCCGTATTTTCAATATGAACGGATGCGGGGAGCAAGAAAGTTAGTTCTAGATAATAAGATTCGTAATGATTCTTGGAATATCGGAACATTATCCGGTAAGCTAATTAAGATGGTAGATACTATGATTCGGAGAAAGATTTATATTCTATGTTTACAAGAGACAAAGTGCGTTGGAGAAAAAGCAAAGGAGATAGAGGATAAAGGTTTTAAATTATAGTACTCAAGTAAGGAAACGGCTCGAAACGGAGTTGGTATTATAATAAATAAAGATTTAAAGGATAGTGTAGTAGACATACAACGATATGGTGACCGAAACATGACATTGAAATTAGTGTTAGGAGCATAGGTTTTTAATATAGTTTGTGCTTACGTACCCCAAGTAGGACTAGAAGATAGTATAAAGACAGCATTTTGGTAAGAGTTAGATAAGGTGATTCAAAGGATTCCACAAAGGGAGATGATTTGTTTAAGAGGAGACTTAAATGAACATGTTGGTAAAAAGGCATTAGGATATAAGGTATTCGTGGAAACTTTGGTTTTGGAGATATAAATGAGGAAGGCAGGAAGATTTTAAATTTTGCTATCGCATTTTATCTCTTTATAATCAATACAATCTTCAAAAAATGAGATGAACATTTAATTACTTATAAGAGTGGCTTATCACAAACACAAATTGATTACTTTATTTATAGAAAAAAGATAGTGTTGTAAAGATTGCAAGGTAACTCCAGGAGAAAGCTTAACCACCCAACATCGACTTTTAGTTATGAATTTACAAATAAAAAAATGGATAAAGAAGAAAATAGTGCATCGAGCTATTCAGACTAAATAGTGGAACCTCAAAAGCGAGAAAGAAGATATATTTAAACAAAAAGTCCTTCAAGGAGATGTTTGCAATTTTGTTGGTACACCTTGTGATATGTGGAACAATATGGCTATACATATTAGGAAAGTGGCGAAAGATGTGTTAGGTGAATCTAAGGGAGGTGTACTGGCACAAAAAGAAGCTTGGTGGTGGAGTGAAGTAGTGCAAAATAAAATCAAGGCAAAGAGGGCATGTTACAAATTACATTATGCTAAGAAAACTAGTGGAACTTTACAGCTTTATAAGAAAGCAAAGAAGGAAGCGAAAAAACCGTCACTAAAGCAAAAGATAAAATTTCAGAGGATTTATATAAAAAAAACTCAACTTAAAATAAGGTGAAAGAAATATTTTTAGGATAGCTCAGACTAGAGATAAGAAAACTAAAGATCTTAATTATGTTAGATGCATCAAAGATGAGGATGAAAAAATTCTAGTGGCAAATGATGATATAAGAAATAGATGAAAAAACTATTTTTATAAGTTTTTTAATGAAAATAATGATGTTAGTACTAGCTTAGGAAAGTTAGCCAACTCAGAAAAGTCTATAAACCACAATTTCTACCGACGTATTCAAAAAAATGAACTCAAAGAGGCTGTTAAACATATCAAGGGTGGTAAATCAATAAGACCAGACAATATTCCTGTACAAGTTTGGAAAATACTAGGAGAAATAGGAATCACTTGGCTCACAAGACTATTTAATGAAATATGGAGAAACCAAAAGATGCCCAAGGAATGTAGAGTGAGTACACTTATACCATATATAAGAACAAGGGAGACATTCAGAACTGTGCAAATTATCGAGGTATCAAGTTAATGATCCATACTATGAAATTGTGGGAAAGAATTATCGAACGTAGGTTAAGACAAGTATCAAGTACAATAGAGAACCAATTTGGATTCATGCCAGGCAAATCTAGTGTTAAAGCGATTCACCTTTTGAGATGTTTTATGCAACATTTTAGAATAAAAAGGAAAGACCTTCACATGATATTTATTAATCTAGGAAAATCTTACGAAAGGGTATCGAGGGAGGTTCTTTGGAGAACTTTGGAAAAAAGAGGTATCCCATTCACATACATTAATCTTATAAGAGACATGTATGATGGTGCAAAAACATGTGTGAGGACTCACGAAAGAATGACAGACTTCTTTGAAGTTAATATTGGGTTACATCAAGGATCAACTTTAAGCCCATACTTATTTATAATGGTGATTAATGAGTTAACAAAACATATTCAAGATGAAGAACCTTGGTGTATGTTATTTGCAGATGACATTGTGTTAGTGGAGGAATCTAAGGAAAAAGTTAATAGAAAATTAGAACTATGGAAGAAACATTAGAAAGCAAAGGCCTCCAACTTAGTAGAACAAAAACAAAATATATGGAATGTAAGTTTGGTCATTTGGTTACTTCAGAAGACAGAAATTAAAATTGGCACACATTGCATCCCCCAAAAGGAAAGTTTTAAATACCTAGGGTCAATTTTTCAGAGTGATGGAAGAATTTATGGAGATATTACGCATAGTATTAATGTTGGTTGGTTAAAATGGAAAGGAGCATCAGGTATTTTTTGTGATAAGAAGATACCATTAAAGGTAAAAGGTAAATATTATAGAGTAGCAATTAGACCTACCATGTTTTATGGTTCTGAGTGTTGGGCAGCTAATCATCAACATGTACAAAAGATGTTTGTGACATAAATGAATATGTTGAGATGGACGAGTGGTCATACAAGAAAAGACCGTATACATAATGAGGTTATTAGAAACAAATTAGGAGTGGCACCAATAGAAGATAAAATGAGAGAATATCGTTTAAGATGGTTTGGACATATAGAAAGAAGATCAAAAGAAGAACCTCTAAAAAGGTATGAAAAACTAAATTTGGAAAGTATTAAAAGAGGTAGAGGATGACCACAAAAGTGTTGGAAAGAAACAATAAAAAATGATCTAGCTTATTGTGAGATAACTGCTAACATGGCACATGATAGGGCTCTGTGGAAACAAAGAATCCAGGTAGCCAACCCCGTCTAGTATGGGAAAAGGCTTAGTTGTTGTTGTTTGTATTTGCTACTTCTTCAATATGATGAAAGTAGTACTTATAATTTGAATAGATAGTCAATGGTATATTTACCCAAATTTTGATTTATGAGAATTGTTCTTTATTTTTCTTGAATTTTTCTATTTTTCTGATTTTTAAATTATTTTTAAAAAATTACGATAAGATACACATGTCTCGTGGAGAAAAGCGATGCATGTTATGTCTCATGGAGAAAAATGATGCACGTTATGATACAATACACACAACACTGCTTTGACCACTTGCAAGATGTTAGTCTTGAATCTAGCTTGTTTGCAGTTGAATGGCTAATGCCCATTACCCATAATAGATGGAGCAAGCTTGCAGGTGAGGTCTCTCTTATATCCTAAAAGAAGCTTACTCTCTTGATGTTATCAAGGTATTGGAAGCTGCAACGGGCTAAAAAATAAGGATGTGAATTTCCTCTTTGCTCCAATAACATAAAAACTTAGGTTAGTACAACCCTACAAAGATTCTTCAGGAATGAAAAGTGAACTACGATCAAGCATTTAAAGTCATCTATGAAATATTTCAAAAACAAACAAAGCATGATTGCCGATGACCTAAACTTGAAGCATTTGAGGGCAAAAGTATGTTGAATAAAACATAGGATGACATGAAGCAGTAAGTTCCGTGACTAATTTAAAAGGACATATATCATGCCAAGGTCGCAAGACATCCATGTCAAGAAACAAAACAAAAACATTTTACATGTGTGGAGGGGGTGTGGGGAAGAAAAGAAATGAATGAGAAAGAAGAAAACAATAAGCAAAAGAAAGAGGATAAGAAGAGGAAGAAGAAAAAGAGAGGAGGAGGAGGGAAAGATAAAAGAGAATATGAAAGACACAACTGAGAAAGAAGAAGAGAAGAGGTAGGAGAAATAGAAGGAAAAGGTGGAAGAAGAAGTCAATTTAAAGAAGCATCCTGGCAAGCAGCGAAGAGGTGGATGATGTGTTAATGAGGTGTGTCGCAATTGCACTTTCCAAACGGTCAAAGAACTAACACTCCAACCTTCTCATCAAAGAAGAAGAAGAAGCTAGGAAGGGATATATCAGCTAATATATTGCGCTATTCGTAACATAAGCTAAGAAGGGCCTGCTACAGTTCCAGCTCTCTCAGCTATGTATGAAGGCACAAGCAGGCATGCAGGCTATTATGGATTGCTTCCAAAATCACAGCAAAGAGATTAATCGCTGCTTTTATAGAATGGGTTTGGTTAAAAAAATTACAGACTGATCTAATCAAATATTGAAGAACCAAAATAAGAATATATTGCCAAATAATCATTCTGGCATTCTGCTTCAAAAAGTAATAAGCTCTTGTGACTATAATTAGGCATCTACCGCCAAAACATTTTCTACACTATGAAATTCTAAAGATATTGAAAACATACCAGATCATTGTTGCATTTCTCTAGGTCCAAAACCTTGATAGCAACTATTTCATTAAGTGGAACACAAAGAGCCCTGTACACTGTGGCACTCACACCTTCACCAACTTCCTCGTATAACTTGTAATCTTTTGCACTGACAGGAAATTTCTTCTCAGGTGCATGTTCCATGGTTGCTGTTTGTCACGCGTCATTAATGCACTTTATACTCCAGTAAAGAATTGGAAGCATCAAAAATTCCACCCTTTTGTTGTATAAGAAAATTCTAACAAGCTCTCCAGAGCACAAAGCAGGTACCTCTGTGAAATAATTTTGTGGAAAAAAGAAATAAGTCATAAAGATGATCCTGCTTCAATTTATTAATCAAATATAGTTGGAGGCAGCATTTATATGCAGTACAAAACTCCAAAAATAAGATGGATAATCAAAATAAAAAAGTTCAGTCAATGACTTAATTTCATGCACGCTTTATTGTGTATACTCAGCTTAAAGCATGGTTGCGAATATAAAACAAATAAGAGAACTCCATAAGTACGGGAACATTTACTGTGGCCAAATTTACTAGCCCACATGTTCCAAGCCTCGAAACAACCTTCACAAAAAGAAGGGCATGTAGATTCAATAAATTTATTTAAATAATAATGCTCCAAATGATTTCTTGATGGCACTACTAATGATAACAAAGAAAGAGATGCAACAAACTTACATGATACAAAACATTGGGAGACAGCCAAAAGGCTTGGAAGCCTAGCTAGGTGGATGAGCTCAGAAAACCATCAAGACACATCAATGATATGCATCCTTGTCACAAGGCTGAAGGTAGATGGACTAAAGGGGCATGATGGACTTAGTGCGTTTACAAATAGAAAACTTATGTTGCATAGACTCTTCTAATCGGTGTTGTAGCATGTGCATTTGCCTACACAACCCAGCATTAATTATTTTGAAATAGTTTCAAAGTAACAATTCTAACCTCATATCAGTTAAGTTGGGCCATATAAGTCTTATGATCCGGAAATTGTTCTTCTCCTGAAGTTCTTTTCTTCTATTAATTGAATTTCAAATTCTTCAGTGATTGTTAGATACATACTTGGACACACAAATTGTGTACATACATGCATAAATACATACACACACATAATTTCGTATACAGATAGATAGATAGATAAAAAGCAATAACTCAATTTTGTACCTTTATTTTTTAAGTTGTGACATCTGCTCATATCCACACACCCACATAACATGGGGGACAGTTCCTAAATGCTTACATGGTATCACATGCATCCCATGTTTGACTGAAAAAGACAAGTTTTCCCCCTCTTTAGCCAAAAAAAGCACAAGGACAAGATTAACAGCATCACTAGAAATCATCAAAGGCATTGCAAGTGAGTGTGCAGAACCATCACAACACTCTAAAGGGTTACTTCCATACAAGATTCGTTTCTCTTCCAATGATGGGCCAACATAATATTCAGTTTGTTCTACAATGGTATTCCTTTCATCTTGAATTTCTCCCACCAGAATTAGAAGGACAATCAATAAGGATATAACAATAACGAACTTCATTTGCCTGAAACAATTACAAGTCATGATCTAAAGATGTTCTATATTTTATAAGAGGTTATCTAACCCAGTTTAGCATCCGCTCAAATTTGAGTTTTCCCCAAGGAAAGGAAACAATAAATTGCTTTCAGTGGAGCGTGATGCAAATATTTTCAGAAAGAAGTTTGCTAATACGGAAATAATTTAGAGATAATGGTGTCCTACTTACAAACAATTCAAAAATATATGTAAATTAGAACAGCCCCATGAAACCTTCACCAGCTCAAACTTTGTAACCGAACCGTGTACCCTTACATTCAAAGGCCAGTCCACTTGGAAACTGTCAACAGCAAGCAAGCACTCTTTTAGCAGTCTGTGTTAGGACGATTCTCAGAATGTCAGCAAGTAGCACTTTTATTGACTCGAATAGTGCTAACAAGGGAGATAAAGAAGATAAATATGGTGCAAGGAGAAGCCGAAATATATATTACTTCTTGACTTGTACCTAAAACCTATTCAAGTTTTACATAGTCATGGTCCTAAAATTACAAACCTAAAAAACGATCCAGTAGCTATCAAACAACTGCATTTCTACTACAGCCTATCAGATACAGCTCATCAATGACAACAGCGCGATAAGCCTAACACGAAAATAGTATAGGCGTGTCTACCTTGGCATAGGAATCCACACAAGCACAAAGCAGGGACTCAAATTCGGAGTCAGAAATGATAAAGCATCAGGATTTCAGTTTATAAACACAGTCCCTTATGAAAACAAGGGAAACGAGACAGAAACCCCCGACTGAACTCTAAAGCGTAAGAAATTCAATATCGCTGAAATGTGATGATAACTATCATTGGAGATTTACCAATCAGACATATAAACAGAATCCAAAGATTAGATGATGATCGGTTCGAGAAAATCATCTAATTCGTGGTTCGCTTACCCGAATAAATAAAGGAAGGCATCAATTAGATAAAGAACCAGTAGGAACCAGCCGTATGACTAAAAACGCAACGGATTCCGAAATAAAACCCTATATTTTCGCTTTCGATCTTCTCCCCGCCGATCGTTATCTGGATGAAGACGATACAGGGAAAGCAAAGTGAACTACCTCCCTTCTTCGTTTAGCGTACAAATCAATGATGAAATCTTCCTCAAAATCGAAATCAACGGGGAGAGAGAGAGAGAGAGAGAGGATTCTCGCAGATATAGGGATCCCGGAGAGGAAAGTGGGGCCGCAATCTTTTGTCTCGCCAGTGGTTTTCAGAGCCCTGCTTAGACACAGATGAAGGGAGGTGCAGAGGAGACCATGTGAAGAGAGAGCATAATCGGTAATATGTGATATGACAGTTACATCTGATATGGATTTTGTCACGCACATCTGAACTCTACGCGGTCGATGGAGACTTAACTGGGTCCCACTCGTACCGATCGCAGGCCTGCAACCAATATGTTCGGATGAGATTCAACGCATCCCCAATAAGTAACACGCAATATGACGTGCTTCCCGAGTGTGTGAGAGAGAGCAGGTGAACGGGGAGTGGCCGTCAACGCGTGAACTCGGAAAACGCCAAGGGGTGCGTCTGGGTCCCGTCATTAACTCCGACCCGAATTGATATGAACTGACCTGTCTGCGAGACAGGGTCCAGAGTCTAAATCCAATTCATCCATCAGGCTTACAAGTTTCGTCACAGCGACACGCCGGGAGGGAACGAATTTGTGCATTTTTACACGTAAAATTAACATGCCGGTGCGACACGGCACAAAGGCAGGGGTAGCAATGTTTGTGGTTAGGGTCGTACTCGTGTTGCAAAGTCGTGTCAAAAGCGGGTCAGCCCAAAGAAAACCGAACTTTCGTGTTATTTTGGGAGGGCATGAACACAGACTCCTCAGGCTTTGCATGTGGGATTTTCATATTGGCTGTTATATCTTCAGCAAGTTCATAGCCATATTGGGTATCGTGCCATTCCAGATGTATGTCAACACGAAAACAGACCTGTTTCTTGTGCAGTTACCTTTGCACAAGAAGCGATAGCTCGCCTGGCTAGGGTCTAGACTCACAAGTTGAAAGTCGTGAGAACAATACCAAGGGTGTGCATCATGCTTCTGCCTCCCCCATTGTACAGAAAATAATGTGAAAAGAAACACAGACTTTTTAAGTTATGTTCATCGTGGTTTTCACCATGGCAGATCGAGAAATTTGTTTCGAGTGGGATGGACTTCAGGCTCGAGAGGGGCGGGCTTTAAAAAAAATCAAAAGTTTTTGAAATTCTAATACAAAAATACAATTTCCCGAAATTCGAGTGCAGCAGCTCGCCCCACCGCACCACAATGTGGACCTGCTGCTGGTTTTCACGTTGTCTTATGTTACCACACGGACACGAAGGCGAGTTCGTGTCCTGCTGATATCAACCTTTAGGTGTGAAGTCCTCAATGCATGACCTGAATTTAGACCATAGAGTATATAACCCACAAACAGTGGCAGATCTAGAAACTCTTCTCGGATGGGGCCAATAGTCCCTTGAACGGTTCTGCGTGGAGCCAAACAGTGTATTATTATAGCCCATGGATCCCACCATGGGCTATAGACTATAAGTTGATTTTCCAAATTTCAACCGTCCACAAGGGACTATAAAAACTCAGGTAATGATCCGTGAAAATTGAGTGAAAACTCTAAAATGTTAGAATTTTCTTAAAGGATCTGAGCATAGAATTTGTCATGATAAACCCAGATAGGA
Source organism: Brasenia schreberi (assembly GCA_036023115.1). Lineage (NCBI taxonomy): Eukaryota > Viridiplantae > Streptophyta > Magnoliopsida > Nymphaeales > Cabombaceae > Brasenia > Brasenia schreberi. The sequence goes on along the minus strand of JAYKKT010000092.1, from coordinate 6,099,277 downwards.
TCCAAAATGTGACCCGGATCTACACTGATTTGGACCTGTACCAGTTCTTATCCAATCATTGAAGCTTTGTGTACTTCTTGTAGGCATGTCAATGGACCTACTTAACTTAGGTACGCGATCGAAGTGTAATTGCTTATGCATCCATGGCAAGCCAAACCATATTGAGATGTATATCTTAACACATCAGAGCATATTTATGTGAATAAGTTTTCATTCTTTTTATCTAATCCAACTCCAATCAGCTCGTCTCTGGATCAGATCAGTTGGGTTCAATAATGTTATATAGAATCCGATCTATTTGGATCCCTTGGTTTATGAAGTACACATGCCTAAGATGGACCGGTATATTGGGTGCCGATTAAGAATCACAAATTTCAATATGAAAACATTTCAATTTTGGCATTTTTATTGTAAGACCAGAAGATTTAGACAGGATAGGACCCATATGCCAGTCTAGTACCATCAACCGAACCCAACATCTGGTCCAGATCCGATGAAGGTCCAATGCAATGACAAACATGGGTCGGGTTGAGCCCGAGACTTGGGCCCATTTTGAATTTAGGCACGGATAGTTTTCGTGCTCAACCGTACCGATTCTTCATAGTCTCTAGTGGTCCAACCCGAAACCGTATCAAGGTTGTACAAAGCCAATTATTTGGGCAATGATGAAGATCCAGTGGGATGTGACTGTTCAAAAAATCCAAAAAATCCGGACCCATACAGCATAGGCTGTCGGCGGTAATTGTATTCTTAAGAAATTAACCAAGTTTTCTTTGTTAGTTCTTTGGAAAAGTACAAAAGGTTCATTTTGGGTTGGTTTCCTGTTAGGATCTGTTCTGATCCAGATCCATCCCGACAATGTGGATCTTAGGGTCTCCCACATTACCAGGAATCAGTGGTTTTTTTGTGGGATTCGCAGAAAGCTTGTTCATTTAAGCCTTCACGTGTCTTTTGACATCGTGACGATTGGCGGATCAAACGGGGTTGAGGCAGGGTTCCAGGAATCCAATGGATTGGATTGGATCGGATCGAGAGATGGACCCGGTCCACCCAACATAGTGACCTGGTGTGGGCTAGATCCACCTCAATGTGGCCCCATGGACAGCTCTTTATGGCTGCTGCTTGCAAGATGTGGCCATTAATTTCCTTCTTTTTGTGTATGAAAATAACGGGGAGAGCCTGAGGTACATGGAAAATAATGTACGTCCATGATTTATATCTGGATCTGAATATGATCAGAACCTTGACCCAACTAATGCAATTCACTAACCGAAATGGCGTCTACACTTATTTTTCAATATTTCCCTTTTTCTTTTAAGTAATTATATTTAAGGAGTCTGTTGAATCCTAGCAATAGCCATTAGACATGTCAAAATGGACCTGGCCCAGGGACCGGCCCGGTCCACAGGGCCAAGAGTAAATAAATGTGTATACGTACATATATTATCTTTATATGCTTGTGCGTGCATAAATATAATGTATATACACATATATGTATATATCATAATAAACATAAATAAAATAGTATATATATATAAGATTTGTGTTTGTGTGTGTGTCTGTCCAGACCTGATCCAGGTTTCTAACCCCCAATGATAACATGGCCTTTTACGGATTGATTTTATGTGTCGGCCCGAAAATTGCTGCCCGTAGATTTGGAGATTTAAATCGTTCCAGATAGTTTCGTACTCGTATCTGAATTTTGCATTCAATTTGGAGTCCAACTCAGGATGATTCACCCAGTTAAGAAATTCATTAAGCTGCAGATTATTCCCGCAATTATGTACAATTCTCTACCTACTTCAAGTATCCATCGAACCGCTTCAATATTCCTGTCATCGAGTGATGAGAATTTCCTGATTTTGGCATCGCCGGAGATTTCAATCGGTTACCGAGTTTCCGGTGCAGACGCTCGAAACAGTAGAACTTTCAACCTTCACCTTCTGAAAAAAATGAACTACCAAATATCAGAAATTTGTTTTCAGAAGCCATCTAAGTTTGAGACCCATCCAACATAACAATTGAATTGCATGGCAATGATGATTCAGAACAGACGCTGCTCGTGCAATATACATGAGTGAACGTTTACCTGCAAGTACGGACTCGTGCATATGCAAGTGTGTGTACATGCACGCATGCAAGCGTAGAAAGGCGAACCAGAAAACCAAGCTGAGATAAGCCTGTTCATGGCTCCTTCCATGAAGTTGTACCTTGTTATGACTTACCTTGTTTGCACATTTAACATGCAGCAAGTTTCTCTAACAGTAACACATACAAAACATAATTCCTACTACACGATTACGCGAGTCGATGTGAGCAGAGCTGGGATGAGCCTGACCTGTTTGCAGCTCATCTCACTACTCTCCATGAGCCGAACCAGGCCCATCTCATTGGCTTTGTGCTCGGCGCATGCGCCGAACAAGGAGCTGCTTATCTTATCCGGTAGCTACATCAGTCCAGCAATACGATGCTACTGCAATAACACTCCCAAAAGGACAGCAAACCCAATAAAAGCTGCATGGGAGTGTAATTCTTCAATAACATGGAACAATCATAAAAAAAACTACTACACAAATACGTGGAGTATAAATGTGCATCGCAAACCGTACCTTCGATCGAGCATATTTAATGGCCGCGACGATGAGCTTATCTCCTGCAAGTTGTCTCAACTGCCTCACAAAACCGTCCCTTGTTATTTTTCCATCCTATACAATGCAGAGTTCCAGGAAACCTAATAAGGATACTATACGCGGAAACTATGATATCGAAGAAAAAGGAAGGGCATTGCTGGTTACCCGGTATTCTTTGTATTGCTTGTGAATGGGTTTAGTGCTGGCTGGGGGCAAAATTTTCGCAAGGAAAGCAATCAACTGTGTAAACGGCATCCAAGATGAAGTTGGGCCTTTTGGAGGCAACTGCATCTTATTGAACGCGGCGCTTAATGGTGCTTGTGCGGTCTGCTGATGATCAAGGCACATAAAGAACAAAGAAGAAGAAAACAGAGGATATATTAGGAAGAAGCTACAAATTTAGTCACAATATAAAGGAGATCTACTGAGCAACTAGAAAGATGGATTTAGAGCATGCAAGAGTTCTCCCCACCTTAAAAGGAGAACGCTTCGGTGCTCGATTGTGAATGGCAGCAGACAATCGTCTTGACATGCGGATAGCGCCCTTTTTCCAGTTGTATCCATCCCAAAATTCTGTAAATAACATGATTAAAAAATTATTTTCTGATTGGAGAGAGAGAGAGAGATTAAATTCACGCACTATGTACCCATCTACACGAAATACCTACCCTGCAAAGGAGGCGGAGCCTTGAAGCTTACTATAAACTCTGGGAAAATATGAGTGTTCATATGAGTACCCCATACGACATATAATCCTGGTTTTTCGAGGTTGTCAACACCAGAATCAAATTCCTCAGAGCTAGGATAAAATTGCTTTGACCCGGGGCGAACTTGCTCAGCATTTCCCAAGATGACGCGACAAAGAATCATATGCTGTATCCTATTTTCATCAGCATCAGAGCATATTGCACTGCAGTTGAATAAATTTATTGGTTTCAGAACAACAAATAGAGAGCTTATGTTAATTCCTCGTATAATCGTATTAAGGGAGCATAGAGATCAAATTTCATTGAAATAAGAAAAAATTCAACATGAATTGCAAATCTAAAATGAGCTCGTGCAAGCTTGGACAACTCTTGCGTTATATGACTACAATTTCAGAACTTCTCCATCTAGACATGTCACATGAGAGAAGGTGCAGGAGCGAGATATGATAATTTTTGAAAATCAATGGGTGCTAATGAGTCATAATTACCATTTCCATAAGTTAATAATGAATTAACTATTGGTAAATATTCATTAAGTGTCATAGTGATATAGCGCTCAAAGAGCACCATCTCCATAATGAAATCTGAGATCTACAGCACTAATAGAGAATTCTTTTGATTTGAGCAGAACACCACTTCCATTCTAGTCTACTTGTTGGTTTTGTTCTTATCCAACATGATGTGATGGTTTTGTTCTTATCCAAATTTTCATCCAAACCCCCTTTAAAACGCATCCAAGCTATACATGTACACACATGCGGGCACACACCTACGTATGTAATCTGCGTTTACCCCACCGAACAAATTGAAAAATGGCCAATCCTTAACCTATGCAGCACCACCACCAATACATAATCATGCCCATGTGTGTAAGATCTACAACTAAACAGAAAAACTAACAAGAAAAATAATGAAATTGCGATTGCTGACACAATACCTCCTAATAGCGAATTGCAGAGGCGTAAGGTAGATTCCAGATCCAAAAGAAACGCCATGCTTAATTGTCTCGAGGTGCACAAAACCATAACGAGCAATTCCTGCAATCACCTCTTTAGAAGCACCATACCATGCTCGTTTGATATTACTACAGCCACCATGCTTCTTTGCGATGGCCTTAGAATGCATATGAAAAATGTCCCACGGACCCTGTCCCGAAAATGTATCATGAGAAAAAGCACATATAGAGGTGACTTGCAGATCCTTTGAATTTTTTTCCATGCCTGAAAGAAACACATTCTTCACTGCCTTATACCTACTATCTTCCGTCTCCAATTTAATCAGATGATCCCCACAAAAATCTGAATCTGAATCCACAATTACAGAACCCTCATTGACGGATTCGATAGAAGAGGACATAAAACAGTTCATACTATTCTCCATAAAATGGACCTCTTTGTTGTCTTTCCTCTCTTACTGCCTCTCACACCCTAAACCTGAAAAAAAGATGTATAAGAATAGAATGTCAAACAAATTGAACAAAAAGAACAGTATGTAACAAGGACACAACCACTTAGGAGTTGATTTCTGGAACGCATTGTTCTCAAAAGAGAATCAGAGAACCAAAAAATGGAATCGAATTGACACGAAACTGCAATCTAAAATCCACAAAAACTAGAAGCTTATTAACAACGACTCTTTAGGTTAAGAAGAAAATGCAATTGGCTGATTCAGGCATCAAGGACTGAATCTGACCAATTTAGGAGATTCGACCAATAATAGTTTGATACTGCCCGTCCCTGAATCAGCCTGCATCAAATTTAAACCCCAAATTCCAGTGAATTGGGACAATGCAGCAATCTCCATTCTTAAAACAAGCATAGAATTGATGGAGAAAAGACACCTCTACGCGCCAAACAGCCTCTAATAAGACCAAAAACTGTATATCCTCGAAGATTACGATGTCGGAATTGAAAAACAAGATATACAACATATGCCATGTATACTCTTTTACATTCATGCATTAAGTAAGGACATGACCAACCAAAGGAGATAAGCACAACATTACAAAATCATCCAATACCCAGAAAATCTCAAATCATGCCGAGTAGATGCAGAATAAACTCAGACAAGATAAAATGAACAATGGGACACAATACAGGAATATTTAACGAATCCTTCTGATCATGTTTATAAAACCATTCGTCTGCTTATGTGATAAGAATACCCTGACCCCATTAAATAGCTCGAAACATAAACCACAGCAAGAGAGAGAGAGAGAGCACCTTCGATGCTCGCTCCGAAACGGCCAACTACGTCTTCTTCTTCGATTCTTCAAGAGAGAACCAAACAAACGACGCAAAAGAATCAACCTCCTTTCTTAATCTCTCTCCCTCAAAGTTCTTCCACCTTTTCCTAACACATCCGGTAGTCTCCAGAGTTCATGCAAGATACAAAACGAAGAGAACGACTTCGCGAAAAATCGCCATGGTGGTGCTTGTTGGTTTGGACTTATATTTAGGCCACAAGTGGAAGCCAACGCCGTGATTCACGAAGAGGAAGCAGACTTATCTCTTTCTCCCTCTGTCTGCGGACCGCCGCTTGTTTGCTTCGGCCCCCTGCGGCGACGGCCCCTGGTTACTCCAAACCAAACCGCTCCCTGGTTTCCGTTTTTCCGCTACTCCGTGAGACCGAAATTCAACGGTCTACGTGTGCAATTTTCCAGTGGTTATCCCCTCCTACCCTCCGGTTAATCTAGACCGTTCAGATGATCCCACTTGGACGTCTGTGATTCGATATAGGATCACCGTCAGGAGAGAGAGAATGGATCTGGTTCAAAAAGTTTGGACATGGTTACTTGGATGAATCCCCAGTTAAAGCCGCGTCGTGTACATTGCCCCTGGAACCGGTTGCAACAAGTCAGGAACGAAACACGGATGCCACAAAAGTTTGTATTCGGTCCTTCCAAAGTAACACGAAAACAATTGAGATCGTATATATATATATCTCATATATATATATATATATATATATATATATCTCATATATATATATATATATATATATGAGATATATATGTGTGTGTCCCTAAGTTAATCCAGATGAAGCTCACGTACACCAATTTCGTGTTTTCTGTCGTGTTGGTCTGACGTCGCTGTTCATGAAGCAGGTCAACATCCCAAACATGGCCAGAACCTTAATGTGCTGCTTTGATTGACACAATCATGGCATTTTCTTACGTTTTCACATATCTTGTTGTATTGCCACCCGTTTCATGTTTCAAGTCGGGTTCGTGTGCTGCATAAAACTATAGTTTTTATTTTATAGAAATTGAATTTCCTTGTCGTATTTCTATTGGGGTAGTACGTTCTCACATTACCCGCTTTAATCGAACCTGAAACGGCTCATGGGAGCATGAAGCAAAGCCCGATTCAACTCAACCCGGGATTGAATTTTAGCCAGCTCGCATCCGAGTTTATACACGAACCAGAACTAGAAAGTTTGTCTGCTTGCTAAAATTTTAAATTCGTCCAAAAAAAAATTCTATAAAACTGCTAAATAATGTGACCACACAAAGTTGATAACTCTTTTTTAATATTTTTGTCAGCTTTATTTTACAATAAAAAATCGAAAATAGATCCTGTGGCTCAGCTTAATTGACTTGCCCGAATTAGAGCCACATGAATGGGAGATGATGACTTGAAAGTCAAGAAAACCAAGTTATTACGTTCTGTGGGCCGCTTGAAGGTTTGGGCTGCTCTCCAATGGGCCTTAAACTGGGTATGACCCAATCAACACCTAGGGATCGACCAGTTCCAGGTAAAGTGGAACCGCCAGTTTTAAACACGCGGCTCTGGTTCCATCAAAACCCGGGATGTGAACCTAAATGGTCCTCTCTGGGTTGGGGTCCAGTTATCGTTTCAATTTGGTTCGGATTTTATTTTAAATATGTTATGAAACAAATTTGATATTTTAAAATCAGGAAAACATTATGACTTGGAATCGAAACCGAATTGTGGGGTCTCAGTTTTGGTTTGGTTTCGGTTAGGGATGATAATTCTTACCCACCCCGCCTCAACCTTAGGTGGGGGAGTTCTCAAGGAGAAAAACCTGTCCCGCTATATATATATGAGTATTTATTTATATAAAAATATGTTTATTATATATATGTTTACAAATATTTTATATGCTTATATGTATATATTTTTATATAAATATAACTAGACCTACATAATAACTCCGCCTATGTAAGGGATCACCCTTGCATTGCCGGTCCCAAGCCTGAATAAAGGAGGAGGGTTGTGTTAGGCTTCCGACAGCAAGCGTAAAACTTCGTCGGATTTCTACAACATGGATTACAAAAATTATGAGCATTGCTTTGGGGCGTCCCCGCCTAGCGACGTGCTGCAGAGCCCGAATGCAGTAAGAAGTAAGCAAGGGCCACTACATTTTCGCCCGAATGTAGTGAATCAATTGCAGAGAGGGTTCCCACATCATGGACGGGTGTGGGTAAAGAAGTTAGTCCCGCTACATTGCCGCCCGAATGTAGTGAAAATTTTTCAGAGAGGGTCTCCGCATTTTGATTATGGACGGATGCAGGGGATAAGAAAGCTAGTCCTAGATAATAAGATTCGTATTGGTTCTTGGAATATCGGAACATTATCGGGTAAGCTAATGGAGGTGGTAGATACTATGATTCGGAGAAAGATTCATATTCTATGTTTACAAGAGACAAAATGTGTTGGAGAAAAAGCAAAGGAGATAGAGGATAAAGGTTTTAAATTATGGTACTCAGGTAAAGAAAATGCTCGAAACGGAGTTGGTATTATCATAAATAAAGATTTAAAGGAGAGTGTAGTAGACATACAACGATATGGTGACCGAATCATGACATTGAAATTAGTGTTAGGAGTAGAGATTTTGAATATAGTTTGTGCTTACGCACCCCAAGTAGGACTAGAAGATAGTATAAAGACAGTTTTTTGGGAAGAGTTAGATAAGGTGTTTCAAAAGATTCCACAAAGGGAGATGATTTATTTAGGAGGAGATTTAAATGGACATGTCGGTAAAGAGGCATTAGGATATCAAGGGATTCATGGAAACTTTGGTTATGGGGATATAAACGAGGAAGGTAGGGAGATTTTAAATTTTGCTATGTCATTTGATCTCTTTATAGTCAATACAATCTTCAAAAAATGAGATGAACATTTAATTACTTATAAGAGTGGCTTATCACAAACACAAATTGATTACTTTATTTGTAGAAAAAAAGATAGAGCGTGTTGTAAAGATTGTAAGGTAATTCCAAGAGAAAGCTTAACCACCCAACATCGACTTTTAGTTATGAATTTACAAATAAAAAAATGGACAAAGAAGAAAAGAGTGCATCGAACTATTCGGACTAAATGGTGGAACCTCAAAAGCGAGAAAGAAGATATATTTAAACAGAAAGTCCTTCAAGGAGATGTTTGGAATTATGTTGGCACACACTCTGATATATGGAACAATATGGCTATACATATTAGGAAAGTGGTGAAAGATGTGTTAGGGGTATCTAAGGGAGGTGTACCGGCACAAAAAGAAGCTTGGTGGTGGAGTGAAGTAGTACAAAATAAAATCAAGGCAAAGAGGGCATGTTACAAATTACATTATGCTAAGAAAACTAGTGAAACTTTAGAAGCTTATAAGAAAGCAAAGAAGGAAGCAAAAAAGGCCGTTAGTGAAGCAAAAGCTAAGATTTGGGAGGACTTATATAAAAAACTCAACTCAAAAGAGGGTGAAAGAGATATTTTTAGGATAGCTAGGGCTAGAGATAAGAAAACTAAAGATCTTAATTATGTTAGATGCATAAAAGACGAGGATGAAAAAATTCTAGTGGTAAATGATGATATAAGAAATAGATGGAAAAACTATTTTTATAATCTTTTTAATGAAAATAAAGATGTTAGTATTAGTTTAGGAGATTTAGCCAAGTCAGAAAAGTATATAAACCACAATTTCTACCAACGTATTCAAAAGAATGAAGTCAAAGAGGCTCTTAAACATATGAAGAGTGTGGTAAATTGGTAGGACCAGATAATATTCCTATAGAAGTTTGGAAAATACTAGGAGAAATAGGAATCACTTGGCTCACAAGACTATTTAATGAAATATGGAAAAACCAAAAGATGCCCGAAGAATGGAGAGCAAGTACACTTATACCCGTATATAAGAACAAGAGAGACATTCAAAATTGTGCGAATTATCGAGGTATCAAGTTAATGAGTCATACTATGAAATTATGGGAAAGAATTATCGAACGTAGGTTAAGACAAGTATCAAGTACAACAGAGAACCAATTTGGATTTATGCCAGGTAGATCTACTATTGAAGCGATTCACCTTTTGAGACGTCTTATGGAACATTTTAGAGCAAAAAAGAAAGACCTTCACATGATATTTATTGATCTAGAAAAAGCTTATGATAGGGTACCGAGGGAGGTTCTTTGGAGAACTTTGGAAAAAAGAGGTATCCCATTGACATTTATTAACCTTATAAGAGACATGTATGATGGTGCAAAAACATGTGTGAGGACTCATGAAAGAACGACAGACTTCTTTGAAGTTAATATTGGGTTACATCAGGGATCAACTTTAAGTCCATACTTATTTATAATGGTGATGGATGAGTTAACAAAACATATTCAAGATGAAGTACCTTGGTGTATGTTATTTGCACATGACATTGTATTAGTGGAGGAGTCTAAGGAAAAAGTTAATAGAAAATTGGAACTATGGAGAGAAACATTAGAAAACAAAGGCCTCCGACTTAGTAGAACAAAGAGAGAATATATGGAATGTAAGTTTGATCATTTTGTTACTTCAGAGGACATAGAAATTAAAATTGGTACACATTGCATTACCCAAAAGGAAAGTTTTAAATACCTAGGGTCAATTTTTCAGAGTGATGGAAGAATTGATGGAGATGTTTCGCATAGAATTAATGCTGGTTGGTTAAAATGGAAAGGAGCATCAGGTATTCTTTGTGATAAGAAGATACCATTAAAATTAAAAGGTAAATATTATAGAGCAGCAATTAGGCCTGCCATGTTTTATGGTTCTGAGTGTTGGGCAGTTAATCATCAACATGTACAAAAGATGTCTGTGACAGAAATGAAGATGTTGAGATGGATGAGTGGTCATACAAGAAAAGACCGTATACATAATGAGGTTATTAGAAACAAATTAGGAGTGGCACCAATAGAGGATAAAATGAGATAACATCGTTTAAGATGGTTTGGACATATAGAAAGAAGATCAAAAGAAGAATCTGTAAGAAGGTTAGAGAAACTAAATTTGAAAAGTATTAAAAGAGGTAGAGGACGACCACAAAAGTGTTGGAAAGAAACAATAAAGAATGATCTAGCTTATTGGGAGTTAACTGCTAACATGACACACGATAGGGATCTGTGGAAACAAAGAATCCATGTAGCCGACCCCGTCTAGTATGGGAAAAGGCTTAGTTGTTGTTTGTTGTTGTATAACTAGACGTACATAATAACTTTTAGTTTAATAATATAAAATACCATAAAATTATTTTGTATTTTATGTAGAATATATAATATTAAATATTTTTTCTTAAAAAAATTATAAGTTGAAATGGGGCGGAGCGTGACAGTCCCAGGTTGTAATAAAAGGGTGAGGACTCCCCCACCTAAGGTATTCTTTTTACGTTTCATTCATTTTTATAGTTCATTTAAGTTTGTCTTTGTAGAAGTTGCTATTGTTGTTCTTGTTTTTTTAAATTGACTATAAGCTAGAACAAAATGTATGTGATTTTAACAAATATATAAGTAGATATATTAGTTGTACTTTATTCTTTTCTTTTCTTTTTTTAGAAGGGGAAGCAAAAGCTAGATGCACACCCCAAGGTATTGAACTCATGACCTTCAATATTGAGAATGGATCCCTTAGGCAGGCGATCTACTGCTTTTTGTACAACTATGTAACACACATTAGGAATGACAATATTTACCCGAACCTAATAGGGCAAGGAGTAGCCAACACGATCAGGTTTGGGTTCAAGTTACCGGAGAAGATGTCCTGACCCATATGGGTCATATATATATATATCCTATCCCTACTTCAATATCATTGGAGAAAAGAGAATCAAAACCCATAGCTAGCTCATTAAGGTTTGGGCCAGGGCCAGGTATAGGTATATCCATCCCTGATCCATCTTATTGTCATTCTTAGTAACATGCGGGTCAACTGAGGGGCCAGGTTCTAGAAGTCATGTGTGGCTCTGCTGTAAATTTTGAACCTTGAAACCCTAAGTGAAAATAAGATTGCAACTTTGTTTTAATGCGAGGTAGGTTTAGGTCGGGTGCTAAATTGCCATATGTGTCTTTCCATACAACAACAACAACTAAGCCTTTTTCAATGATTAATTATATAAATTCTTTGTTTTCATCAAGTTTGATCATGTGTCATGTTAATAGTTAAATCAACATAAGCTAGATCATTTATTATTATTTTATTCCAATACTTTTTGTGATCATCTTCTTTCTCTTTAATATTTCCACCATGTGGTTTTTTACACCTTCTTCATAGAGCTTCAAGTGATTGTTTTCTCACGTGTCCAAATCATCTTAAATATTTTTTCCTCATTTTATCATCCATGGCTATCATTCCTAATTTATTTTGATGACCTCATTATATATATGGTCTTTCATTGTATGGCCACACATTTATCTCAACATCTTCATTTGTGTCATGAACATCTTTTGTAATATTGATGGTTTAATGCCCAATAGTTACAATCATATAATATAGCGGGCCTAATTGCTAGTCTATAATATTTATCTTTGAACTTTAATGATATCTTCTTGTCACATAGAATATGTAATGTAGCTCTCTATTTTAATCAACCTGCATTAATTTTATACATAATATCTTTATTCATTTTTTTTATTGATTTGAAAATTTGATCTTAAATACTAAAAATGTTCTTATTAGAGATGTGATGTCCTTAATTTCCATATCATGTAAAGTAACCAAATGATTAAACCGAGATTCCATATATCATGTCTTTGCTGTATTAAGTTGTAAACCTTTATTTTCTAACGTTTCTCTATAGTTTTAATTTTCTATTAAATTTTTCTTAGACTCATTCACTGACATAATATGATCTGCGAATAACATATATCATAATACTTCATCTTTAATGCTTTGTTAACTCATAAATGACTAAGGTAAACAAATATAGGCTTACTTCATATAATATAATGTTAACTTCAAAGAAACTTGTTATTCCTTCGTAAATCCTCATGCATATTTGTGCATCACCATACATGTCTCTTATAAGATTGATGTACGCTAATGAAATACCTCTCTTTTTAAAGGTTCTTCAAAAAAAATATTGACACAATATCTTAAGCTTTTTATAAATTAATAATATTATATAAAGTTTTTTTTCTAAAATGTTTCATAAAACTCTCAATAGGTGCACAACTCATACTGCAAATCTAAAATAAAATTAAATAATAACCATGAATAGCTTTTATTTTGATAGCCCACAATAAATACCATATTAATAATCATAATTTTGATATCAATCAAGTTTTTCTTACGTTATAATGGGTTGGTTAGAATGTACCGACACAAGGACTTCCAAGAATCCAAAAATCATTCACCTGGCCACTAACTTGAGTTGCAAGTTGAATGTCATGAATTTGATACCTGGAGTATTCATAATGCATGCATGTTGTACCCAATGCCTATTTAATCTCATAATTTTGTTTTGATACATTGCTTCCAAAAAGATTATGCACTCTATCCACTAAAAAGGAAAAGAAGAAAAGTTTGTCACTCTTGAGTAAATATGTGATGCATTCTAAAACCAAAATTAGTTATTAATATTAACTATAAAAAGCAACCAACGATAAACTTTTTGTTATTAACAACTAAGAGACCGAAGCTAGGTATGCAAGCTCCGAGCAAGTCTCTTGTAGCACTTAGTGCCACATTGCAAAATGTGTTTTAATAGGCGATAGTGAACTTAAAAAATTGTCACTATGTAATTATGTTAAAAAAATGGCCGATGTATTCAAATAAAAACCATTTTAAGAATATATTGGAACTTATGAATGAAAATATTAAAAGTTAATTAAGGTATGCTAAAGATAATGTAATATTGAAAAGTATGTATACCATTTTTGTTTTACCTTTCTTTTGAAAAGAATGCATACATAATATATATGTGGCTTCTCTCCCATAAATAAAGTTAGAACCAATATAAGTTTTGACAAATGTATTACAAATGCTAAAAGATACTTGTAAATTTTGAGAGAAAGAATAAGAGTATCAACTAAATTAAAAGCTTACAAAAAGGAAATAGTGGAATGGAGTTTGAGAGTGGTAGGGGTGACAATTTCGTGTCATGGTGTTATTTCATGTGTGTTTTATTAGAAATAGGTCAGCCAAAATAAAGAATGTTTTCTTTCTATAACAACAACTAAGCTTTTTTCATATTCTATGGGATTAGCTAGATGGATTCTTTGTTTTCATAGAACTTGATTTTATGTCGTGCCAATAGTTAACTCAATAAAAGATAGATCATTATTTATTGTTTCTTCCTAATACTTTTACAATTTTTCTCTTTCTCTTTTAACATTTTTACCATCCAGTTTCTCACACTTCTTATTGGAGCTTTCTTTGGTCACCTTTTCACCTATGCAAACCATCTTAAGCATTTTTTCCTCATTTTATTATCTATTGGTGCCATTCTCAATTTGTCTTTGGTAACCTTATTATGAATATAATCTTTCCTCATGTGATTACACATCCATCTCATCATCTTTATTTCTGTTAGAAACATCTTTTGAACATGTTAAAAATTAAATGTCCAACACTTAACACCATTTCACATAATAGATTTAATTGCTTCTTTATAATATCTACCTTCCAACTTTAATAGTATATTATTATCACATAGGATACCTAATGTACCTCCTCTCTATTTTAACCAACTTGCAATCTCCATCATTTTTTTATCGCTCTAAAATACTAACCCTATGTATCTGAAACTTTCTTTTAAAGAATATAGTGGAGTGTCAATCTTAATTTTCATGTCATCTATAGTAATCAACTTATAAAACTTATATTTATTATATTTTGTCTTTATTATACTAAGTTAAAAGCTTTTATTTTTTGATATTTATCTCTATAGTTTCAATTTCTTGATAACTTTTTCGTTAGACTCATCCACTAATACAATATCATTCACCAATAACATATACCACATTACTTCATCTTTAATATGATTCTTGATACAATGTAATGTTAACTTCAAAGAAGCCTATCATTCCTTTATATTCATGTAGGTGAATGTGATACCTCTCCTTTCGAAGGTTCTCTAAAAAAATATTTCTTGGCACCATATCATAAGCTTTTTCTAAATCAATAAATAACGTGAATTTTCTTTTTTATATATAATGTCCTATAAGACGTCTTATTAAGTGAAAGTTTTAATAGCATATCTCTTTAGCGTGAACCCAAATTGGTTTTCTATCATATTTGATACTTGTCTTAACTTTCGTTTTATAATTCTTTCTTATATTTTCACTATCTGGCTCACCAACTTGATACCTGATAATTTGCATACTTCTAAATAGCTCTCTTGTTCTTGTATACAAGTAGAACTACGTCCTTCCTCTATTCCTCTCTTTTAGTTTATCTATATTTCATTAAATAAGCTTATAAGTCAAGTGATACTCTTATCTCATATGATTTTTCATATAGAAATATTGTCTAGCCGTATAGATTTATCAATCATTATAAGTTTAGAAGCATCTTTACGTAACTCGGTTGGTCAAATCTCTTAAACAAATACTAATATCAATATTTTTGTTAAAGGCTTATGAAAATAAGTTTTTTATCTATTCTTGATATCATGCTTGTCACTAAAATCTTTTCATGATTGTCTTTGTATGTGACAAAAATAAGATTCTTTGTTTTTGTCTTTGTAGCCTTAACTATCTTTAAAATATCTCTTTTACATTCTCGAGTTATGCTTTTTTATATAAATCCTCCATCGTTTTGAATTTTTCTTCACTAATAACTTTTTTCACTTCTTTTTTATTTTTTTATAAGTCTTCCAAGTTCGATTAGACTTATTGGTATAATGCAACTTATAATACACACCACCTCTTTTATATTGGTGTACTTCCTTATAAAACATATTTTCTTTTTGTAACCAAAAGAAAAGATTGTTCTCTTTCTTGTTACTTTAGGCGGACATGAATGTGAACTCCTCGTGTTGTGTTGGTATGAACTGTTATAAGTCGATAGCCAACCAACCAATCAATATATATGTGTGTGTGCGTATGCGTCCGTATACTAAAAGTGAACTCTCTCACATTTTAGTATGCCCATGGACTATGGTCTCTCTCTATGTACATTACCGTTGAACAACCTATCATACCTAGCGTCTCTCTCTCTCTCCGCGTGTGTGTCTATTACGACAAGTCATTGAAAAAAACAAAATGTAATTTCATGATCGTTAATTCACAAATCAAGCATGAATTTGTCATTACAATACTGCTTTCCCACTTCCAAAGGGATAAATGAAATGAAAACTATGTTGCACGGGTACATCAAATTGGTTGACGTACTCGTATATGGTACATACCTGATACATGTACTCATATCGGTACGTGAGGTACATACCGATATCACAAACAATGTACCGGTACATATAAGCATGTACCAGTATACATACCCAATCTGGGTACATCAAGTACTTGTATCGAGTACGTATTGTATTCCGGTCAACCCATACCCGATAAAAAAAACACATAAATTCAATTTTAACCATATTCTCAACCGATCTCTCTATGCTCTACCCCAATTCCCTCTCTATGCTCTACCTCATTCTCAGCGTGGCAGCCTCTCTCTGTGCTATACGACCGTTCTAAGAAGTCTATCTCTCTATGCTCCACCCCATTCCCAGCGTGACGTCTCTCCTCTTCCTCTCTGTGATACGCCTCCCGTGCAACATAGGAGCTCATCCACTCGATCAACAACAAGGGGCTTCCTTATACTCTGGGTGTCAACGGTATGGTTTGTAATTTTGCTTCCTATGCGGAGCTATATTTGCACATATTACATATGAGTGTTTTGATGCAGAATTTGCTGATATGAGTTGGGAGGAATTCAAGGGTCACCGTCTGGGAGCATCTCAAAACTGTTCTGCTACCAAGGGAACCCACAAACTCACCGACGCAAAGCTTCCTAAGATGGTATATTCAGAAACCCTTTCACGTTTCTTTTGTCAAATTACATTATCCTTCTCAATGTCTGCTATTTCTGTCATAGTTGACACTTGAATACCACCTTAACTTTCTGCTGTTCTTTCGTATGTATTTTGTTTCCGAGGTTACTGATCTATTTCTTGGTTGACTCCTATTCACCTTATACTGTATCTAATTTTTTTTATTTCGATGCACTCTTTTCTTTTTCTGTTTTTGAGAGACCGATGCACTTTTTTCACAATAAAAGAACACTTGATACATCATCTCGCATAAGCTGCTTAGCTGATATCCAAATTTCTCCGGTAGTCCATCACCTTTTGCTCAAGGAAATTTTGCTTGTCCATGAATGGTGAGACTATGGCGATTGCTGCTTTTCACACAAAATCAGATGACTGATGCAAGCTGGATCACATTCATTCCCTGTTACGCATAGTTGGAATATGTTTCGTTTGTAATAATAGCATCCTTATTTTCTGTTCCCATCGGTTATTTTTTTCATCTTGTGTTACAGAAAGACTGGAGGGAGATTGGCATAGTGAGGCCTGCACTTAAATTTTGCAGTATCCTACTACATTCCATCTATTAAGTTAAGAAAGTTTTTGTTATTACATTCAGTTTGGTAGCCTGCATTCAGTTTCGTATTCTGCATTCGGTGTTGAGCTTGCCTAACATTAGTGAAGGAAATGCATTCAGTTTGATTCATATTCAGTTTCATTTCATCTGATAGCGAAGGAAATGCATTCAATTTGGTAGTCTGCTACTACATTGAGTTTGATATTCTCCATTTGGTGTTGAGCTTGGCTAGCTTTTGTTTTAAATGTGAATCTCTATTGCCTAGCCTTTGCAACTATGCCTAAACCAGAAAAAAGGTTAAAAAATGAAGTTTTAGGTGAGTAGTCAATTATGACATATTTGGTTGTTTTTATTGCAGTTATTGTTATTTAAGAAAATGTTTGTTCATGTGACTTAATTTATTTCCTTACATAAATTATATTAGAAATTCAACCTGTTGGCATTTGCTTTAAGATCATCTTGTCTAGTGCAGCAATAGCAGTCTTCGTAGAAAATTTGTAGATGGCTTAGATGTTTGGGTAAGCTGATTAATTGTTATGACTTTGAAGAAGAATATAAATGATATTCTTATAGTTAGAATAAAATTATTTTCAAACACTAGAATACTCTTTAAAATATAGAATGTTCTATATAATTGTGTATATATATTTATGTAAAATTATTTTTTATTATATATTTTTAATAGTGGTGTAACCGTACCTTAGTTTTTTAAAAAATTGCGTACCTCATACCCGTGCCCATACCAGATACCGGTATCATACCCTTATCCATGCAACATAGAATGAAAATAAAGACCACATAGAATTCCTGTGTTAAAGAAAAGATCCCAATTCAACGGATCAAATTAGATGTATGCTCTATAAAAGATCAACAAAATCCCACTAGGGAAAAACCAATACATCGTCCACAGCCCAGACAACTTCGCAAGCTCCACATTAGCTCTCAGGCGTTTGTCGAAGCAAAGCTTGCATTCTGTAGCTTCGTGGGTTCATGGCAACTGTCTCTGATTCACAGTCACCAGTCTCAGATTCCTCAACCACCCGCGACTTCGGAGGCTTTGGAGGAAGCTCCCTGGTCGGATACTCGCCACTAAATGCTGCCGAATTGCCGTCATACTCGCTCGTGCTGAATTCTGCACTGCTTCCGCTTCCGAATGCCATTCTGCGGAATCTTTTGATGTCGGCTGCATATTGGCCAGATTCGTAGATAGTGCTCTGTCCAGGTTTAACCCCATTTGTAAGGTCAGACATATCAGTTTCACAATCTAAGGCTCTCACCACCTGCCATTTGAAGATAAACTTAACGGTCACTGACTTTATGAGTACAATTAGGTAACTTGGAAAGATAGGCCTTACAGTGGGGCATTATCAGGTTTCTCAAGGGACGTTGTTCACACACACACACGCATACACACATATATTGACTACTGACCAGGCTAACAATGTAGATCTGGTAAGACTGGAGAAGAAACATTGAGCTAAAAATCATGCTTATGAAACTATGTGACGCAATCAAGTTGACACTAGGGCCCAGAAGAGTGTTGATCCTATAACACGGTAATAGTAAAACAAAAATCCACAAATTTACTTAATTCCGCCAAGATTGTTACCTCTATATTTTCTTTTTCCTTTTGCTCTGTGGATCAATCAGTGGCACAAAAGAATACTACTTCCCATTCCTTCGTTCGAACTGGCAATCAGCTTTTTTCCATCAAACCCAGATTAATAGTATACAACACGATTTTTTTGAAGACTAATCTAACAGAATTAATGCACGATTGACGAGAAGTAGCAGACCTATTCATGGTTGAGGTGAGCCACCTACCCCACATATGGAAGAAGCCAATAAATTGATGCAAGCAGTCACATACAAATTATATATGACCCGCTTGCCTGAATCTCACCCAACTGGACTTCACCTCACCCCAACGAATTCCTAGGTCCGCTGCTGGCAATGGGTATTAACCCGATTCTAGAATAGTTGAATGAAAGTACTCTAGCTTCCGAATAAGTAATGGAAAGACAGGTTGTCAGCTAGCTTTCTTTCTACTGACAGATAAGACTGGCTACTTTATATGTTTGCATGTTGGGCATTTTTCCTCCATCCAATAGTAACCTTTTCAGGAAAGAGAAGTTGAAGGAAATTCAGGTAACCTGAGTCATTTTCGGCCTCTTTGGGGCGGAATGACGCACACAAGCAGCAGCTGCCTCAACCATTCTGAACATCTCAGCTTCCACATAACGATTCCCAAGTCTGGGATCGACGACTTCCTCCAAGTTTCCGGTTTCGAGTGCCTTACTGAGGAGTGGCCTTGCCTGTCAACACACAATTATCAAAAAAAGATAAAAAGAAACCGAAAGAGGAAAGAATACACTTGTATATGCAGTAAAGGGACTTATTTCTGTGAAACAATTAAAACTTTCTTGAATCCAAATATATGGCACTGTGTTTCCTCATGCAAGTAGTTGAACACTAATCAAAGTCTTCTCTTCAAAAGAATCGAATAAGTACGATAGGTTCTCTTATAAATTACAATGCGCTGTTTGTGAGTAAACCTAAGGTTGCTGAATTGGCCCTGGGCCAAGGTTGACTACGTTTCTCAGACTTCAAGTAGAATGACTAAGGCTCGTGCATGTGATTCCTAACTGATAAGCAACCTGATAACAGCAATAATCAGGTAAGGGAACAACAAAGCAAGTTGAGTGAACTAAGTGAGGCTTGCCTATAGTTAATTGGGATGCCTTTGAAGCAGTCCTAAGAGAAAGGTTGTCACCAACTTAACCCAGAAATTATACAACGCAAGGGATCCGTGTTAGCAACTCTAAATTGGTCATATCTAGACATGATTCGACAGCACCACTTACATGCTGGTTGAACGTCATGGATTAGTAAGGTCCAAAGATGATGACACAATCAGGTAGGATGAGGTAGACAAAAAAGAACCGTTCTACTCCAAAATGCATCTCACAGACCAGCTTGTTGCTTAAAGTAAAACTTTTGATAATTATAGATCATTCAAAAGCCAGACGTATCACAACTTACAGACACGAGAAGGATCATTGATTGCAGCGCATAGAATAACCCAACAGTAATGAACATCATCATCGAAAAAGACAAGGCAAACATCGTTATCCCAAGTCACCAGAGAAACGTTGGACATTTTGAGCTTATTGAGCAAGTCTCCACTAAACCTACGGACCTAACGAGTAAAAAAGTAGAGGAAATATAAAGCTGGTAGGTCTTAAAACAACAAATAACAAAGGTTTCAGAAATTTGACTGATTTCAAGACCTAGCGTTTAGAACATCTATGCCTTCATTTATTTGGTTTTCATTTCCACATCTAAAGATGTCTTTGAGATAAAAAGTTGACGGTTATAAAATTGCATACGCATAGTATATGAGAACAGCTCACAATTATTGGGTTTCAACTAGAGATCTAATAGATATGTTCATCAATAAAATAACTCCTGCAATAGCAGCTGAAGTTTAGATAGACAGATAGTTACAAGCAAAAGGCCGGTTTTCATTGAAAATTTGAAAAGGAACTAGCTGGTTTTGGCATACAAGATTTGCACATAAATGAAGTATATCCATCTTTTGAATGGTCATAATCAGAAAAGATTTCTTGCACCAGGAATTAAAGGTTGCCTGTCCATGATTTAGACTGATAATTGACACATGCTCTTTTCTTTAGTCAATATAACTCCAACCATATTCTACATCTCAATAAGCTCTATTGAAGTATAAAATATGATTATCAGCCCTCAACCATTCAACAAAATAGGCGTATCTGGATTGTCAACCATAGCTTCTTCACTGATATTGTTGACCAACAATTCATCGAGATAGATGGTAAGTTAGGCAGAAGAACAGATGAGTCCTAACAAACGGAAGCTCATTTTTGTGGAAAATGCAAATAACAAACTCCTTTGTCAGGTAAACCCCTAAACTGAAATGGAATAGGTTTAGTATTGACATGTTATCCTTTGAATTGCCCTCAATAATCCAACAGTATTGACATCTCTCTCTTGAGCCAGTAAATTTAGTGAAAAAGCAAGCCTGACAGTATATGCAGAAAAGGGTGAACATACCATTTATCTGCTACATTCCAGCATGAAACGCTTTCCTAAATATCTTTTAGAACTCTACCATCAGTGAGAATCCAAATCTCCCACAGATGAAAGAAATCACGTTTGTCTCCAAAGAAAAAGAAGGATCCTGACAGAACATACCTTCAGATTGAAGGATATCAAGGAAGTGGATCACTTTAAAAGCCGCAAGTCATCTGTACTGTTCAATCAATAGATTGATGCAACATATGCAGAAGGAGATGAACATTGGTGCAGCCTCATAAGGCCATCCAACAAATGTATTAGAGGTCCAGTTACATAGCATAAGAAATAAAGAAGTTTGTCCAACTTACAGAGGCACGCTTGCCTAGTGGCTAGGCATAGATAATTGCCTCATCAACTCTCCAAAGGACTATTAGTCGCACGAGTATCCCGAAACAGTAGGATGATGTATGTCCTATGTGAAATTTCACCGATTTTGCTTCAAATCAAAAGGATTACGACCAGAAGTGAACTGGTCTTATTGCTGTGTCTTCCGCTATCAATCGAATGGAATGTTTCCATTGCTCCTAATGGGCATTCGAACAGAAAAATGGTCCAAGTTTTACAAATATCCAACTACAAGAGACCTAACTATTGTATCAATGTTAAAAACCAAAAGGATCTTCTAATTATAATGCAAAGGAAAACAGATTTTGTTGGCTTATACCAATGGTTTTGACCATGGTGCACTGCCAAACGACTCCTGCTGACAACACATGACGAGGCTACTCTGTTTTGTTAATAGCCTGTTCCAATATAAACTTTCTTGATCAAAAGCCCAAGAGGTTGCAATGCAAAACCTTCTATCTTTGACAGAGCAATTTTGACATACTAACGGTCTGGGTTCTACCAGCAAGAAACTCAAGGAGTTAATTCCAATTATAGGATGCATCTTTTCTTATACCCTCTCCTGCAGTGGAAAAGCTACGCTGTAATATCACGTTCCATGTCCTGCTATCTCAGTGCCAAACAGCCACAGTGAAAGAGAAAGAACATCTGATGATAGCTTTGGCATTTTGACAAAAGATATCACATGTTCACCAAATAGACAAACATAAGGGATCATGAGCTGTGTTGAAGTAGTCGGACAAAGTAAAATGCTCTGACGCATGAAATCAATGTCACATGTTCACCAAATAGGCAAACATAAGGGTGAAGATGAAGTCATTGTTCTCAATACCTCAAATCAAAACAGGTTGACAATTTAACATCTCAACGATTGATTTCATGCGTCAGAGCATTTTACTTCGTCCGACTACTTCAACACAACTCATGATCCCTTTAGTCACCCACCAGGACCAGTCTGGGTAATTCAACTACTTCAGGGCCCAGTACAGAAGTAAGACTCGGATAAACTACAACAGTTTTAGTAGCTTCAACACCTTTGTGTTACAGAAAAGAGGCAATTAATTGGATAACAGGAAAACAAACTGTAAAAATGAACTAATCTTTTGGTAAATACTACTAACCCATTCAACCAAGCTTTCATCTCCCAAAGGTCGATTAGAATCAACTGGTTTCTGTCCAGTCACAAGCTCCAGAAGCACCACCCCGAAGGAGAATACATCAGATCTATCGGTTAGCTTTCCACTTGATGCATATTCTGGTGCCAAATACCTGATAATGGCAGCAGAATTATCACGAGAGATACTGAAAACGCACTTACACTCCATATCCACAGTTGCCCTGCTAAAAGAAGCAGTTCATGCAACGTGTAGACCTAAATGAAGAGGGACTTACTAATAACCTACCCGAATGTACCCACAACACGTGTAGAAACATGAGTATGAGTGTCATTTGTTAATTTTGCAAGTCCAAAATCTGCAACCTGTAACTCATATGTATGGAAGCAACATTGACCCAAGAAAGCATGAGAAAGAAAATTAAATTACTATTAGGCACTCGAAAGAGTCAAACGGGATAGATTAGCCGGGAAACCATGCCTGAGCTTCAAAAGCATTGTCCAAGAGAATGTTTGCTGATTTTATATCTCTATGGATGATACGAGGATGACCTGGAGAAGAGAACAAGAGAAAACTTTCAGAAGGATCAGCAAATAAAAAGCATGCCAATGTAATAGAGAAGTGAAGAAATACAATCTTCATGAAGATACGCCAATCCACGAGCTGCACCAAGAGCAATTTTCAGCCTTGTTGGCCAGTCCATCGGTGGCTGTCCTTTGCCTAGTCAATATATATTACAGATTGCAAAATCAAATCTATTAAGCAGAACAAAAAAAGAAGCATGCTAAGTCAGGAGCTTCAGCATCATCCAAGTATCCTACCATGAAGATGATGTTCAAGAGTATTATTTGGAACGAATTCATATACAAGCAATCTCTGATTCTCTGCTATAGAGTAGCCAACAAGAGATACCAAATGCCGGTGGTGGACGCGGCTAATAATTTCAACCTCCGCCCTAAATTCTCGCTCCCCCTGTCCAGCACCAGCCTTGAGCTGCTTCACGGCCACTTCTCTACCATCTGGTAGACACCCTTTGAAGACGCAACCAAACCCACCCTCGCCCAAAAGATTTGCTTGCGAAAACCCATTTGTGATTTCCATCAGTTCGTCATAACCAAAACATGATTTAGAAGTGACTAAACCCTCCGGTGATGGAGAAGGTTGGGATCCATAACCTCCATATCCCATGGATGAATATGGAGAAGCCCCTGATGGCTTCGAATAACTGAAATTTGAACGAGACGAATTTCCAAGACCTGCTTGACTGTAATAATAGGGATCTGCAACAAAAGACAGCCATGAATATTTGAAGTAACATATAAAGAATACTAATATCTGAAACATAGAAAGATTAAGAGGCACAAAAATGAAAAAGACAACGTTTATTCACTTTAAATCACCAATCTTCGATAAACATGAAAAAAAGACTCGATTTTTCACGTTCAAAAAATTTCAAGTCTTCCTCATCATTAAATTTTTGCATCACCACAAAGTTGTGAGAAAACAATGAATCCGAAAAAACAAAAGTAACCAATCAAAAAGTAAAAGAACAATAATCTGAGAAACATATGTAAAGATTAAGAGGTATAAGTATGAAAAAGGCAATGTTTATTCCCTTTCAAGCTGATAAACATCAACAAACAAAAACTCCACTTTTCACGTTCAAAAATTTCAAATCTTTCTCATCATTAATTTTCCGGTAAAACAAAAATTATCTAGCAAGATATTCCAAACAATTGCAAGTATCAGCAGTGGTAAAGATTCAGACCTGGATTCCTCGGGTAGCCGCCATGAGGTCGATACATGTCACCTATGGGATA
This sequence comes from Brasenia schreberi, assembly GCA_036023115.1. Taxonomy (NCBI): domain Eukaryota; kingdom Viridiplantae; phylum Streptophyta; class Magnoliopsida; order Nymphaeales; family Cabombaceae; genus Brasenia; species Brasenia schreberi. The sequence goes on along the minus strand of JAYKKT010000092.1, from coordinate 6,074,743 downwards.
GGCCCTCCTCTTCCTCCTCTTTGCAATAATACAACACATAGCAAACAATGACAGCAGCACAATAGCTGCGACTGCCGCAGCAACTGCCAACCCGGTGCTCGATCCTCCGGCTGAACTCGGGCTACTGGGACTATCATTACTGCTGGACGACGACGTTGAAGCCGACGCAGACGGCGTCGGCGGAGGAGACGTATTAGTGGGCGGTGAATCAGAAGGTGGTGATGTGGATGGAAGGGCCGGAGGAGGCGGGGGTGGCCGATTTGAAGGAGGGGATTCCGGCGCCAGCGGTGGGGATTTGGAATGCGGAGGTGGCGGAGGGTGGTTTGGAATTGCAGGTGGCGGAAAAGCATGGGAGGGAGGCGGCGGTGTCGATGAAGGGGGAGGCGGAGGCGAAGAAGTGGGGGCTGGAGGCGGAGATGTCGAAGGTGGCGGTGGCGAATGTGACGGTGGTGGCGGAGACGGGCTCGGCTCCGTCGGCGGCGGCGGAGAAGAACTAGGAGGTGGGGAATTTGACGGATTTGCAGGAGGAGGAGGGGAAGAAGACGTTGAATTTCCACCGTCAGATGAATTGGATGACATTCTAACAAACTCAAAATTTTCTTCCTTTTCTCTCAATGATTCCGTCTGTGTTTTTCTCTAATTTAAACATCTAAAATACCCACAATTCTGTCATTCACCCAGGAGATCTAACCCCCTCAATTCAGAGAAACATAAAAGATCAATTCAGAAACAAGCAATACCCACATCACCATTCATCAATAAATCGCCATTTCTCAATCCAAAAACTTGAAAAAACGCATCTTAAAGTCTCAATTCTCATGCAAAATCGAACTCTGCCATGAAAAGAACAATACCAAGATCTTCATTCATCGTGTTTTGATTTCTATTCTAGAATCATGCACCCTGTTGATCAAATGGATCCTCGAAGGTAAGTTGAGGTCAGCCTCCATCTTCAACCTCTCGTTCAAAAGATCAAAAGATGCTCTTTAATTGTCCCCGCTTTACTTGTGAAAACCATCTCCTAAATTCGCATGAAGGCTAAAAACCACCACCGGTTTTAGAGGGGACGCCAGATTTGTCTGTAGATGCTGAACACGTTAACCCCAGCCACTCCGTGTCCCCATAGAATTTCCTCAACAGTTAACGTCCTCCCCCTCCCTTCACAATTTTCAAATCTAGTCCCATAGAATTTCCTCAACAGTTAACGTCCTCTCCCTCCCTTCACAATTTTCAAATCTAGTTTGTCTTTATGCCTTTAACAATCTTATTAAATTAAATCATATCATATTTATTAAATATGTTATTTTATTCTTCCCCTTCTAATCATTAACAAATTGAATCATGTAATATGATATGAGAGACCGTGTTCTCTTGGTCAAAATTCCTTTAATGGTGCACAAAGAGCAACAGCTCACCCGGCAAGGGGTTCAGTAACAAGTTTAATGTCACCTGTCCGATACCTGGGGCGTGCATGGGATTTGGCCTCTCCATTGTAAGCACGCCCAAGTTCCCAATAACCGGACCTGGCTATTTCCATGAGAGCTAGGAGCAGTGGTGGACTCAGGACTTTTTTTTGGGTGAGACTTCTATTCTGGTTTGAGACATACTTGTATTTCACATTTACAAAATACTTATTATTTTCCTATATAAAGTAGTGGATTCACTATTTTTTTAAATTTCAGGAGACGCATGCCTTGCCTCGTCTTAAAGTGGGTCTGCCACTGGTTAGGAGTGGACTCAAAAGCGCTTTTAAGTTAAAGGTTAAGAGTTCCATATTGAGTGGCCACATCTGGTAAGCGCCTGCTAATTCGATCTCAGTCTCATACAATGTCGTCTTGGGATTCTAAATCCCTAATAAGTTTTTTTTTACAGAAACTTATCAAATGGGGGAACCAAAGGTGACTTGCTGCTTATGGTACCCTCTAGGCTCTTGCAAAGACTATTAGACGTGGTCATGTTTGAGTAATTTAATCGATATTTGGATGATTAACTAATAAGCAAGTCTTCCGTTGGTAATTGTCGACCTAAATGATTTTATCATGATCGAATTTTCATGCAGTGTGGACTGTTGAATTTTGAATCTTTCTAATAAAAGTCTGCTTATACATGCAAATTAAGTACTTGTAAATGTATTTGACCAACTACAATATAGACATATCCCTATACACATACGCTCATGCATACATACATAGACACGTTACATATAATAATATATATATATATAAATGATATAATCTTGCGCAAGTATATACTCTTTAAATACTCTTGGAGTAGTTTCATTTCTCTCTTTCTTTTATATATATATAATTATTGCTTATGTGTGTGAGCTCTCTCGTTTCTTTGGATCTTGCCACTCCAACTGACCTCCGTTGCTCTCAACTACCTTCCTCTGTCTACATATTATGACATAAGCATAACTACCATGATTACGTGTCATAAGAATATTAATATATGTGCGTTTTCCAATAATTTTCAACCACTGGTTGAAAAGGTTACACTAAGAGCATCAACTCACGGGTAGGGTTGTCTGGCACCCACACCTGCTCATAAAGTACAACCGTAATATATATATATATATATTCTCAAACCTCATCTTCACTCAAATACATTTTATCATATCATTGTTTTACTTTTAAAATGATCAGTTGAGGTGATAAAGTAAAATTGATGGAATGCAGGTGGTCTATTAAAAGTAAAGTATAAAAGTAAAATGATACTTTTAATTCAAATCTTCACCACTGATTTTTAATCAAATGATAGAGATTTTTGAGTAAATTTGAGCACTAATGGGGTTTGGGTATTTACTATATTGTCTATTATCTATTATATATACTATATTATATACAAGATACGGTAAATGCTCAAACCCCATCCATGCTTAAATCTATTCAAACTTTTCAATCATATGATCTTTAAAATAAATGTTTGAGGTGATAAAACTCGGTGCATTAAATGCAAAATATAAAAGTGTAACAATACTTAATTTAAATCTCTACTATTTATCGATGAAGATATTTGAGTAGACTTGTGCATAAATCAAGCTTAAGTATTACCCATTACCTATATATAATATACCAATTATGAGCAATATATTGGAAAGAAGTGAAAGAAACCACGAAAGGTGGCTGTGAGGGGCTAATGCCAGAAGTGGTGGCAGGCGGTCCACACCCTCTCTTACCATTCATCCTCAAACATCCTTAAAATCTCAATCTTTAATTAATGAAATAAATCGTTGAAATTTAAATTTAAAAGGTTTGTAAGTACATAAAGTATACTTACCACCATCTTACTTTTTAGTTTAAAGATCTCAATCTTAAAACTTAAAAATCAACCACTTGAGATCTTTAAGGAGTTTATAGATGAGTGTGCACATGAACTATTCTCTCTCTTAGACAGACAAAACACGTTTCTTAGAAGCTCATATTTCACAAATTTGAAGGTTTTATTAAGGAAATTATTTGTGCTGAAAAAAAGGAAAAGAGAAATTCGTCGGTTTCTTATGATGTATGTAGCCGTTGTATGGTAGGTCACCACTTCCCCATTTCTTCGGCCTTTACATTCTTCTTTGTATGGTCTTTAGTATCATAAAAAAGAGGGCTTTAATTGCTCGTTATTTATTGCCCCACTCGTACGGTAGAACTCCTCCAATGGATCCCACCAGGTCCATCCAATGGGTCTCACCAGGTCCGACACGGAGAGCGGTAACTAACGGCAGGGCGTTCTAGCGTTGTTGCTGTTGGTGGGGAGTTGGATAGAGTGCATGTGTGGGTGTATGTGTGTTAGGCTTCAGCCTTCTCTTGTAACAAAAAAAAGTGTTTATGACACTGGATCAAGTATCACAAACTGTAGATCCGGCCCGAAAAGTGTTGTCTTTTGTCCTAGGATGACCTTCATCATACATCAAATCTGAGCCGTATAATCGAGTTTGGATATCGCATTGGATGGTTGTGAGTTTTTGTTTGTAACAAATGGGAACACATATGCATGCATGCCCCAAGAATCGAACTCGTAAATGAGATCCAGTTGTGTCCGAGGCTGGGAAATGATCTTGGCCCTCATGGTTCCCATCCCTTGATCATGAAGAATGGATGTTTAGTTTGGTTAAGTTCAGCCTTCTTGACGCACCATAATATATACATAAAGTTATGTAGGTATTTATATATACTTATATATTTTTAAAAATATAATTACATATAATTTTTATATAATGCCATTTACTTGTTTCTTAGTTTTTTGAGATTTGTCATTTCTCATGTCTCATTTTGGTTCTTGTTCCAGTACAACATAGCAAAAATATACTCACGGGCTAGATGCTCACAGATCTTAATTTTCTCTAATTGTTTTTTTGGGTTACAATGGAGATGTTGAAGGCAGAGGCATGCCTCCGGTATGGAACACATCATCTCCAACTCGAGAGTTGACCCCTTAGCCAGGTGAGCTATTGGTCCTCGTGGTGCATTCAAAATGAGGATTAGGTCAAGTAAATATATAACCATGGAGATATTATTTAAAAAAAAATGAAATAGTTGTTTTCATGCTGTGAACACTTAGGGGAGCCTTTCCTACTCTCTCTCTTTGAGGAGAGTGAAGTTAACTTCTAAGTAGACTTTTGAACTTTGTTGGCCTTCTTTTCCAAAATTAATAGTTTTGCTGTTGTTTTTCTTCCGAAACCGTAGAACTTCTAATGAAAAACCATTTTTTTTCTCAAACATTAACTTTTAAATCTTAATTTTATGGAAACAAAGAATCCATGTAGCCAACCCATTTAATATATGAAAAAACTTAATTGTTGTTAGTATTAACTTTTAAATCTATAAGAGAAAGATTTCACATATTATTCAGTCTTTCATGGTATCATTTTACAGGTTTGCCATTGAAACAGTTCGATGAGAATATAATCTTATAATTAATGAGTTTTGAAAGTACGTGTAATTAGTTCTCAATGTTTTTATACTTAAAAGTATAAATTTATGAGAGTGCCCCCCATGGCACAACTATCAACGAGACGTGAGCCTGCGTTAGCTCATCTGTCAGGACTACTCTCATGTCATATGTCGTCAAATCGATTCTCAAGGTGTGCATGTGTGTTGGGCTTCAGTTTCCTGGAACAATAGTTCAGGTAAACAGGTGGGACATGCCTTACATGCGCCACCCCATAAGGCTAACACAGCACCTGTCTTTGGCGAGGTTCGAACTTGGGATGTCTTTAACAGGTTTCTAAACCACTGGTGTCTAGAAGCCCGCAAGGACCGTGCCTAGTCCCGTTGGAGCCGGCTTGGCCTGATTTGGGGGTAAAGCTCTCCCGGTGCTGGTTTTCACAGGATTCGAACTCGAGCCCTTTGCTCAAAGGAAACAAGTGCTGAACCATGTGGACCAAGCAAGCGTTGGTTATATAAATTACATTTTGGTTTGGTCTACAACTTTTACCTGTAAGCTGTTTGCTTACGTAAATGAACATAGGGTTCCTAGTTCTGGTTGTGGTTCCGGGACCGATTCCACCAACGGAGTGGTTTGGGTTCGAACCGCCAGGCAGGTTCCAAACCAGCCACGTTTACTCATGGCTATTCTTCAATAGAAAACAGTTCGAATTAAAAGAATAGTAAGATCAACAATACTGCAACTCATGATTCATGAGCAAAAAGATCCTCTTTGGCCTGCACCATGTTCAGGCTTACAGTGCCAATTTTAGACACGAGACGGAAACCCAACATGAACACAGTACTAAAAGGTCCACATTACTGCCCACGCAAATTGACATGATAAAAAACAGGTTGTACTCGTGTTAACTGGCATTTGGCACAAACACGAACTGACATTCAAAATGTTGGTTACTTAAGGATGATGTGTTTGTGATATTTATAAATAGTTAGCATTGCTAATGCAATATTTATAAATAGTTTAGAGATAAACCAAGGGCAAAATACAACAAAAAGAGGTTGTGTTTGTGATAACATGTTTCGTATCCAACACAATATGACATGACACGAACACGATCTTAAAACATGAAGATAGTGGCAATTTCCAGCATGATGCAGCAAACTGTGAAAAGTTCATTTCCAGTACAACCTGAAACACATTTTTTTGGCAATTTCAGTTACAACATGAAAATTCACAAGCATAATCCAAAACGGCCATGCCCGTGTACACCTGAAGTGGCACAAAAAGGGTCATGTTCGAGATCACCTGTTTTGGCGTGAAACAAAATGACACGATCAACCCACTGATTAAGACACGAATTACCCACTCCAACCTATACTTGATGGGTGCTGGTGATTCCTTTGAAAATGTTGGCGACTTTGGGGATGGTGGCGCCCCTGCCAGGATTTCGAGTTCCCTTTTCCTTTTGGTACAACTGGGAGGCAAAGCCAGATGCCTACCCCCGGGTATTGAACTCGTGACTCTTAACTTTTGAACCAACCCCCTAGCCGGTGAGTTCCTTCTCGTTGTCCAGAATTTCAAATTCTTGATCGGCCTCGATTTTTCTGTTCTTTAATTTTTTTTGTCTTCTCCCTAAATCGACCCTCTCCTACCTGATATTCTTGGTTGTTTCCTTAGAGGGATGGCAATGGGACGGATTTGGGATGAGTATACTTGTACCCGGTTCTCACCCTAACTTCAATAGACCCGGTTCCAACTGAAACGGTTCAGTTGCAATTTCACTTTTCATGGTGTTTCAGTAATTTTAAAATTTTAAAAATATTTTTACTGCTTTAAGGCGGGTTCAGATTCAAAACCAGAACCGCTTCGAAATCAACGATTCTAGAACCAGAACCGGCTTTGAGCCGGTTCTGTTATGATTCTAAGTTTCGGGGTAACTGAAACCCATCATATCTATGTATGTATGTTAGGTCGGGTACTTACCCTCATTCCTGAAGCCAAACCCGATCCGGTTGGGTTAGGGTTGCATGGGTCGGGTGAATATTGTCATCCCTAGTGACTTATGTTAAAAAATCTCTCAAGGTGAGGCAAATAGCCCCCACAAATACATTGGTGAGCTTTCCTATGTGAGGCAAAGTCTCGCCGTGGGCTATATTGATTCCATCTTTCAAAACGTAGGTGGCGATGTAGATCCACTATTGGATGGAAGAAGCAACCAACTGCCATTAATGGACACCAAAAGCAACATGCTTAGTAGAGCTCATAATCTAGCAAAACCTTATTGAATTTCTTTTTGAACCAGAATTCTTCTTCTTCTTCAGATACTCCAGCAAGATTCGAGAGCGAGGATCGAACACATGCCGCATGGGAAGGCAAGTACAAACCTGTAGATCAACTGACCAAGCATAGTCTAGCACAGCTGATCATATTATCTAGAGAGAAGCAGCAAACTTTATTTTGATTAAACAGTCTGCAAACCCATGAAAGTCGATCCTTTGTAAGATATATATCACACAATTCATAATCGCCAGGCAGACTTTCGGCTTTGGGAGTTTGAACAGTTACAAGGCCTTGAGAACTTTTATGTGGGTATTTGATGTAAGTCTTATTGCCTGCCTTTGGTCATACGATGGCATAGGTTGATTCCGGGTAAACTGAAAACGATGGTTTCAAAACCACTAGTTCCAGTTTTCATGAAACCAAGAACATGAACCAAACTAGAATTATGTCAATTCTGGTTCCTGTTTGAGTCCTAAATCATCCAAAACAGAGAAAAATTATTAAAGGTTTTGAAATTTTAAAAAATAAAATCAAAAGAGATGGAACCGGCAATTTGAAACCACTTGTTCCGGGTTCATAGAAGGTCGAACCGGAAACAAAACGGGTGGTCTCCGGTTTCCTGTCCAACTTGACCGGTTCCATTTCCAGTTGGTTCCTTGCCCAGTTTGGTTCCGGTTGAAACCTCCGAACTGGCCATGTCTAGTCCTACTCTCACACGTTATATAGTTATCTCTGCCTAATCTTTCTACGATGCTTCTCTTGTTTGAGAAAACATGGTTCATGGTCTAATCAAATAAATGATTTGTTTTCTCTTTAATGAGAAAAAATAGAATTTTAGTAGTAAATTTGTGATCTAATCAAATCAATCATTATGCTCGATCTTGTGTAATATTAGCATTTAACTCAAAAGATTCAAGGGTATATTTTATCATGTGGCTTCAAGTTTCAACAATCTCTCTTTGAATTACTTTGTCCTTGAATTGTTGCTCATCTTTTCAAATATTCCATCATTTGTTTTTGTTTTTTCCTGTTACAAGAGGAAGGCCGAAACTTAACACACACATGCATCCTTTGAGAGTAGAACTCCTCACCATCAGCAACGGCACTAGAGCGCTCTGTCCTTGAGCTAACACTCGGTGCTTCTGTCATTTGGTATGAACTTTGAGCGACTCTATAACATTTTTCTTCTTTTTCGTTAATGATAGGCAATGAAATACCTGGAATGACCCTTTCGTTCATTCATTACTGGCAATTCGGCTTGCTTCTGTCATTGAAAAGCCTTTTACCAACAGCAGTATTTTAGCAATCCATTTACTACTACAACAACAAGAACTAAGTCTTTTCTAAAACAAGATGGAGTGAGCTATATAGATTCTTTGTTTTCAATTCGAGGGTTTGAACCAGAAAAAAAAACAATCCATTGCTTGCAGTACGAAGCTTTTCTCAATGATATTAACCACAGACTGCATCTCCCTAATTGCCGAGCAAACCTGGTTGTCGGCCAGAGCTATGTTTTGGTTATAAGATCATGCTTAAGTGTTTGAATTTTTTTTTTGAAGACTTAAGGCACCAATTTGCTAATTGGAACACAATGCCAAAGTGGAGCAAGTTCCTCATTTCATTTTAAAGTTCTTTCTGATCCCCAGAAAGGACCAACAAGGCATGCCCATTCTCCCAGCAAGGATAAGCTAGATCCAGTTTTAGATCTAATTACTGATCCACTTCAATTTGGTGCAGACAATACAAATTCCTTTGTGGACTTCTCTTATGGATTGTGAACTTAGAGGTTGGTAGTGTGTGTAGCTCTGCTCAACCGATCAAGGATTAAAGAAAGTAGGCATGCAACCTGATGTGTCCGTGGATCGAACACCAAGAAGACGAACTTAGATCTGCACATAATATATATATATATATATATATATATATATATATATATATATATATATATATATATATATATATATAGAGAGAGAGAGAGAGAGAGAGAGAGAGAGAGAGAGAGAGAGAGAGACAGACTCATGCACACACACCTACATATATGTAGGTGCATACTTATGAACATGTGTATCTATATATACATATGGATAGATAGTTACGCATACGCCTGTATATAAATGCCTGTATATAAATGTTTCTTGCATCATCCACTCTTTTGCCGTTGTCTCTTTATGCTCCCATTTACTAAACATCACACTGACAAAATCTTAAATATAACAAATGAATTCACCTTATTTTGATAACCTTTTTTTATAATCCACTCTTGTGATTTCAATTTTAGTTTAGTATCAACACTGAAGGCAAACCAAAGATCTGCACAAATGCACAACCAGGCTTCCGTTCAACAAGCAGGAAGGCACCCTGAGGAGATTAGTGAACCTTGTCCTTCAATATAGTAGCCTTGGGGAGAAGAGAGTTTCAGATCAACAAAACAAGAAAATCTTTATGTGAAGCAGTGTTATAAAAATAGTATTGTATCGGACGATATGCTATGAATACCATGCATATTGATACTATCTTACGATAATACACCGGTACACTCTATTATACGATCTGATGCAAATTTCAAAAGTGGTATTTTTTAAAATCAAAGCTTAGGTGTATTTAAACCCTCTCTAGGCCAGCTTCTTTGGCTCCTCTTACATATGTACCCCTTCCTCTCTTTTAAGATAAACTCCTTTCTCTATAAAAATCCCATAATATATTTTCTATTCATTAATATTTATCAATCCTAAATTTCAAAATTAGGCCCAAGGGCAGGCGACATGCATGTGAATTGGTTTGTTTTGATGATGATTCCATTCTCTTGGTATGGTGTATATTCCAGAATTTTTCATGATTTTTAATTTTTTATATTTCTCGTGAATTAAAAAATTTATTTAGAAATCACATGTACCAGTGCCCCATGTGGTGCGAGGTTCTATACAATAGTTAAAACATAGATCTGAAGTGTAAAGGAGATTACCCATTTCAGCTGCTTTTCTCAGCTTCCTATCGGAGAAGTTCAGTTATTAATTAGCTTAAAGCAAAGCAAGAAACAAAGATTACTCATCGGAGTAATACCATATGGTTCCATTATGAATCTTTTAAGCTTCTTTTGAATGATCAAAGTTGCATGCATTGGGAGCATCTTTGTTCAGCTTCATCTTCTCCAAAGGTTGATTTGCAACTAGGCCCGCACAGTGATTTTCAGTGGTTTATAATGGTTATGTGAATTGGATGTCGTGTATGATTAGTTATTTGTGTAGAACATTTTCTCAATTATTTGGTGATTGAAAAATTTAGATTCACCATTTCAAAAGTTCATAAGTTTTCACTTCCAACTTATAAGCTTTCCTCCATTGATGATCAATCAACATATATACATACATATATGGATTTTTGTTAGAAAATTTAACATGATATCAAGCCTAGTATGATGTGGTACAAGCTCTTAAATAATCCATTTTGGGAGTGAGTTGCAACAGAGGCATAGAGAAATTATATACTACAAAATGTTTATCTTTATATTGGATCTTTTACAGGGTGATCCAGGCGTCAATTACAATTAGCTTTGTTACTAATCAATAAAAATGTATTAACAATATCTCATTTTATCAAAGGGCGATGAAAATTTAACCACAAAAATCACATATATCACTATGCTTCCTAAAGCTTAATTTGGATGTTGTAAGGAAATGTCAGACACGGTTCCAGTTTGCTTGAAACCAAGAATCATAAACAAACTGGACCGGGGTCAATTTCTGCTACTGTTTGTACCGAGTGGCTCCGGTTCAAACCTTGAACCAAATGAAAATGCTAAAAGATTAAAAAATGAAGAAATTGGAAACAAATGGAGAGTTGAGCCAACGCTCGAGGTGCCCTACTATCAGAATTATAATCAAGAAAAGAAAGTGTATACAACAGAGTTAATATGGTAGTTACAAAAATAACTTGCGGATATATTAAAGGCATACTTGCTTCAAATACCATCTAGCACACTCTTCATGTATCTCCCTCACATCTGCTGCACTCCAAACGATCCAACGGCCTCCCATTGTATCGATCCCAAATATGAGCTCAAAATCCTGACCTTCAAGCTCCGTTTCAGCAATTGGGGGATTCCATTGCAGGGAAGGATCCGTAGGAGAGCCCTCCATTGTTGAAGGGTCCTCCTTCCTTTGGCTTTCCTTGGCAGCCACAAAAGGATCGAATTTTTGAGTCGAACATCGCTCACGATCAACGCTATTTGGGTCTTCCTTTTCTTCGTTTGATCGAGACTCGCGGCAGCAACTCGCGCGCTATTTAAACCTACAAGAAGTGACATCCCAGGGATACGTTTCGTACGACACGGGACACGTAATGTTGAACCGAAGCGTCAAGCACAGGGTCGTGCAGAAAACTTTTGACGGTGATAACACATATTAATAAAGTTTTTTTCCTACGCAAATAGCATATGAATAATAAGTTAACTGCCAGCAGATAGAGAGACGGAGACAGAGAGAGATTGTGGGAGTGCGTCTTTCCTTTTTCTGTCTTCCTCAACGCAGAAAGAGGGTCTCAAGAGAGAAAGAGGAATTATGTTATTACTAATAAGTTGTTTCTCAAATCGTTGTTCTTTGTATTTTGCGATCCTTTTGCATTGTCTCCTCTCCCCTTTCCAGTGGGTGCCTATAGTTTTCGTTTTCTCTGCAGAACCTCAATTCCCTCTCAATCTAGTGACGGTGGTCAGAGTTTTTGAAGTCTTTTCATTTCTGTTTCTTTATTTGTTGACTTTTCTTTTTGATTATTTATCAGTTGGATGTGTAAATCTTTTGACGTTGTTAGATTTATAGAATCGCAGGGAATTGCTGAAGGATAGGATCCTACTACCTATAATCCGCTTTGTCTCATTGATTCTCCGCTCGCTTTTGTGTTTGATTCATATATTCTGTTATATGTTGTAGGTGGTCGCAGTTTATTTCTTCTGCTAAATTTGCTATTAGGATATGCTTATTGTCTGATGTAAACTGCATTTAATTCTAAACAACAAAGTTTACATTTAATTCTAAACAACAAAGTTTTCTATTCCTTACTGAATGAAACCCATGCTGTATTGTGATAACTAATTTAAGCTGGAAAATATGGCTCTGCTTTAATGTTTAGTATCTTCGTTTGTCCCTAACATGTCAAAGTGTCGTGGATAATTTCTATTATCTGGTCTTTTTAGGATGCTTGCATAGCAGTCGGCATGGATTCTTACCTATCAAATTTGTGTTTTTCTCTAGGAAGAGGGTTCTGCAACTTTGGTGGTGTCTATGTACCTTCCATATTGATTGTTGTGGTCGGTTGATCCTGAATTGATCATACATCTTTTACTAATTTATCAACTATTCATTTAGATCATATAAACTAATACAGATCCATTTTCCTTGCATTAGTATATGATTGAATTTTTATCATTTACTTTGGCCAATTGCAGTAAGCAATGAACTATTTACTTTAACCAGTTAAGAAGATTGCTAGTTGAGCAATAGTGCATGTTGGTGTCCACTGTCCATGGTATTGCTGCCACCAATTCGTGATTCCTAAACTAGTTGTCATTTTGTCTTTGGTGTGGGGGATTTACTTAACCTATCAGCTTTTCTGAAGGCATTTCTAGGGTTTCTGCTGCGGCTTCATGCTGTCTACTTGGTTGTGTACCTATATATGGGCTAAACAGTAGTTTGAGCATTCCATGGGAGATTTGGTTGGCAATGAACGACCTTGAAACGTGTAAGATCATCCCTGAGAGAAGTGAAGATAATATCAAAGGACTTGTCTCTGATAGAGCCTATTGGCTCTTTCAGAGACAATTAAAATCTTTACCTTTAGCTGTGGATGATGCAGTTGGCAAAATCTTACACAAAAGCGTGTAAGGTTGCAGCATCCAGTTGCTCTTAATCTACAAAGGGAATCTTGTGTCTTCACAACTCCTTGGACACTGAACTTTCTTTGTACATCGATCATCAGTGCAGAAGAGACTAAATTCCTACCAAAACACTTCAGGTACTTTACTTGCTTTCAGTTCAGTGGCCCTCATGCAAATGTTTGTTCACACAGTGGTGTTATTGACGGTCCTTGGTCACTCATTTCTATTTGAGAAGATGAAATTGATGAAACAACACGCTTATCTGTACTTTCTGACTCATCCCCTCTTATGGTTGCATGATGCTTATCTTGTGGCATTTTTATGCTTTCTTTTCCTCGGTTGTGATTAATTGGTGCTGATCAAACTGTGCATCGGCATGACCATCAAAATTCCTTGTTGCCATTGCATAATGGCTTTCTCAAAATAATAGATTCTCAGTTAATAGCCAGTAAACTGTTATTTGATAATTTTTTTGACTTTGATCTAATGAAAGAGATGTTGAACCCAAGGAGCACTCCCATGTCTCTCATGAGCTGCATGGCTGCCGATCAACTGTTCATTTTCTTCATAATTTCTCAAGTCCAGAATATGTTAGACAATAAGTTGCATCTCTTTGTATGATTATGATCTCCGTGTTGTAGCTATATGTCACTTTTGTTGAAAACCTTTGTGTTAAGGTGCATTGGCTATTGGTTGAAGATCAATCAATGTTTGAAAATGCACTTATTGTTATTTGATACTTCGTGATCTTGATAACTTTAAAGTTGCATTTTCATGTGATTAAGATCTCCGTGTTGTGGCTATATGTTACATTTATTAGCCTTTTGTTGAAGACCTTTGTGATTAAGGTGTTTTATGTTGTTGGCTATTGGATGGAGATGAGTGAATATTGAAAATGTACTTATTGTTATCTTGATAACCTTTGCTTTATATAAATATTTAAAAATAATGCATAAAAAGAGTTTTGCCTTTAATATTGATTATTCATTTGGTATATTTTGAGCATTTTGTGCGAGTGATAAGGATTGCATTCAAAGAATTCTTGTTTTTTGAGACAAATTTTTTATTTTGAAAAGGTTCTTAAAAAACATTATAAATCTTTTAGTATATATTTAAAATTTATTTTGATCATCTTGATGGATTCTCTTATCCTAGAATCATGTTTGATATTGTGAGTTATTTAAGGGCCTTGGCATTTGATTGTTTTGAATGATTCGAGTTTAGCCTTAAAGCTTGTTTGGGTTCAAGTTTTTCTTTAAAACTCAGGTTTGAGCTTAGCCTTAAAGCTTGGTTGGTATATTAAGGCTTTTTTGTAATATCATGAGCTTGTGGTGATTCATGAACTTATTTGTTATATTTGATAATCTTACTTAGATGATCAATATTTTTTATTAAAGAACTTTTTTGAAAAACACAAGTTTTCAAGTTTCTAGTTATGAGATCTTAATACTTTAATTCAGAATTAAATTATATAAGTTTTATTGTAGGTAGATCACAAGGATGAGTTCCAATGCATGCAGACACATAGAAAAGTATTGAACAAAAACGAAGTTGAAGCTTCGGAAAAGATTTCTGCAGCTGAACACATAGGATTTGGACCAACAGGACAAAATGTGCAACAATTAATGTGTTGAACATCAACTACTTATCGAGTCATTTTCTGCAGTCAATTGTCAACATGTGCACAAGACTTCATATGCAAACCCATATGCAAGAAGACAATCTTATTAAAATGATATTGATCCGCTATCTTGGTTGACTTGGGTGAATTGGTTCCTTGGCAAAAACAAGTTGACAAAGAATTTGGCACCAATATCAGACAAAATAAGCAACCATTGATATGTCTTATGAAACAATACTTATGATGTTGATTCTTAGGCAGTCAATGATCAACATATGCACAAGACTTTAATGGTAAAGAGAAAGATGTTCAGGTGTCAAGGAAAGAAAGGCTTTGTAATGAGGCTAGATAAAGTTGGTAAATAGAAAGAGGCACACATATCAACAAATTTAGTGTTGAACTCAGCACTAAGAGATTTTGATATGGTTTATGCTCAAGTCTATGCCGTGGTGGTGAATTGTCCCATAAGGCGTAGTGTTCATGTCTCTACTTAAGTTGTTGAAGAGGGTTTTTATAACAAAGCAAAAAACACAAATACATATTTATTCTAACTTTGCCCCTTGAATATTTCACTTCTGCACAGGCAAGAAAAATATTGCCAAAACATTCAAAATAGAGCAGCTCTTGCCATTTTAATCCTTGGCTAGTTTCATAGGAGAAATATCTATTAGAAAACCTGTCATTAAAAGATAAAAAGGATCATTACGTGGTGCAACATACATTGTCATTAAAGAATGTAATGCTTGTCAAATCTCTATTGATAACTACCAATGGGGTGTTATTGAAAAGCCTTCCCACATCCCTCCTTTGTTGATATGTACATATCAGTGTATATGTGCATATGTATGTATGTAAGATATATACATACACACACACACACACACACACACACACATACATATATATATATATATGTGTGTGTGTGTGTGTGTGTGTGTGTGTGTTTACGTGTGTATGAATATATGTATATATACATATAATGTATATATGTACACAGACACATGCACATATATACATATATGTAGGTACTTAGGTATGTACATGTGTATGTCTGTATCTACATATACATATGGATAGTTAGATACGCAAACTCCCTGCCAAAAATTCTTTATATCATCCACTCTTTTCTTACTCTCCTTATGTACTCATTAACTAAACATCACATTAATACAATGTTAAGTATATCAAATGAAATCTCACCTTATGTTGACAACCTTGGTAAAAATCTACTCCTATGTTGGTTTCATTCACTTTTAATTTAGTATGAACTCTGAAGGCAAACTGAATGTGCACGCGATTGCACAGCTAATATTACATTCGATAAGCAGGGAGGCGTCCTTACTGGATTGGTGAACCTTGTCCTTCAATATTAGTCTTCGGGAGAAGTGACTCCCAGATTAGCAAACACGAAAATGTATCCAAGTGTTAAAGGAGATTATCTATTTCAGCTGCTTTTCTCAGCTTCCTACAAGAGAAATTCAATTATTAACTAGCTTAAAGAAAGGCAATAAACAAAGGTTGCGCATCGAAGTAATGTTGTATGCTTCCATGATGAGCCTTTTTGGCTTCTTTTGAATCATCAGGGTTAAAACTGTATTGGAAGAATCTTCGTGTAGCTGTGTCTTCTCCAAAGGTTGGTTTACTTTTGCCCAATGATTTTGTGTGTCCTATTGTGATTATTTGAATTGAATGTTGTGTATGATTAGTTATTTGTATATGGAACATTTTCTCAACGACTTAGAGAATGAAAATTTTTGATACACCAATTCAAAAGTGTATAGGCTTTCACTTACGACTAAGAAGCTTTGCTCCATTGATGACGAATCAACATGCACACATATGGGCTTCCATCATATTTCTTTCGTATCCCATGAATGCTGGTTTCAAAATAAAGCAATAATGATCTAGAAAATTTAACATGATATCAAGCTACACAATGATAAAATGACAGAGCAATACCTTTCCATCACTTATGGAAAGCTTGAATCCCTTCTGAAAGTCCTGATGAAGCTTTATACTGGTTGTTGGCTGCCTAACACAATCCTCCATTACCTGAGCTTGAAACTAACTATATAAAGAAAACTCTCACCGTTGTTGGAGCACTTCATAATAAATCTCGTAAATGTGTAAAATCAAACTCACTCAACTCAGTGCCTAGTATGATGTTGTACAAGCTCTTAAATAATATATTTTGGGAGTGAACTGCAATAGAGGCATAGAGAAATTAACAGTCTACAAAATGTCTTCTATCTTATTTGGATCCTTCAGAGGGTGATCAAGGGGTCGGTTTGAATGAGCTTTGTTAGAATGAAATTTACAAAATATAATATCAGGATTCCATTTTATCAAGGATGGATGAAAATTTAACCACAGGAAGGACATTCACCGCTATGCTTCCCAAAGCTTAATTTGGATGTTGTTAGGAAATCACAGACTATATGACCAAGAGGAATACTATCCTTGAAACTCGCTAAAATCAACTTATGTAAAAGATTTTCTTTTTTACCTACGAAAAAATATTACAGGAGACCTAGTTGAACATGTTTGTCATATCCATACCGATGCTAATTTTTGGTGATATAACTGCTATTGCTGTCACGAACATATTGTGAACACATTGTGCCACATCCCGTTTGCCAACAGGTACTGCATCAATCAGTATACAGTTTGGAAATGCAAGTCGGTCTCAAACCGGTAGAGGAGATTATCACGAGCAATGAGCAGAATGATTTATAGACATAAAAGAGACTGTAGTTGATCATAATTCCAGCTACAAAAAATGAAAAGAAATGGCTCGTCAAAAAGAACCATTTTGATTGAGTGGTGCCATCGTTAATGTTGCCATGTATCCATGAATACACTAAAATTGAAGTTTGTACACAAAAAGTTCATAGATGGGAGCAACACCCGAGCAAAGCCACTCTAACTCTCAAACAAAAAACACATAATGTAGTTAGAAATTTGAAATGCCGAAGCGGACAACTGAAATTTCCCATCTATTTTGTAAACCACACCGATAGAAAACAGACTAATAAGTTTGAAGCGCAGAAACCAAATAAAGGGACGATGTTTTGATTTCAAAATGCATCACAAATCTTACAATTCAATCACTACCCATAAAATCGAAAATCGTCATATTGACTCCTCAATTGTACATCATAATATGTCGAAGGAACCAGCCAAATTTGTCGAGAAACTGACTGGATGAAAAGAATCATATCGTTTTCTCAAGGAAACGTCATAATATGGCCCAGGAAACCGTTGTACGTGTATAAAACAAATTGCATAGAGAGAGAGTACTCACTGCTGGAAGTTGTGTGGAAGAGATCGGAGTCGATTATTCGAGTACCTATAGCTTGTTGACAAGCTCGACAACGGCGTTCTTCTCCGAAAGCCTCACGCTCGACTTCGCCTCCAAACGCCCCTTCAAGTCCATCATTAATCCATCATCCATGTACGTCGCTCTCTTCGCTCCTGATTGATCTCACACCCGATGATCGAGAAAGATTATTGAGAACTGGGTCGATCATTCGACCGGAAGCAAACGCATGGGGTTTTTGCATTTCTTTCACGAGCGGCTCCCGCGCTATTTGAAGGTAGAGAACTTGGTTTCACAACCGTACGTGATATACGATACGCGACACGTAATGTTGAACCGAAGCAACAAGCCGATAGTCGAGCAACTAAAGTTAAATCGGTTGATGGAAAATTTGAAAGAAACCTAATTCACAGACACACGAAAATACGATACGGGACACGCAATGTTGAACCGAAAGGTCAAGCCAAAACGATGACGCAAGGTTAGAATCTCACCTGCTGTAATTCCCAATAATAAAAGAGAACGCGATTAGAGAGAGAGAGAGAGGGCGGGCGGCAACGCTGAGCCTCCGGTCGATCTCCTTGTCGATGCCGAGGTCTTCGATGTTAACGCGTTTGGAGTAAGCTGGATGGGTGACCACGGCATCTTTGAGCTCGCAACCAAAGTCATACGAGCCAGAGATGATCTTCAAAGGTTTCTTCGACAATGCACAGAGAGAAAGAGAGCATCGAAGGATATTAAACTCCCTGGTTTGGAGCAGTGAAGATGCCGAGTGACCATTTCAACTCATCTTATTTTGTATTCCTTGGGAGACATCAATCAAACTAAACTGCAATCTCCTGTTTCAGGATGCATTTGTCTCGTATCTATATTGAGATCAGAAGCTGCTCAACCGGAAAAATAAGCTCATCTTTCCTCTTTGTTTGCAGATTATTCAGATCGTGTCAGTTCGGATGTCTTATTTTTATCTTTAAATGTAAAAATAAAACATCCACCAAAAAGAGAAACTAAATCAAACCGTTTTAGCAAGAAAAGTTATATCATAAATAAAGAAGCATCTTGATGAACTATCTTTTGAGTGTTTCGCCATAGTAATGAAGTGCAATGATACTGAACATCACTGGTAGCGGCAAATGATGGTGGTGCTGTTAAAATGGCACAAGCGATTGAGTCATGATGGCGGCCGTGGCAATAGATTGTGGTGGGCGATGAAGACAAGCACGATTGCTGTAACGAACCGGTAGGTGGTTATGGCCGGTTGAGTAAAGTAATGATGGTAATGCAGGCAGCGATGGATGGCGGTGCAATCGGCAATTGTAGCAATGATGATCTTCAAGTTTGTGGTAAAGAAATATGACTTAAGTTCAATTCTATGACTAGAAACAATACAACCATCCTCTTTAACCGCCTACGCACACAAATAACTTCTTGATATATATAAAGAAATATGACTTAGTTTCATTTCTATGACTAGAAACAATACAACCATCCTCTTTAACCGCCTACGCACACAAATAACTTGTTGATATATATATATATATATATATGAACAAAGAGAAGGCATCTGTTCTACATCCTCTTTACGAAGAATTCATACCTCACACCTTTTTTTTACTATTCACATATTTTTTTACCATAATTTTGATTTTACTCATGTTAAAATTTGAAAATAACCACAATAGCTCTCGGTATGAACCCTCTCTTCCAATGAGTTCTCATCTTGCCATCGATTGTTTCACACTATTTCTTTGGCGACCGATAACTCGAAGCTCGATCAAACTACTGTCTCATAGTGCTTCGAATCCAAAAAGGAAGAAGAAAAAGAAAAAGTAGAGAAAAAGAGAGGAGAACTGATTTGAATAGGATTTTGGTGATTTTTAGATGTATGTCGCTAATTTGATGTATTTTTTACTATTTATTTAATGTATTGATTTTATTTTCGATTGAAATGAAAACAAAAAATGATGTTCGATGCAACACAAGTACATCTATCTGACGAAAGAGACATGCATGAGTTGTGGGTCTCTATATGTAGGAAACAGGACTCAGGTGAGTGTTCTCCTACTTCAGAGATATGATTGATAAAAATATGTCTTTTATTGTTTCATGTGATATTGATAAAAATATACTTGTATTTTTTTAATTCTTATTTCTCTTTTATTTTCTTAATTCTTATCATTCTTTTTTTCTTTTTTATTGATAAAAAATATATAAAATGTCATCCATCAAAGTAAAGAGAGGAAAATGTTGTAATTTGGTGGGAAAGAAGAGAAGTGGTGACAAATAATTTTGGTATTTTTTAAAAAAAACTTGTGCACATAATAAAAGGGATGCGCAAACAATAACCCTTTCTTATGTGAACTGACGTAATAATATATATATATATATATATATATATATATATATATATATATATATATATATATGAGGGTTTCACCATTTGAAGGAGAACCAGGAATAAAAAGCACCAAGAACGAATTATGTTTCACCCTAGAGCCCTACTTGACAAAGTTTTAAATCCAACTACGCTTGTATCAATACCCAAACTCAGACTGAGTTATGAAGAGAAACTGGAGCGTACACGTACCGAAATTTGGGCCCGAGTTATAGACCAGTTCAAAGGCTAGTTTAACCAAGTCTGACCCGAACCTGACCCGTACGCACCACTGGAGAGGGAGTTCTTGCAGAGTTGCGACTTTGCAGCCAGCTTCCCCATCCTCTTTCTCACACAGGCAGACACAGACACGCACTTCTCTCTCTCTCTCTCTTTCTTTCTCGCGGAGTTCTCCGATTCCAAGCCAATGGAGATATCTCTTCCCTCCTCCATCTGTTCACTTCACACCCACCGCTCGTCGTTCCCCAAATTGGGACTCATCACATTCTCTCATTTGAGGCCTCCTTACCAGCCTTCTTCTTCTCCGACCACGCAACTCCAGGAAAGCGACGAAGAAATCATCCTCGAAACGAACAAGAAAAAGAAGAAAAAGAAGCCGAGGCCCGGATTTCTCGACGTCACCATGCAGAAGTGGTCCGTCAGGAATCCCTCTCAGAGGGTCATCCTTCCTTGGCAGGAATCACGTTCGTTCTACGATGAAATGAAAAAGTTCGGACTTACCCTCGATTCCGAAGACATTCAGGAACAACAAGATGCCGCTTCGGTTCATTCTCTGATTGTAGATACTGCTACCGATGAACCCTTGCTGTTAAAAAACTCGGGTTCTGTGGATCAAGTTGGTGATTTTGTTCAGATAATAGATGAATGTGATGATATTAAAGGTACCCATAATCTTTCCTTTCACAAAATGAAAGCAAATACAGATATTGAAGGTACCCACAAGAATTGGATGGAGAAATTTGACGAATATGAGGATATGGAGGCCACTCATAATGCAAACGGCCAAAACAAGAAGACCGTTGTGCAGAAGATTGTGGAGAAAATGAAGGAGATGGGTGGTAGTGGTAGAGAGGGAAGTTCGAGGCCACATTTGGCTTTAGAGGAAAACTCAGCAATAGGTGCGGTTCCATGGGAGACGAGTGAAGATGAGAGGAGAAGAAGAAAGACGGAATTGGCTGAATCGGTTGTTCCGGAGCCTGAATTGCAGAGACTGAGGAATTTAGCCCTGAGAATGAAAGAAAGGATCAAGGTGCAGGATGGGGGTGTTACTAAGGAAATTGTGGATTTGATTAATGAGAGATGGAAAGATTCGGAAGTGGTGAAGATTAAATTCGAGGGGGCTCCAGTATATAATATGAAGAGGACACACCAAATTCTGGAGGTCAGTATTTTTTACTTTGCTTTATTAATCTTTATATGTAAGTTTATTTATAAGCCAGTGCTCCCTTACTTTGTGCGATTTGCTTCTTAGTGAATCGTTTATTTTTGTGCATGGAATGAAGAATATATCCTATTATGTTGTTCTTGATCTAGCAATTTTACATTTGCTGACCACATTATGTTGATCTAGCAATTTTCCTGCTCAATCTGAATAACACATTATTGAAGGCAGAGTATCTACTGCGTTTGTGAGATTGAAGTCTGACACTAAGGAAGGGTCGTAGAGGTTCTGTTGACATATTTCCACCATAGTAACTGAGACGGAAACCAATTTAGACAAGATGAGAACGAACAAAATTTTCTATCACGAACAATAAAGAATGATCTAGCTTATTGTGAGTTAACTGCTAACATGGCACATGATAGGGCTCTGTGGAAACAAAGAATCCATGTAGCCGACCCTGTCTAGTATGGGAAAAGGCTTAGTTGTTGTTGTTGTTGTTTTGAATACTTGACATGATCATAATGAATGATTAAGATTTATGGTTGATCTGAATAGCCTGCTATTGAAGTCAGGAGCTGATAATTTGGTTTGGTTGTGAATAGAAGTTTCTAATTCAGTATAGCCATTGCATTGTAATTAAGATCAACATAACACACATATATGATTGAGTGACATAATTGTAACTTGTAAGTACCTATGATATGTTGAATATATAGATGAACTGTGAATGTTCGTGCTTATGCTATTTCCTTCTCACATATGATATTGAATCCTCACATATTCATGAACATATTATTTTATACAGTTAATAACCATTGGATTTAATTGTTTCTGGCGAATTTCTGCAAGTCAGTGTGCACAAGAGAGAAAAAGAGGGAATTCTTGATCTTTTGTTAGAGTAGAGTGAAAGATGTAGAACTCAAAACACTTTTTGTGGATACAGGAAGCAAATAAAATTTGACTTGGAGGTCCCTTTTCATCAGAATTAGTCTAATATGCTGCTTGACAAGATGCTATATCCTTGCTAGGCAGAAAGCCGAAGACCACTATATGAGTATCACAGAAATAATGTAATTAGTATGATACGTAGTATGGGCTAAGGTCTACACACATATTTCAAATGCTTGTTACACACATTGGAGGAGAGAAGATATTAAACCTAGGAGTAGAATGAGGCTTCATAAAATCAATCAGCAACTGAACTTAAGAAGAACGCTTGACAGTGCGATAGTTCCAGCAAGATGATCTTGTTGACTATAATTACATCTGTCCCAATGTACTTGGTGGTGCACGAATGAGATTTTGATTCTTTTATATGCAGATTATCTTCAGATATAGATATTGCGGCAACATAAAAGTGAACTAGCTTACACTATCCTGATATCATCTGAGAAGTCTCAACTATTAAACTTCTTTTCTTT
Source organism: Brasenia schreberi (assembly GCA_036023115.1). NCBI lineage: Eukaryota > Viridiplantae > Streptophyta > Magnoliopsida > Nymphaeales > Cabombaceae > Brasenia > Brasenia schreberi. The sequence goes on along the minus strand of JAYKKT010000092.1, from coordinate 6,051,579 downwards.
CTGTAGTAAATCATTTAGTTTACAGTAGAAATATCTTTGTCCTCCAAAGTGTGTTTATTTACTGGTTGGTGGTGTTGTGTTTGATATTTATTTTCAACAGAGGAAAACTGGAGGCCTGGTGATTTGGAGGTCCGGTAGTTCTGTTGTGCTTTACAGGGGCATGTCTTATGAGCTTCCTTGTGTACAATCATACAAGAAACAGTCTCAGACCAATTCTTCTACAAATTCTGAAACGAATCTTGATATAGTTCTTAAGGCAGATGACTCCCTGGTTTCTGAAATTATAAATAGGGAAGTGAACGCAACAGATAGAGATACTAACTCAATTTGTCCTCATCCTGTGAATGTATTTGGAACCACGTCGCGTGAGTCAACAGGTGAAAGAAGCATTGACTCTATATTAAATGAACTCGGTCCGCAATTCAATGACTGGTCTGGATGTCATCCACTGCCAGTTGATGCTGACCTTCTTCCGTCTGTGGTTCCTGATTACAAGCCTCCGTTTAGAGTTCTTCCTCACAAGATGAAGCATTGCGTTGGAAACAAGGAAATGACATCCTTGCGGAGACTTGCTAGAACCGTGTCTCCTCACTTTGCCCTTGGTAATTTTATGCTCCCCCTTTCTCTATTATATTGAATCATGTAGTTGTTACCGTTTCTTTTCATACATTAGTTTCTGACATGTAGGAAGAAACCGACAGCTCCAGGGTTTGGCAACAGCTATAGTGAAGCTGTGGGAGAAAAGTGCCATTGCTAAGATTGCTATTAAGCGTGGCATACAAAATACTCGCAATGAGATAATGGCAGAAGAAATCAAGGTGAGCAAGTCTTTTTTGTGTGTGAAGGCTTGTACACATAATTCTAGCCTGCTATTGTCCATGCTATGGATTTCTGTAGGAAAGAAAGCTTGTGGACCTCCGCATTTGATTATTGAGTAGATTGTCATGGGCCTACAGATAATTTTGTGTTTGTAAGTTGTAACGTTTGTTTGGACTTTGGACTTTGGACTGCTTTTATGCTTTGCTGTATGTTGCCAGCGAAACCTTGTTACTCACTATAGAAAAGATAAAGGAGAATTATGAATATCCCATGAATTTTGGCCATCCTTGTAATTTCTGGAAATAGCCATCTTGAATGTTCTGCCCTTTGCATAACCGTTGTACTACTGGCTTAAGTCTTGTGCAACTTCACTAAGATGTAAAACAGACCATTCAACTATTCTTCTTCCAGTATGTGATTTGTGCATGAGTTAAGCCAACGATGCTTTTGCATAGAGCTTCTCTAGCAATGCTTTTTTCACAAGTCTTAAGCAAGTAATGTAATGTTGTGGAAGTCAAAACGGTCAAAAAATGGTCCAGGTGTAAATTGGGCTATTTAAGGATTTATTTTGGCCATAAGGAACATTGTAAACGGGGTAGATATTGGAGTATGCAAAGGCAACTTACTTATCTTGTCATTTAGGCTTAGTTAACTTTTGCAATAGCTTGCATGCTTGTGAATTGGAGATCAGACTTTCTTTCCCACACATTTGTGCAGGTGCAACGAGTGTTATGTGTATTGCCCCATATCATATTGTGCACTACACTCTATCGTAAGATACAATATATCGGCCCATATCTCATATGATATGGGTGATATGCCTCAGTCTTGTAAAAACCAGTCCCTTTGCGGCTTGGAATGGGCAAAAATTGATCTAATCTTGTCCCTTTTGGCAAGAGAGACATTCTACCCAGAAGGGTGATATCTCAAGAATAGCAATGAAGGCCCATAATAATAAGTAGTTTTCAAAGTTCTCATGAATGAAAAAGACAATTTCCTTCAAAACTTGGTAATTATGATCACATCCAACTTTGGTAGGTTACACAATACAACTGCATCTACCCAAGTTTGGCAACTCGAAGGACAACTCAATACCTTCGTAACTGAGTTCCACCAACCCACGAATTAGGAAACTAGTCTAACTTATAATAATTCTTAATTTTTACTGTTTTTTTTATTTTTCTTGATTTTTAAAATATTTTAAAAAAAGTTTACGATACAATACACCTGTCTCATTGAGAAAAATTATACACAATACGATACGGTACAAACAACACTCTATGCAACATGAGGATTTCCAAAGAGGTCACTCATCCTAGTACTATTCTCACCCAAGCATGCTTAGCTTCAAGTTCGGATGGGGTCTAGTGCATTCATGTTGGAAACATTGCACCCCTTGACTTTACTTGTGAAGGATTATAACTATTTTATCTGTGTTTCTTCTTCTGAGCTAGTTTCTACATCTTGCCAACTAATATTGCTCCTATTGCGAATCAATTATGAATCAGGATAACCAACAAAAGAAGCAAGCATTTAACCATATCCTTGTGATACCAGTTCCGCAAATCAGGTGGATGAAATGAAGTTTGTAACCAAATGCTAGATGATATACAAAAGAAACCCAAAAAACTTAGATAAATGTTTGTAACTTATAGACATCTCTTTCTCCTGTTTGATGCAAGTGTATGAATCTTCGGCTAATAGCTTGAGAAATTGCTCCTATAACAAATAAAACAATATTGTACCATGGAAAAAAGTGAAAGAAAAGAAAGAGAAAGTGCAAGTGTGTGTGAGAGAGAGAAATGGTAATGATAGAGAAGGAAGAAAGGGAGAAGAACATGCTTACAACAGCATTGTTGATGAGGAATACAACATCTTGGGTGGTACAGATCTCTCCCTCGCTATGAATCAGACGTCTAATTCTACTCATAGGAAAAGGGGTGACCATTCATATGGTAAACCATTGGACGCAATTCAGTGAATGAACAATTTTGAAAACCTTTAGTTAGCCTTTTTATGCCCAATGAATGGGTCAGGGTATATATGCGCTTTCCCCCTCAACGCCATACAACATACTTTGAAGTGCCGCATTTGGTTTTCAACTTTTTCATTCCTTTCCTTGGTGAAATCTTTTTTGTGCAATAAGTAGTTGCCTGCAATTGCTATGTTCATTTCTCTGTTCAGCTCTGGCTAACGTAATAACAGAACTTCTTTGCTTTCCTCTATTGACAATGGGATACTAATTGTCACTCTCAAACTACTTATTCGATCTACCATAATTTTTGTTTGAAGAGATGCATACTTTGTAGAAAGAAAATTACACATACTTGCTTCTTTAGGATACTGTGCCATGATGCTACGTATTGCATTTAGGAATAACATTTCCTGAAATAACTGAATTTGAGGTACTACCATTCTGATTGCAGTGCTATCATTCAAAGCGTTCGTAACTTCTGTATCATTGCTCCTTCCATGCTAAAGCATCTGTTGATTTACAGAAATTGACAGGTGGTACTCTTGTTTCTAGGAACAAGGAGTACATTGTGTTTTATAGAGGAAACGATTTCTTGCCCCCTGCTGTTGCTGAGAGATTATCTGAGAGGGAAAAATTAGCTGCACTTCAATATGAAGAGGAAGATAAAGAACGATTAAAGGCATCAGCCTCAGTTGTTCCAAAATTCTCAACTGCTAAGGGACCATATCTTGCTGGCACTCTGGCAGAGACTCTTGAAGCAAATTCTCGATGGGGAAGAGAACCAAGCGCTGAAGAAAAGGAGGCAATGATAAAAGATGCAGCTTTGGCTAAACAGGCTTCTCTTATCGAATATCTTGAAAGAAAGCTGGCTTATGTAAGATTGCACAATATCGCAATGTGAAAGCTGTAGCATTGTCTGTGAAGTAAGTATTTGGTCATCTTGTTTTAATCAATATTGGTATGTCAGGCACGAAGGAAGGTGAATAAGGCAGAGAGAGCTTTAGCAAAGATACAGGAAGTTCTATCTCCAGCAAAACTGCCTTATGATCAAGAAATCATCACTGATGAGGAAAGATCTATGTTCAGAAAAATTGGTCTGAACATGCAGTCCTTTTTAGTTCTGGGTAATTTTAGACAGTCATGTTCTTTCACTTGTTGTCCTTAAATTCTTTATTGTAGAAATCAACTGTCCATGTTGTTACTGTTTCAGGGAGGCGTGGCGTTTTTGATGGTATTGTGGAAAATATGCACCTTCACTGGAAGCACCGGGAATTAGTCAAGATCATTGTAAAGGGAAAAAGCTTGCTACTGGTTAAGCATATCGCGATATCTCTTGAAGCTGAAAGTGGGGGTGTTTTAATATCCTTGGACAAAACTACTAAAGGCTATGCAGTCATCTTTTATCGAGGGAAGAACTATAAGCGACCATCGAAAATTAGGCCAACAAATCTACTGACAAGGAGGAAGGCTTTGACTCATTCAATTGAGCTCCAGAGACGTGAGGTAGTAAATATTTATGGAAGACTTTTGTTGCATGACGTACAAGTCATGGAAGCACTCTTTATCTTTTTCAAGTCTAGTTTCCTCCAACTAATTTGCCACTACATTCGGGAAACACATGCCAGGCACTTAATCATCATATATTGGATCTTCGGCAAAGGATTAAGCTGCTGAGATCTGAACTAGTATGTACCTCAATAATAACTTTTTTCATGTGGAGATCCCATAATTGTTCATGATTCCGTACATTATTGTTTTGTGTTTGCTTTTGATGCATTTTCAGTTGGTTTACAATTGAAAACTTTTTACCGTCTTCAGGAACATATGAAAGCTGGTAAAGAAAAAGATGCTGAACAATTATACGCGAAGTTTGATGAGGAGCTCCCATCTGAAGATTACTCAGAGGTAAAGCGTAATAATAATCTGTTATGTAGTCAACTGCCTGCTTGATACCTTGCTATTGGCCAAAATCTGAGTTGTATTGATTCATAGGATGAAGATGAAGAGGTATATCCTTGGACAGTCCGTGGTGGTCTTGATGAAGAACAAGTGACATGAACCGTGGTGAAATCAACAAACAAGTGTGATGATAGCGAGAAAACTAAATGTCATGGCAGGCTTTTGAAGACTATGCAAGTAGTATTTATGGCAGTTGTTAATTTACCACTAATGCCTGCTATTGCACGATGTGCAAAGATATCAAGTTTGGTTTCTAGGGAAGGCGGAACGGACTATTCCAGGACAGGAAAAAGGATGCCTTGACATTCTGAAGTCTGTGGAGTACTAGACCTTACAAGGTATTAATCTCTACCATTTTATGTATAGCTTGTAAAGTTGGTAGTCTTTTCCAGTGCTGGTGTTGCCATTCACTTTCGGGATACTTGAATAAAATTTACATGGAGAGCTTTTTCAATCAGCTCCAATATTAAGAGTAAAATTGCTCTTGGCTCAAAACCTTTGGGTTAAAATTCGTAGCTTATCCCTAGGAACTATCGATATTCATGGCAGGAGAAATTCTTTACTGATGTTTGATCGATGCCATAAATATTTTCCTACTAGAAGTTCGTTTCACCAGGAAAGCAATCATGCCCTACATTTGTTGTGGCTCCATTAGTGTTTAGAAAGCCAGAGTGATAAGATCCTGCTTGGATTATGAAAAGATTTTTTAATGTTAACATGATTGTGAAAGAAAGGTTTATTAAACTGATAGAGATAAATGGTACACCTGGTTTTAGCCAAAAGACCCCAAAAGGATGACTGCCAGCCAAGATAAAGGTTATATATATATATATATATGTGTGTGTGTGTGTGTGTGTGTGTGTGTGTGTGTGTGTGTGTGTGTGTGTGTGTGTGTATTGTGTGTGTCCTTTCCACTGCTACAACCTCCACCGTGGCCATTCACAACCTCTGACTACTTTCCTCCTAGTCCAGACTGCTCTTTCTACTGGTTAAACTGCCACGCCAATATATACAAATGTGTATTTAAAACTTGGTGGTGGCAGCCAGAAGTTTTGATTGACAAAGAGTGCATTGCAGTAAGGAGTACCAGAGATGGTGGATGGTGGCTGATGGAGGTTAAAGTGGCGGAAGGTGGCAACCAGGGATTTGCTTAAGTGTATATATATATATAAAACGTGAGAGAGAGAAATGCTCCCCACCTATGAGAAAGTGTATTCATGCTCATCCTTTATTGTTGAGGATAAGAGTGTTTAGAAAAGTACAATGGGTCATGCTCCAAAAGTAAAGACATGAGTATAGAATGGCTGCCGTGGGCACCATCACAGAGAGAGAGAGAGAGAGAGAGAGAGAGAGAGAGAGAGAGAGAGAGAGAGAGAGAGAAAAACTTGTGGAGTCTGGTGGCACGTGAGAGGTGTTAGTTGCCATCCTCGTCATCAAAACTGGTAGGTAATAAACATAAAGGACCCCCCTCATAAATGGTGCCAAAAGAAAGGATCCATAAACACTTCTACCATAGAAAGATGAAAAAGACACTCGTAAATAATTGCAGAAGCTTCGGAGACCAATGGGAAATGAGATGGTATGACCTAACTCTAACCCATGCTTCTTTGCAATAACGTCGAGTTTGCCACCAACCTATCGCTGCCTACGTATGACAACCCGAAACTGCCCCATCTTGTTTGGAACAGTTGGGCCTGGCAGATCAGTCCAGTAGCGGATCTAGAAACTCTTTTGGGTTACTATCGAGTGGGTTCGAATGGGGCGAACTATGTATTATAGCTAACGGATCTTACCATGGGCTATATGAGAATCACAATGGGCGATTGACACAGTGGATGCTTGAAGAACAGAAGAAGATTTCAAAATCAAAAGAAGCTTTTGTGATGATAATCGGTTTTCATCAAAGGGTTTTTTCACAAGAAAGATCTTTATATATTGTAATACTCGTATATAAATAATTGTTTATATATATATATATATATATATATATATATATATATATATATATATATATATATATATATATATTTTTTAAGCTTTTCTATTTGTCATGTTTTCCACTCTAGGTATTCCATTATAGCTTATATATTGTTGTTGCGAGATTTTCGTTATGTTTAATAAAATAAAAAACAGTTTTGTTATGTAAATCATTTTATCTTTATAGCTTACATCTCATGAAATTAAGGAAGAAGGTCCTTCTTCGAGATTTCTCGGGTACTCGTTATCAGGGACAAATGGTTATCCTATAACTTACACAATAGACAGTTGATTTTTCAAATTTCAGGTGGAGTGGATGCCCCATCTCGGCTCAATGTAGATTCACCATGAGGTCAGTCGAATAAAAAAGGTCATGATTTGGTTAACCAATTTGGGGTGTTCCATTCTTTGAGCTTTAATAGATTTCTTTGGCATAATGGGGAGGCCAAAGCCAGATGCACTCCTCGAGTATGCATCCAATCATGACCCTTCAACCTGTGAGCCGATCCACTAGTCAGGTGAGCTATTGCTTTTTGTGCAGGTTTTAACTAAATTTATAGTTGTTACATGAAATGAAAGTGCAGTGGCAGGCATCGGGACCTTGTCTTACCAGCAGGTCAGAGGTTCAATTGCCGATGGATCCATTACAGTTGTAATTGTTAGGTGTTTGCCTAACTCCTAAAATCTATTCAAATAGGTTTAACATACAGGTACATACTCTCTCTCTCTCTCTCTCTCTCTCTCTCTCTCTCTTTCTATATATATATATATAATGTGGCGTTATGGTAATTTTGTTGTTTGATATGCCCGATGGTGAAGTTAGGTGACAAGAGAAACCTCGAACCATATATTGTAGGATAGAAGGACAACTCTCTCTCTCTCCAGATGACAATCTTTGTGTGACTCTGTGCTCAATCCATTGTGGAGGAGGAGAGAAGTGGGTCTTCCAAGTACTTGAAAATCCGAACAGGCCTGAACAAGGAAACCAGGTACGAGTTTTCACTTATTGTTTAGATCATCATTTTAGTAAGCGTATTTGCATTTCTATGTACCAAAAAGCAAATTACTTTTTTTCTTCTTGAGCTGTATGATCTTCTCTAAAACCAAGATCAAGCCTTCTTGAATGGGTGTTTAATTACGAGGTTGAGCCTGCAAAACTGTGGTTGCAAACCCAATTCCATTGGTCTCGTAAACGAGTAAAAAGCAGGGTTGTATTGTGCACAGTCGCCTGAGTTTAATTAAAAGGCTTGAGCCTAAAATAGTTTCAGTTCAAGAAGCCCAAATCTTGTAATCAAACACACCCTAAGTGTCACATGACCTAAGCCGACTTCAAATCGGCCGCATCCTTGGCTTTAGTGGAACTGTGTAAGTCATGCACAAGGAGCCATTGCTCTCTTGACCTGGGTCCGAATCAAAAGATTGTTTTGACTTAAAGGTCACAAGTTTGACACGAGGTGGGAACTGTGTAATGGTTTGCCTAATCCCAGATTGACAACAAAAGGGAGGGTTAATTAAGTTTCGTGACAAAAGCTTTTAGACAAAAAAGGACCATGTGATCTTGTAAGAGGATCCAGATCTGATCCATGATCTTGGCTCTTGTACCTGTGATCCTAAGAGATGACGTTTTGGGTAGATTGGATAAAATTCAATCATTTCATTTCTGGATCGAACCAGATCCAGTCTCCTCTATAAGAAGTTGGATTTTTTTTGTAATAAGAGGAGGCAGGAGCCGAACAGACACACCCACACTGCATCCTCATGGAGTCGAACTCCCCACTAGCAGCAATGGCGCTTGTGGATGCTTGCATTAAATAGTGAATGTTCCATATCAATGATCATAGGTGGTAGGGGTGGCGATTTTGTGTTTCAGGTGGTGGGTTCATGTTGTGTCGTTTCTTGTTCGTGTATCAATCAGGTTAGTCAATCACTGCCAGATCTTTGCATTATTGGATAGACACTATGTACCTTTCAGGTCGCATGGGTGTCAGGTTTTCGTGTTGTGTCAGGAACTGCCGATGACTTTGTATTTCCTTCTATTCCAGTTCTTGGTTCGTGTAAAAACGTATCAGCTTCGTCTCACTTAAGTACATACGATACTAGACATAGCCTGTTCTGGTAAACTAGAACAACTGGTTCCAGTTATCTCGGAACCTGGAACCATAACCGAATTGGCTTGAGACGGTTCCAATTAATATTCCAGACCTGCCGGTTTTGGGGCGGTTCTGGTTTGAGTCTAGAACTGGCAAAAACATGTAAAATTTAAATTTAAAGTAAAAATTAAAAAATACCAGAACAAATGATTTGAAACTACCGGTTTCGATTTCAGGTTCTGATTTCAACCGAATCTTGGCCCGGTTGATTCCGATTGGAGCCATGGCGCCGCTTTAGAACCGGCCATGTCTACACAAGACACTTCGTAATAGTTTCGTTTATTTATTATGCTACAATATTTCAATGTATGATACTTATTGTATATAATAATAATTAATCACATGACAACTAATCTTAGTGAACTTTGGAAAATTTCTTCACATAAAAAAATATCCCCAATAAAAACATGTAATTAAGTTTTTATTAATCTAAAAGCAAATGCTATTAATAGGTGCTAATACACAATAAAAGCTTAATCACATTTTGTAGCATTCATTCTTTAGTAATGGCACCATATACATACATACATACATATATATATACACACACACATATACATATATAAAGTTTTTTTCTTGTGTTAACACCTTAATAAACTCTCTCTCTCTCTCTCTCTCACACACACACACACACACATATATATATATATTAGTTTGTGTTCAATCTCCATCTATACTAAAATCTACTTAAACATTTTTATCACTCGATCGATGTGATCGATAATGAAGAATTGAATCTTAAAAAACAATGTGTATCATTGTACTTTTGTACTTGCAGCTCATACACAATGGTACAATTTGTTTTTTCATTTAAAATCTCTAATGTTGATAATGTCATCGAACGAGGAGATGTTTAAGTTGATTTAAGTTTGAATCGGATTGAGCATATACCAGAGATGTACCTTGGTTTGAACCTTCAAACCACAATCCAAAACCAAGTAACCAAATCAAAGCACGTGCTGTTTAGGTTCAACTGCATTGGATCGCCTTTGATTTGAAAACCTAATTATTGCTTGTCCCGCTGTCCAAAACCTAGATTTAAGGGCGAAAAAGTCTGAGTTTAGTGGGTTAACATGAAATAAACACAAGTTGAGTTAAAGTTAAAAGCATTGCGTTTAACATGTAAATTTTCAAATTTTTATTTTCTAGAGAATTCATGGTAGATAAGTTCGACAAAGTTTTATAGAAGCTGTTAAAAGCCTAACGCAACCCTCATCCTTTATCCAGCTTGGGACCGGTCATGCAAAGGTGATCCCTTATAGATAGAGTTAATTGCTAGCATGACATATGATACAGCTATGTAGAAACAAAAAATTCATGTAGCCGACTCCATCTAATATGAAAAAAGGTTTAGTTATTATTTTAGAGAAAAAATAAGTGATATTTACACTGTTTTACAGAATTGAAATATGTAATTTATTTAATCACGTTATGCCTATCAGTTGTTTTATCTTAACATGAGTCATGCTTTAACAACCCCAAGGAGAACCCCCACAGTCAGACATGACTGGCTGGGAACCGGCCTAGCTGTACAACTTTTCAGAGGCAGTTCTCTTCCCATGAAATCGGAACCAAAAGCAGCGGTTTAAACACGCCATTGTGACTCCATTTTGTAAGTTTTTTAATTATTTTACTTTAATCTTCTTAAAGATCTCAAAGCAAAAATCAAATAATACATGTTGCATTTAATGCACTTGCAAAAACTATAAGATATTTTTTGTTTTTGAAATTTGAATTTCAACCACGGATGTAATGGTTCAGATTTTTTAGAATGTTTAAGAGATGGATGTGTGCATGAACTAATCTCTCTCTCTCTCTCTCTCTCTCTCTCTCTATATATATATATATATATATATATATATATATAATATTCTTTTCATATCTTTACTATTTTCGACTTCATAGTTTGTTTATTACAAGCATACATAAGCTATCATAAAAGTAAAAGGTTTTAGTTAAACGTTTAGATGCACATAAACAAGTAAAATTTTTAAATCAACAATGGGTTAGAATCTCACATATATATATATATATATATATATATATATATATATATATATATATATATATATATATATATATATATATATATATATATATATCCAAAGAGAGATATGGGTAAATGCATCTTTTAGTGCATAAACATTTTCATCATTTGATTGAATGATTAGCGGTAGAGATTTGAATTAAAAGTATTGATATACTTTTTAATTTATATTTAATATACTATACGGTTAAATAATTTTTGTTTGATCACCTTAATCATTCACCTCAAAGATGAAACAACAAAGATATTTATGTAAGATCATGAACTGAAAGACATTATACATTTACAACTATATATAAAAAAAATGGATTATGAATTGAAAGATATTATACATTTACTACTATATATATATAAAAGAATGAAATTAAGAGTTGATAAAAAAGGGGGCATATATGTGTGTGTGTGTGTGTGTGTATATATATATATATATATATAAAAGAATAAAATTGGGAATTGAACGAAGAGAGGACTCATATGCATCTTTTCCCATTTTGCTTGCTCCGACCCTGTCGGCTTCACATTTTTACCACGGACTCATGATTTTTTTTAGGGTGAGACGTACTTATATTTCACGTTAATAAAGTATTTTTTTCTTATATAAAATAGACTCAGGAATATTTGAGAATTAGAATGACCATAAATGCCTCACGTTAATAAAGTATTTTTTTCTTATATAAAAATAGACTCAGGAATATTTGAGAATTAGAGTGACCGTGCATGCCTCACCTTACCTTAAAATAAGTCTTCCGACGACAAGTGTTTTGGAGAAAGCGAAACTTTGAGCCTTCGTCCAACTATTCCTTTTCTTTCTTTCTTTTTCGAGCTCAAAACCTTGGTCACACCCTTAATAGCGTAAAACCCCAACGCTGGGATAAGAACTTATGGAATAAGACACAATGTAAAAACTGACACGGCCACAACCCGAAAAATTTGATGCAATCATAGATATACATCCACCCTGCCGTGCTCAAGCATGTCAACCTGAAGTAATAAAGGAAAAACTAATGGTTTCAGTCCACCTGTTCATGGCACAAACGCGAGACACAACAGGGGCACTGTTCCTTAACGCTAACAAAGACACGACAAGAGCGCAAACACGAAACTACACAAACAAACTCAACATCATAGTCGGTGTTCATGTTAGCACATAGCTATTGGATGCATGTCAGTATTCATTTAAAGTAACTCGAACAAAGAAAAAGAGAAACAGGTTTTATTCAGGTTGACCTTTTAAATATAAATTGATATTGACTCAAACACGAACCAAAACACAAACACAAATATGTATATATATGTATATGTATATATATATGTATATGTATATATATATGTATATGTATAGATATATATACATATGTATGTATGTGCATATATACGTACATATTTAAGTATGCGTGTTTCTCTTAGGTTGCTTTCATGAGATTCAACTCTTTGAGCACGAGACTTGGCCCACTTGGGAACAAAATTTGTGGCAATGATTGTCATATGGTGTGGAGATGCCATATACATATAGAGTCCAGTTGAACAAATAAAAAGTATAGCCCACGAAAAAAAATGTTCACAGTTACAGCCCACAAACCTTTGGAATTATTTTTTTGATATATTCCGACTGTTCAAACTTCTGGAATTGTTCCGTTTTCAATTTTGTATTAGTGGTCACAAGCCTACGCTAAAACCATAGGATTTGTCTCACTTTTTCTTGATTCGCCAGTGCAATCTTTTGAAAAAGATTTATTAAATCCTTTTTATATCAAAATCTGCTCTTCAAATGCATTCCATTTAAATGGATTGGAATAAGCAGCCATATTTGATTTTAGGTAAAAAAAAAATAGTTGGGTTTCGAAGAATAAGCCTCACTCTTTTTTACCAATATTTTTTTTTTACGAATTCCCACTAGCTGAGTATGACTCAGTAGTCAATTTCTAGCCAAAACCAATGCCTGTTTCATTATAAGCTCATTTAGCACCAATAACTATTAAAGGAATTAGATATTAAAATAAAATCCGTCACGAAAGGCCAGATTCGTGTACACGGGGATGCAAGAAAAAGACTGGGTTGTGTTTGAGTTGCCTGTTTTGACATGAACTTGTCTATAATCTCATACAACACGAAAACCCAAAACGACAAAAGATGTGCATTTTCGTCCAGCTCATGTGGGATGAAGGAAATCAGTTGTGTTGACCTGCTTTTAACACGAGTGTGAGATGAGACGACACGAATACAATTCTATAGTCTTGAGTGGAGCTATTTTCCGCAGTTACATACTTTTGAAGAGCAAAAATGGAAGAGTGGGTCTGTGCTCCATATGCTTCTTCCTCTTCCTAGGAGTGCACACCGTGAGTATTGAACCCCTGACCAAGAGGTTAAGCGCATACACCTGAGCCATCAGCCAGGTGTCTGTGATCTGAAATCTCAGCCGTTCATTTAGATGATAGATGGCTGTAGCTTTTTCACTTTTTTCTAATTTTGACACCTAATTAACCCCAAAAACAGCAGTCGTCCATCGTCAATTTGACCGCCGCTGTGATTTCCACAAGTGATTTTTTTCCACTGCATCTCTCAACAAATATTAAAGGTCTTCTTCGAGTGCAAACAATCATGCGGCTACAGAGAGTAAACCGTGATACTTGTCCTATTTCCTGTTCATTATTTGTGCAGGCGAACTTCAATAAGATCAGAAGCTGGTTTGTAGTGATCTAAGAAACAAGTAAGCATGGGGATCATCAGGACGGCGGAGAGCCTCAAGGCAGAGATGGAAGAGATCAAGATGATCCTGACAAACACCATCCAACGGAAACCCGAAGAAGATCTCATTGTTCAGCAAGCAGTGGAATCAAGGCAACAGACTGTGTGTGTAACCAGTGGTCTCTCCTATTTAGGCCTTTCGATCGCTACCGAGCTTCTTCTCCGAGGATACAATGTTCGCATCGGCGTAGAGAATCAAGGTATGTGTTATCGTATCATCTTTCTGTCTTTTTTAATTCCATTTCTTGCCGTGTTCACCTGAGAGATCAGACAAGCAACAATGAAAGTCAGATTTAGTTAAACATATAATAATGAGCCACAAGATTTTACGTGGTTAGATCTCTTGAATAGCTTGAGTCTGCATCTCTCTTTTTGTTCGGCATGCTACGAGTGCGATGATTGTTCTC